>CM056049.1:4747766-5105266 GCA_029574335.1 Rana kukunoris | reverse complement strand
TTTGTATAGTGGATGGAGACAGGTCAGCGAAAAGTTGTACTTGGTGACCTTGGCACATTATAGACGTAGCAGATCTTGCTTGCCTCATGATTTCTTCCTTAACAGAGAAATAGTGGGGTTTAGCAATGATATCTCTCGGGGAGCCATCTTTCCTGGGGGGCCCCATAGCCCTGTGGGCCCTGTCCAATTCCAATCATTGAGGGGTGATGTCAGGAAGAAGATATTTGATTAAGTCTTGTACTGCCTCTGGCACATTAAGAACGGTCTCGGGGAGACCACGGATTCTAATATTCGACCTCCTAGATCTGTTCTTAAGGTCGTCAATGCGGGACATCGCCAAATCTAGTTGGTCCTGGAGTGTATGTATGTGTCTGTAGTTCTGGGATGTAGAGGCAATCGTTTCCTCCATTTTGTTTTCAATCTCTTCAATCCTAATGCCCAGTGATTGAAAGTCTGCTTTTAAGTCTCCTGTTATTTTAGCTGCTGTTTGTGACAATCCTTTATCTAGCAAGGCGGAGAATTTGAGGAACAGGTCCTCCATTAGGATAGTAGGGTCTTGTGGACGTGTGTCATGACTGAGGTAGCCTTGCTGCAGTGATGCTATAACTCCCAGTGATGAGGGAGAAAAGTCAGTCACAGCCCTCCTATTTAATAATTCAGTGGGAGTAGCAGACAGAGAGCCCATTTGTGGGGGATTCCCCAATTTTTCAGGGGTAATGTGTTGAGGGAAGAGGGATGGCTCTGACCTGTAGTCCCTCTGTTCATCAGTACAGCGCGATAGCGTCTGAGGTAACTGTGTGGCAGCCATCTTGGATTCTCCTCACGATTCCACAGCGTTCTGAAACGGCTCCAAATCCCGTCAGACTGCGGTCTTGGGTGTGCAGAAGTGAGCCCTCTAATGTAAGGGGCAAGCCAGTGATCGTTTGTGGTCCTGGTGGAGCCGTGTACCGGGCTGTGGGCGCCACGGTTGTAGCCTGGAGCGGAGCTCACGGATCAGGCATCCATCACCAAAGCCCGCGCATGCGCACTCTCCATGTTGATTTTTTTTATATATTCTTATTTTATTCCTTATGGTTTTTTTTTCATATAAGTTTATTTTTTTTCCTTTTTGTGTTTATTCTTATTTTCTCATCAGTGATTCTCAACCAGGGTTCTGTGGAACCCTAATGTTCCTCCAGCTGTTGCTAGGGGGTCCTTGAGCTTTTCCGGTTTGACCTCCTATTTAATGGTGCCTGTATAGTTCCAGGCCCAATGCCACTTGGTAGAGCCAGCAGGCTGACACCAATGATCTTTTTTTTTTTTTTTTTCAACAATAGTTTTTATTGAGTTTAACATAATACAGAGAGTACAAGTAGAGTACATACCAGTTCTTTGTCAAGAGTGAGTATACAAAGCCATAAACAGCAAACAAGTTATATCCAATCGCTTCAGCTAAGTAGTATAGGTCAGATAACATATCAAAGTAGGGGTGCATATAGAATTTATCAGCCATACATGGAGTAAGGTGACAGCTAAAGCTAGAACCCTGTCAACCCGGGTGCACTGTGCGACCACTGGATTTACAGAAAGATTGCTGCATTGGGCCAACGTGCCCATGAATGCCACACCTTGTGGGCCTCTGCTATGCGTCCTTTGCTAGAAGCCAGTGTTAGCTCATAGTTGTAGTGCAGATTGACTAGCTCAATAGTGCTTTCTATCGTCGGGGGTGTGGTAGAGTTCCAGAGTCTGGTAATGCTCAGCCGAGCTGCCAGAAGGATATTGGTGGCTACCAGTCGTGTATCAACAGGTATCTGATCCATATTCATGTTTAGTAATGCCAGAGCTGAAGATGGAGGTATACGACTACCCGTTAGATCTGACAGTATACGGAAGATGGCGGACCAGTACATGCTAATGGACGGACAAGACCAGAATATATATAACAAATCCCCTTTAGCACCAGCGCATCTCCAACATGTGTCAGGGCTGTTTATGCCAAATTTAGCTATTTTAGCTGGCGTGAGGTACCAACAAAGGGAGAGTTTTAAGGTGAGTTCCCACATCGCCGTGTTTTTCGAGTAGCTTTGTAGATGGACCTAAGTGCAGGTTGCCATTGGTCTTCAGTGAAAGTTTGGCCCATGTCTACATCCCCTTGGAAATGTGGTTTGGCTTTGGAGAAGACCTGCTTTTGGCGAAAAATATTGTAGAAAAGGGAGATTCCTTTCTTTTTTGAAGGGGAGGCGGTCAAGAATGACCATGTTGGAGGGGGAATAGGGTAGCACGGTTTGGACATCTGAGACACACAGGGCCAGATTCTCAGAGGCGTTACGACGGAGTATCTCAGATACCCCGTCGTATCGCCTTTTTTTTTGACTCGTATCTATGCGAGTGATGCTGAGCATCACTTTTGCATAGATACGCTTCTACATCCGACAAGTGTAATCCAATTACACTTTCGGATCGTAGATGTAATGACAACTCCGGCCACTAGGTGGCCTTTACGTTGTTTTTTCATTTGCATATGCAAATGAAGTAGTACGCCGATTCTCTTTCGCTTTTACGCCGCCCCGTCGTCGCGTACGTCGTTTACGAACTCGTAAGGTTACCCCAGCTTCTATGTGGAGTAACCTTACGAGGTCCCGTCGGATGCCGTCGTGTCCCGTCGGATGCCATGTTAAGTATGGCGTCGGGTCAGCGTCGGCTTCTTCCGTCGCTTACGTCGTTTTACTAACTCGTTCGCGAATAGGGACTTGCGTAAATGACGCTCACGTCGTTTTGACGTCGGTTTCAACGACGCTTTCCGACGTGAGCTGGAGCATGCGCACTGGGCTTTTTCCCCGGCCGGCGCATGCGCAGTTCGTTCGACGCGGGGGCGCGCTTAATTTAAATACAAGCCGCCCCATTTGAATTGCGCGGGGTTACGCTGCGCGATTTACGCGACGTAAGCGAAACCTCGGGAGCAAGTGCATAGAGAATCAAGCACTTGCTCCAGCAAGCAGCGGCGGCGTAGTGTAACTGGCTTACGCTACGCCGCCGGATTTCTATGAGAATCTGGCCCCTAGTGTCTGATTCTCAGGTAGGTAAAGAATTCCGAATGGGCCAGGTGGAATTTAGTTTGTATCTGAGGAAATGTAAGCAATGTTTCTCCACAGAATATGTCTTGAATGTAGGATATACCGCTGGCTGTCCAACGTTTTAGGTCAAGATCTACAGTACAGTGTTGAAGGCAGTTTAGTGGAATAGGGGGATGAAATGGGCGGGGGTGAAGTTCACCTTGCTGGACAAGAATTTTCCAGGCTAAGGTTGATGCTCTCATCGTGGGAGGGAGTGAGTTAGAGACCAATGTGCCATGTGGTATCCCCAGTATCCAGTCTCGGAGGTTATTATGCTTAACCAGTGTGGATTCCAGCTGTCCCCACAGTGTAAGAGGGAACGGCTGGAACCAGTCTTTAAGCTGAGTAAGAATTGTAGCCCAATAATACTCTTTAAAATCTATGGAACCTGCCCCCCCCCCCGGCACATTTATGTTTGGTGAGCAGTTGTTTTGCGCAGCGAGGTTTCTTGCCTTGCCACAAAAGTGTGTTCAGGGTAGTTTGTAGGGACTGGAAGTAGGATGTTGGAATAGGGATGGGGAGTGTTCGAAACAAGTACAGCAGCTGCGGCAGGTGCATCATCTTAAATGCTGCGAGCCTGCCGGACCAGGAGAGTTCATGTTTGGCCAGGCCCACAATGTCTTTCTGGAGTTTGTCGAGGAAGGGTTTAAAGTTACTTTTAAATAAATGTTTGGCGGGGCTTGTCAATTGGACCCCCAGGTAGGAAATCTTGTGGTCTGCCCAAGTAAAGGAAAATTGTGTTTGCAACAGGTTTTTGGAAGTGGCGTCAAGGCCCAGGTCTAGTATATAAGATTCATTGGCATTTACTTTATAGTATGATACTTCACTAAACCATTGGAGGGTCTTATGTGCTTCTAGAAGTGACGTTGTCGGGTCAGTTAGCATAAGTATGACGTTGTCTGCGAACAGACTGGTCTTGTGAGAGGTAGGGCCTATTCGAAATCCAGAGATTCGTGGGTTCTGCCTGATGTATTCTGCTAATGGTTCTATGAGTAGATTAAAGATCAGCGGCGACAACGGGCAGCCCTGTCTGGTGCCGTCTGTTATTTTGAATGGTTGGGAAATCATGTCGGCTGAAAACACTTGTGCAGATGGGGATGTATAAAGAGCAAGTAAAGCGGTAAGTATGTGTCCCTGGAATCCCAATTTTTCGAGCACTCGCCGCAGGTAACCCCAGTGTATTCTGTCGAACGCCTTCTCTGCATCAAAAGCTAGAAGCAGAGAAGGCGTTCCACTGGACTCAGCGTAGTGGAGAATGTCGATCACTCGCCTCGTGGCGTCTGATGCTTGTCTACCAGTCGTAAATCCAGACTGGTCCCTATAGATCAATGTGGGCATGATACTGACAAGTCTTGTGGCAATTGTTTTTGCGTATATTTTTAGGTCTAGGTTGAGGAGCGATATTGGGCGGAAGTTTTGGGGTTTTACCGGGTCTTTACCCGGTTTGGGCAGTGTGACCACCAGAGCTTGTAAAGATTCTGTAGGGAATTCGGAGGAGGCTGCCACGGTATTGAATACTGCGGTCAGGGTGGGCGCTAAGTGTTGGGCAAATTGTTTGAAATATTTGGTTAAGTCCATCTGGGCCAGGGGACTTGCCCAGGGGCAAAGATTTAATGGTTGCTAAAATTTCCGGCGTGGTGAAGGGTTCGTTTAGTCAGGCCAATTGGTCTGCTGAAAGGGATGGGAGACTGACATGGTCAAGGAAGTTGTTTATGTCGGTCGGGGAAGGTTGATGGGTGTCACGGTCATTACAAAGGTTGTAAAGATCCCCGTAATATGTGCTGAATGCATCATCTATTTCCTGGGGGTTTGTGAGTTTTGCATCAGTGTGTGGGTGATATAGGTGGTCAATCTTACTCTTGGCCTTCCTTCCTTTAATGCGCTGAGCTAGTGCTGTGCCTGCCTTATTAGATGTGGAGTAGGTAACTGCCTTCCATTTCCTTTGATGATGTTCATAGGATTGGAGGAGAAGGAGTCTCAGCTCCTGACGTAGGGAGAGAATATGAGCGGCCCTAGCTGGGTCTGGATTAGACTTGTTAAGTCGCTCGGAAGTGTCTATTTGCGATATCAGAGTGCCTATCTTTAGTGATCTATGCTTTTTATGAGAGGAGCTTAATTTAATCAGAATCCCTATTATAAACGCTTTATGCGCATTCCACACCACGCCTGGATCGGGCACAGATCCCGTATTAGTGTCAAAGTATTCTGACAGGTGATCAGAAATTGTTGGTGAAAAAGAAGGATGTTGCAAGATGTAGTTGTTGGCTCGCCATATGAACGCGGGCCTAGTTGTAGGAGAATCAGAAATGGTGATGGTGATAGGGGCATGGTCAGACCAGGTCGTGGTGTGGATCACAGATGCGCTGATAGATTGCAAAAGCCATTTGTCAGTGAGGAACAAGTCTATGCGTGAATACGTTTTGTGAAGGGGAGAGAGGTACGTGTAATCACGTTCAGATCCGTGGTAGCACCTCCAAACGTCAAACAGGTCATGTGAGGTTATAAAGTGTTTTAGAGGGGACTCCCTGCGTTTTAAGGCAGTGGTGGAGTCCAGGGATACATCTGGAACTAAGTTAAAATCTCCACATATACAGTGCAGAAAATAAGTATTTGAACACCCTGCTATTTTGCAAGTTCTCCCACTTGGAAATCATGGAGGGGTCTGAAATTGTCATCATAGGTGCATGTCCACTGTGAGAGACATAATCCAAAATAAAAAATCCAGAAATCACAATTTATGATTTTTTAACTATTTATTTGTATGATACAGCTGCAAAGAAGTATTTGAACACCTGTCTATCAGCTAGAATTCTGACCCTCAAAGACCTGTTAGTCTGCCTTTAAAATGTCCACCTCCACTCCATTTATTATCCTAAATTAGATGCACCTGTTTGAGGTCATTAGCTGCATAAAGACACCTGTCCACCCCATACAATCAGTAAGAATCCAACTACTAACATGGCCAAGACCAAAGAGCTGTCCAAAGACACTAGAGACAAAATTGTACACCTCCACAAGGCTGGAAAGGGCTACGGGGAAATTGTCAAGCAGCTTGGTGAAAAAAGGTCCACTGTTGGAGCAATCATTAGAAAATGGAAGAAGCTAAACATGACTGTCAATCTCCCTCGGACTGGGGCTCCATGCAAAATCTCACCTCGTGGGGTCTCAATGATCCTAAGAAAGGTGAGAAATCAGCCCAGGACTACACGGGAGGAGCTGGTCAATGACCTGAAAAGAGCTGGGACCACCGTTTCCAAGGTTACTGTTGGTAATACACTAAGACGTCATGGTTTGAAATCATGCATGGCACGGAAGGTTCCCCTGCTTAAACCAGCACATGTCAAGGCCCGTCTTAAGTTTGCCAATGACCATTTGGATGATCCAGAGGAGTCATGGGAGAAAGTCATGTGGTCAGATGAGACCAAAATAAAACTTTTTGGTCATAATTCCACTAACCGTGTTTGGAGGAAGAAGAATGATGAGTACCATCTCAAGAACACCATCCCTACTGTGAAGCATGGGGGTGGTAGCATCATGCTTTGGGGGTGTTTTTCTGCACATGGGACATGGCGACTGCACTGTATTAAGGAGAGAATGACCGGGGCCATGTATTGCGAGATTTTGGGCAACAACCTCCTTCCCTCAGTTAGAGCTTTGAAGATGGGTCGAGGCTGGGTCTTCCAACATGACAATGACCCGAAGCACACAGCCAGGATAACCAAGGAGTGGCTCTGTAAGAAGCATATCAAGGTTCTGGCGTGGCCTAGCCAGTCTCCAGACCTAAACCCAATAGAGAATCTTTGGAGGGAGCTCAAACTCTGTGTTTCTCAGCGACAGCCCAGAAACCTGACTGATCTAGAGAAGATCTGTGTGGAGGAGTGGGCCAAAATCCCTCCTCCAGTGTGTGCAAACCTGGTGAAAAACTACAAGAAACGTTTGACCTCTGTAATTGCAAACAAAGGCGACTGTACCAAATATTAACATTGATTTTCTCAGATGTTCAAATACTTATTTGCAGCTGTATCATACAAATAAATAGTTACATCATACATTGTGATTTCTGGAATTTTTTTTTTGATTATGTCTCTCACAGTGGACATGCACCTACGATGACAATTTCAGACCCCTCCATGATTTCCAAGTGGGAGAACTTGCAAAAAAGCAGGGTGTTCAAATACTTATTTTCTGCACTGTAATCAGGCTGTCATGATAAGAGATACAGGAATCTTACCAATACTGACAGCGCCAGGAGAAGCCTGTTTCAGCGCATGCGCGGGGGCGCGCGGGAGCGCGCGCGCGCTGACGTAATTTCGGCGCCAAGAACTGCTATTTAAACCATCTGATCCCACTGTATCTTGCTGACCAGTCTGCAGCAATCCCTGACTGAATCTGAACCTGTTACCTGTCTGCCTGATTACCGAATACCTGACCCGGCTTCCGTTTACCCTTCTCTGCCTGCAGCCTGCCTCTGACCCCGGCCTGATACGACTACCGACTCTGCTTAAACCCGCCTTGCTGTCTGCTTACCTGATTCACCGACCCGGTCTGAACCTGATTCAACCCTCGGACCTGTCTCCGTCTCCTGATTGGTGCCTGATCCAGTGTCTGACAATCCCTTGGCTCCTATTCACAAGCGCTACAACACCGTTCCTGTGTTTGCTGGATTTCTGCTAGGACCTCGTCAACACCTGTTCACTTCCTCTTCCGGTCCATCTCCAGCTTCCCACCAGGCGCTTGTGTCCCTCCAGACTCCGTACCCCTGAGTCGGAGGCTTACGAGAGGCCGCTCCCTGCACATTGGGCTCCATAACCAGGTACGTGACAGTACTGGTCAGCCATGTCCGAGCCCACGCAGGGGGCGTCTCCCATGGAGGACTTATGCCGCCATCTAGATGGCCTCACCGCAGCCGTACGGACTTTACAAGAAGGATATACCCGCCTGGAAGGACGTGTCCAAACTCTGGCCACAACAGCACCTGCAGCGTCTGGAACCGCAGCTGCCCCTTCTGTAGTGATGCTACCACCGGAACCCAGAGTTCCCACCCCAGAGAGATTTTCTGGAGATCGCAGCAAATATAGAGCTTTCCGCAACGCCTGTGAACTTTTTTTTGCTTTACAACCCAGGACCTTTTCACTTGAGGCCACAAAAGTAGGTTTCGTTATCTCGTTATTGTCTGGCGAACCTCAGACCTGGGCGCATCGTCTTCTAGAACGCAAGGAAGAAAGTCTTAACCTACTCAGCACTTTCTTCCAAGCCATGGACCTTATCTATGAGGATTCCCAACTAGCAGCTACCGCTGAAGCAGCATTATGTGCCTTACAGCAGGGACGCAGAGCAGTGTAGGAATATGTAGCTGAATTCAGGCAGTGGAGTTCCGATACCAACTGGAATGATGCTGCCCTGCGTCACCAATTTCGTATGGGACTTTCAGAATCTCTAAAAGACGAATTAGCCCGAGTGGGCATCCCCGCAACACTTGAAGCCCTCATCCTCCTCTCTGTTCAGATCGACAGACGGTTGAGGGAGCGGCGTGCTGAACGCACATCCGGCCCCACACGTCCCATATGGATGATGCCACGTGTACCTGGCCCACCGCATCTGCCTCCTTCAGGTTCCAGACCAAACCCCATCGATCATCCAGAACCAATGCAAATAGGCCTACTTCGGCCATCCCTGACTCCGGAGGAGCGTCAAAGGCGTCGATCCAATAACCTTTGCATGTACTGTGGAGGATCCGGGCACTATGTAAACACCTGCCCCGTCAAGTTCCGTAAGTGTTCAGTCCCCTCACCGGCTCTCTTCTCTGTCTTACGTAACAATAATACTCACCTGGCTGTTTCAATCTCTCTACAGCTTCCAGGAAGGAACCTCCAAGTCCCCGCAATTATTGACTCTGGTGCTTGCAGCGGTTTTATGGACGCCTCCTTTGCCTTTCGACATGGAGTCCCTCTACGACCACGACACCAGAAACTTACCGTCCATTTAGCCGACGGATCGGCTATCAAATCCGGCCCTGTTACCCAAGAGACAATTCCCCTATACGCACTCACCTCCAAGGACCACCGGGAACTACTCTGTCTGGACATTATTGAATCCCCAATGTTTCCGGTCATTCTGGGTATGCCTTGGCTGAAAGCCCATAATCCCCAGATTGACTGGGAATCTGGAACAATCCACTTTTCTTCCTCTTACTGTCGACAACACTGCCTTCAGAAGCCTGCCAGTTCCCCTCCTTCTTTGATGTGTTTAGAATCCGAAGAGGAGAACCGTCAATTAATCCCAGAAGCCTATCATAGTTTCTTAGATGTGTTCAGCAAAAGAGGAGCAGAGACGTTACCTCCACACCGGTCCTACGACTGTCCTATTGAACTTTTACCTGGAGCAGAAATTCCGTTTGGAAGAATATTTCCTTTGACTGGGCTATAGTTGGTCACTCTCAAGTCTTATATTGATGAGAATCTCGAGAAGGGGTTCATCCGCCCTTCCACATCCCCTGCGGGGGCCGGTATATTCTTCGTGGAAAAGAAGGATCACTCTCTACGCCCCTGCGTAGACTACAGGGACTTAAATAAATGGCGACGAGTGGAAAACCGCATTTCGTACTCGTTTTGGGCATTTTGAATACCTGGTGATGCCCTTCGGCCTTTGCAATGCCCCAGCCACATTCCAGCATTTTGTAAATTACATTTTCAGAGACTATCTTGATTTATTCGTTATTGTTTACCTAGATGACATCCTGATCTTCTCTTCCTCCCTGTCAGATCATCAAAGACATGTCCAAAAGGTCATAGCCCGGCTCCGTCAACACAGGGCCAGATTCTCAGCGGCGCTACGCCTGCGTAAATGTATATGCGCGGCGTAATAGTAAATGTGCGCCTGCGTATCGATGCGCGGTAAACACAGAACCACATACGCGCGATTTTTTTTTCCGTCTGGGCGGCGAAAATGCATTAAGCTAGCGCGGCGTAGGCGCATAGTTACGCATCAAAAATATTCAGTTCCCATTGAATTAGCATGCAAATATGCAAATGAGGGAGATGCGCGTATTCCCGAAAGTACGCGCGTCCGGCGTTGGCTACTCGTGGTGCGCGTAACTCGAAAGCCTTGAGTAAACATACCCCTCATAAAAGCACGGGTAACTTTGCTCAAGGCCGTGTGCAAGTCAGCTGGAGAGCAACTACAGCAGCACCGTAACGGACTAGCTGAGCAATCACACTTACTGGACAAGACATTCATATGCCAATGATGCCAGGGCCAGCCATGGTCTTATCAATACTAAGGTATGCAGAGGAAGAGGAGCATAGAAGGAGGAGGAGGAGGACGGGGGCACGTGAGAGGATCTACCGAGCGCGCATGAGCCTCTTTGGCATGGGTGATGAGGAGGTGTATCGCATCTTCAGATTCAGCCCTGCTGCCATCCTGGAAATAACCACAGCCCTGCAGGATGACATCACCAGCCAGACATACCGCTCACGTGCACTGCAGCCACTGGTGAAGGTCCTGGCAACACTCCATTTCCTGGCCAGTGGATCATTCCAGCGTACAAGTGGAGTGGTGGCTGGGATGTCACAAACCAGCATAAGCAGATGTGTGCACCAGGTTGTCCCTGCAATCCTCAGACGCATGTCCAACCAGTTCATCAGACCCACCACTGTGCACCTGCGGCAGAAGGCAATGACAGATTTCTACAGAATTGACGGATTCCCACGCACCATCGGGGCCATTGATTGCACACATGTGGCACTCCAGCCCCCCAGTGCCACAGAGCACATATACCGCAATCGGAAGCATTGGCATTCCATCAACGTACAGGTGATAGCCGATGCCAAATACCTCATATGGCACGTCCGTGCCAAAGACCCCGGGTCCAGCCATGACAGCTACATCTACCGTCAAAGCAACATCCCCGAAGATTTTGAGCAGGACATGTATGGGGACAGCTGGCTGGTTGGTGAGTGACATGGGTGGCAGCCATGACTATCCCCTCCCATGATGCACAACAGAAGTGGCACATGCATGACTACCATCCTCCTGTGTTTTCCCTTACAGGTGACTCTGCATATACACTGGGACCCCATCTCATGACTCCTTTCCGGAACCCCCAAACCAGAGGAGAGAGAAGATACAATGAAGCACACATCAAAACCCGTGCAGTGGTGGAGCGCACATTTGGCCTCCTGAAGTCCCGTTTCCGCTGCCTGGATAAGTCTGGGGGGGCCCTATTGTATTCCCCCAACTTTGTGGGTCAGATCATTGGTGCATGTTGTATTCTGCACAACTTTGCCATGCGAAAGGGCCTGCATATTGCCCTACGTGATGACCTGACCCCCCAACCACACAGCCCCCCCCCGCCAGAGGAGACCCCGTCAGCTGATGGAAGAGCAGTCAGGAGTGTCCTCGTGTTACGAATCTTTGACCTTTAAACACACACATACAGCATGGCACACAGACAATGCACGCGTGTACACCACTGATGTCCCTAGATCACACACACCACATGCACATCGCATTGGATTAGCCCAAGTCCAGCATGTAGGACTTGGGAGCAGCAACGCCACGTCAAGGCCCCAATGATGTTGCTGTCCATTCATACACCTTTCACACATCATTCATACAGCCGTGGGGTTAACTTCACCACCACGGCCGAGGGTGACACCCCTTACTTTCAGGAGTGCCACCCTCTCACATTCACACACCATTCACACTGCACCGTGTGCAGTATCCAAAAATATATAAAAAAAGCTCTTATCCAGAGCATAACAAAAAATAAATAAGCTCTTATCCAGAGCATAACAAAAAATAAATAAGCTCTTATCCAGAGCATAATACTAAAGAAAACTCAAATTAATGGGCCTGGCGGGGGCTCTGCCTGGTGCCACGGGTCCTGCCCCTCACTTGCCTGGGGGCAGCCCTAGATGGGGGGGGGGGAGCAGGTTGAGGAGGAACATCCCCACGTCCCTCCCTGGCTGCCTGCATGCCCTCCAGGGCAACCGCTATGCGGGTCTGCACAGCAGTCTGCGCCTCGATAGCAAGGCGCAGGGCCTGAACCTCCCCCACAAGTTCTGAGGTGTTTTCCTGCAGCTCCCCCAAGCTGGTCAGCGTTGCTGCGCTGTTAACAGCAACATCCTGGATGGCATCTGTTATATTGTCCGAGGATGCCAGGCTGTCGGCCAGGCGCCTCATCTCCTCCACGACCTCGGCCAGGTGTTTATTTTGCTGGTCCTGCTGTCTGACCAGCTGTTCCGGCAGGACCTGGGATACACCCCTGGTCTTTGACGTCGCCTTGCGGGGAGTGGCAGGGGACCGGGCATAAGGGGAGGATGTTGAGGGGCAGGAGATGAGGGGGGGGGAAAGAGAGGGACTGGAGAGGTTGGAGGGGGACACTGAGGGGTTTGCTACAGGTAGAGGAATAGCCTGGGCTGGTCCGGCCAACCCACCATCCTCCTCCACAACAACATAGAGGGCCTGGTCCTGGACTACCACACCCTCCTCAACCACCTCCTCCGTTGAGGTGTGCCCACTTCCCTCCAAGTCCTGTTCCAGGGGGGCAGCCAGAGGGACTGTATCTTCAGGGGATGGATCCTGATGGGCCCTGGCATCAACAGATGGCCCCGCTCCCTCCTGCACATCTGTGGATGACACAAAAGATGCCCATGTTGGTGGACCCACACACTTGGCACATGTTCCCTTCCACCCCCATACATGTACACAACAGATAGAATAGAAAACACACTTACCTGTCCTCACGGCTGGCTTCTGGGACTCATAGCCCCCAACTCCCTCTACCTGCTCCGTCTGCAGGCAGCGGGCAACCACCTTCTCCTCCTCAGTCAGGCGGACAGGGCAGGGTGGGCCCCCTCCAGTGCCCCTGGCATGCCGAGCTATGGCAGCCAGCTTGCCCTTCACATGACGCCGCAGGTCATTCATTTTCTTTTGAATGTCCTGCGGTGTCCGGACCTCATGAGAGAGGGCATTGACCTGGCACGCCACCCTCATTAATATCTGATCCCTCCGGGACTTGCTGGTCCGGGCACTGTCAGCACCATGGAGCCGCGAGTCATACTTCTCCATGGCCCGTATGACAATGGCCCTCTCCTCTGGGGAGAAATTCTTCTTCCTCCTCTCCTTAACAGCAGTTGCCATCTTGTCCAGCACAAACTTTCGCCGTCACTCTCTAAAAAATGGGAGACGTTTGCGCTGCACGGGCGCATGTGTGGGCGCATTATATACCCTGCGCCGGCGCATCGTAGGGAGGCTTTGCGCATGCGCAGAAGGCATCCACGTCACGGCGCGGGTCAACCACGTCATGGCGCGGGTCATCCATGTCACGGCGCATGCTCCGTTCGTCCCGGCCTGCATTTGCATGGGGTCACGCTTCATTATAATGCAACACGCCCACTTCCCTCCTACTTTGGAGTTGCGCCGGATTACGCCCATGATTTTACGCGACGCAGGCGCATCTTGGAGCGCATTTACTTAGGGAATACGGTACTTGCCACTCCGTGTTACGTCGGCGTAGTGCATCTGAGATGCGCAACGCCTGCATAATTAGCCGCGCATCTACGAGAATCTGGCCCAATGTCTGTATGCTAAAGCGGAGAAATGTGAGTTTGAAAGAGAGAGCATCCAGTTCCTAGGTCTCATCATTTCAATAGACGGTGTCAAGATGGACCCTCAGAAGGTCACCGCCGTTACAGATTGGCCCGCTCCCACCGATAAGAAATCAGTCCAGCGTTTCGTGGGATTTGCAAATTTTTATCGAAAATTTATCAAAAACTTCTCTTCCATAATTGCTCCCATCACAGGTCTGACCAAACAGGGTATCCGGTTCCAGTGGTCCCCAGAGGCTCAAGCGGCTTTTTCTACCCTGAAAAACCTTTTCATTTCAGCATCCATCCTAAAACATCCTGATCCAGTTCTACCTTTCATCCTGGAAGTGGACGCCTCCGAGGTGGCGGTCGGAGCAGTGCTTTCCCAGAGACAAGGACCCAAATCCCTTCTGCATCCAGTTGCGTTCTTCTCCCGCAAACTCTCCGAAGCTGAAAGAAACTATGACGTTGGGGACAGGGAACTTTTAGCAATCAAGGCAGCTCTCGAGGAATGGCGTTATCTCCTGGAGGGTGCAGCTCACCCCATCTTGATCTATACAGATCACAAGAACTTGGAATACTTAAAGGTTGCTAAGAGACTGAGGCCACGGCAGGCCAGGTGGGCATTGTTCTTTACTCGGTTTTCCTTCCATATAACCTACAGACCCGGATCAAAAAACACTAAACCCGACGCGCTATCCCGGATGTTCAATGGGCCTGAAGCTCCTTCCTCCCCGGACACCATCCTCGCCCCTGGCAATTTTCTTATGTTACAGGGAGATCTTCTGTCTCAAATTAAGCAGGCCTCTTCATCAATTCCCTCATCTCCAGACCTTACTCTGCAGTTAAGAGACGGCATGCTATGGAACAAAAACAAGATTTTTGTGCCTCAACAACTACGATTGACAATTCTCAAGTCCTGCCATGACCACGAGCTAGCCGGACATTTCGGAATCCACAAGACAGCCGAACTCATTCAGCGTACCTTCTGGTGGCCTCAATTATTACAAGATTGCAAAAGCTATGTGGAATCCTGTGCCACCTGTATCCAACACAAGGGTAGCAGAACCAAAGCGTGGGGGTTACTTAAACCACTGCCTGTTCCAGAGAAACCTTGGAGAATGATTTCAATTGATTTTATTGTTGAGTTACCTCCTTCTGAAAACTATACTACCATCTTTGTAGTGGTGGACAGACTTTCAAAAATGGCGCACTTCCTACCGATGGTAGGGACACCTTCTGCTGCCGAAACAGCAACATTTTTTATTAAAGAAGTAGTGAGACTCCATGGTATACCTGCTAATATTGTATCTGACCGTGGGGTGCAATTCACCTCGAGGTTCTGGAAAGCGTTATGTGGGGTGCTGAAGATTGAACTTTCCTTTTCATCTGCGTACCATCCGCAGACCAACGGCCAGACCGAGCGCACCAACCAGACGCTCGAGTAATACCTGCGCTGTTTCTCCAGTTTTTCACAGGATGATTGGGCTTCTCTGTTGCCCCTTGCAGAGTTTGCCTACAACAACTCAATCCATTCAGCTACCCAACAGTCCCCATTCTTTGCCAACTACGGCTTTCATCCTCTGTTCTTATCCAACCATATTCCGGAATGCTCAGTACCAGCTGTTCAGGAAACCTTGGATTTTTTTTCCACCAATAACAAAATACTCCAGGAAACAATGGCAAGAACCCAGGAGTATAATAAGGAGGTCTTTGACAGAAAGAGGAGAGGACAACTTAATCTGGTACCAGGGGACCAAGTTTATTTATCCACTTTGAACTTAAAACTAGCTTGCCCAACCAAGAAACTTGGTCCTAAGTTTGTTGGTCCCTTCCAGGTACTCAGAAGGGTTAATGAAGTGGCCTACGAATTGAAATTACCTGCTTCTTTTAGGATTCATCCAGTCTTTCATGTGGCACTGCTCAAACCCACAGTCCCGGATCCTTTTCCCAACCGGAATGCTGGTCCGCCCACACCGGTACTTATCGACGACGAGGAGGAGTTCGAGGTGGAATCCATCCTGGATTGTCGGAAAAGACGTAACCAGGTTCAATACCTGGTGAAATGGAAAGGCTACGGCCCAGAAGAAAACTCCTGGGAACCAGAGGCCAACATTCACGCTCAGAGACTGGTCCGGGCCTATAAAAGGGCACACCCAAGTAGGCTGGCCCAGTTGGGCATCCGGAGGCTGCCCGTAGGGGGGGGCAATGTCATGATAAGAGATACAGGAATCTTACCAATACTGACAGCGCCAGGAGAAGTCTGTTTCAGCGCATGCACGGGGGGGGCGGGTGCGCGCACGTGATGTGCACGGCTTGAGCGCGCGCGCGCTGACGTCATTACGGCGCCAAGAACTGCTATTTAAACCATCTGATCCCACTGTATCTTGCTGACCAGTCTGCAGCAATCCCTGACTGAATCTGAACCTGTTACCTGTCTGCCTGATTACCGAATACCTGACCCGGCTTCCGTTGACCCTTCTCTGCCTGCAGCCTGCCTCTGACCCCGGCCTGATCCAACTACCGACTCTGCTTAAACCCGCCTTGCTGTCTGCTTACCTGAACCTGATTCAACCCTCGGACCTGTTTCCGTCTCCTGATTGGTGCCTGATCCAGTGTCTGAAAATCCCTTGGCTCCTATTCACAAGCGCTACAACACCGTTCCTGTGTTTGCTGGATTTCTGCTAGGACCTCGTCAACACCTGTTCACTTCCTCTTCCGGTCCATCTCCAGCTTCCCACCAGGCGCTTGTGTCCCTCCAGACTCCGTACCCCCTGTCTGCTCTACCAGGGGTTCCTGAGTCAGAGGCTTACGAGAGGCCGCTCCCTGCACATTGGGCTCCATAACCAGGTACGTGACACAGGCGTCCTTTTTTGATGGGGTGTACAATTTTCATTACTTTTTGGAGGAAACTGATCTGTTTGACGTTGGGAGCATAGATGTTAACTAGGGTGTACTCCATACCATTTATATTCCATACAAGAACAACATAACGCCCATCTGGGTCTATCACAACACACCTCAGGAGGAATTTGAAAGTGTCCCTAATTGCTATGAGTACCCCCCTTTTTTTGGAGGAGAAGGGGGCCGCAAAAATGTGGGGGAAGTGTCTGTTGGTACACGCAGGTGCACCAGTGGACATAAGGTGTGTTTCTTGGACACACAGTATGTCGCATTGTAGGTCTAAAGCGGTCTTCCATAGGGAATGGCTTTTTTCCCGGGTGGTTTAACCCGTTGGTGTTAAGAGATAGGAGTTTAGTCGCCATTGGGGATCAAGATTCAGACGAAATTTGGGATAGAAAGTCACTTACAGTTTGAAGAGCAGGATGAGCTTGTCTGCTTGAGGGAGATGAGGACGCCTATAAGGAAGTCGTCAATCGAGGATTTGTACTGTGCAGGTCCCTGCACAGGTGTCGGATTCGCTGTAACAAAAAATTCAAATGATAGGAAACTAAACAAGCAAGAAAAACTGGTATCAACAATAGATAAGGTTCCCGATGGCGGTGCCACCGAGAGAGTCAGGAAGCGGAGTGCAGGGACAAAGTGTCCAACTAAACCGCTGAGTTGGGGGATGAATGTCAAAGCCTAAACTGTAAAAAAAAAAAGAGAAATAGAAAAGAGAACAGGTAGAGAGCTGGATGCCAGGGAGAGCATCTGTTACGTAGATATAGAAAGGGATGCCCGAGATCTTCAGGTCATCTGTTCCGGACCATCATCTTGGGTAGCGAGGCTGTGGCGAGTGGTTCTGGATCCGCGTTGAGCTTTTGGGGCTGAAGAGTCTTGAGGCAGTTCAGGGAGGATTCCCCATTAATGGAGCATTTGCAATCCCTTCTGCAGATCTTGGATCACGTGCGAGGAACCATTTTTCGTCACAAGTAGAGTGGCCGGGTATCGCCATTTGTACTGGACTTTGTTGTTGTGGAGACCCTTGGTAATCGGGCTAAGCTGTCGTCTGAGTTGTAGCGTGTACTTTGAAAGGTCAGGAAAGAGCAGGACCCCCTCAAATGGATGTTGTAGCGGTGGTCCCCCTCTGGTGGCCATCAGTAGTGGTTCTTTTACGTGAAAAAAGTGAATTCTCATCAGGACGTCTCTCGGGACCGAAGCAGCTAGATGTGAGGGTTTGGCTATGCAGTGGATCCGATCAATTATGAGATCACTAGGCGAGGTGTCAGGCAATATTGTATGTAGAAGTTCCTTGGCATATTTGGGAAGGTCAGCCTGCAGTATGGATTCTGGGACCCCCCTGAGTTTCAGGTTATTTCTCCTGGATCTGTCTTCTAAATCGGCCAGCTTGGCACTCACCCACTTCTGCTCCGTCTGTATGTCATCATAGGAGTCTACCAGTGCATTTACTGTGGTTGTGCATTCCCCCATACTGTTTTCCAGGTGTGTGACTCTGTCGTCCAGCACATGCAGGTCTGTGGTGATTTTGGAGAAGACAGAGGACAAGTCTGTCATCAGGGAGGACTGGAGGGATAGCAGCATGTCATTTAGTGTGGTATCCACCACTGGTTGTCCTGTTGTGGGGAAGGAGGCCATGGATGAGTGTAGGGCCTGGTTCGCCAGGAGTAGGCCGCAAGCCGGGGCCTCGATTTGCGGGGACGTCCGCGGCAGGACACGTTCGGTGCGGAGCCGCGCTTTCGCCGGGCTTTCGCCGGGCTTCCCGTTATCGGGTTTTCCCCCGTTTTAGGTGTGGGGGGTGAAGGAGGGCAGAGGGAGTCCTGTGTACCCAGGGTGGGATCATATAAGTCCGATCGGGCCCCCAGCGCCGCGTTGCTGGCGGTGCCATTTTGTGACTGACTAATCTGGCCTGTGTACTGGAAGAAGGCCGTCAGCTTTTGTGGATGATGTTCCGTTTTCCTCTTCCCGGACATCGTTGGCAAGTGTCCTCTGGGTCTCAGGAGGCTGGATGGATGCAGATTGCCTTCCAAAATGGGCTCCTAACACTCCGGTTCTCTCCCTGGCAGACGAGCTCAGGCACTAAGCAGCCATCTGCATCGCTGGTCAGCCACGCCCCCACCAATGATCTTTTAAGCTGTCTGTAAGGGTGGCATTCTACCTGGATTATACAGGTATCTGCACCCCCCTTTGTCCTGAAGGGTGCCAAATGTGATGCCAGAGGGGGGGAGGGTTCCGAAAAGTGGAGGTTCACTTTTTGTGTGGACCTTCTCTTTAACTGGTTAAGACCTGGACAATATCCAGGTTAAGGACCTTGCCCCTTTTTGCGATTGCGTCGCTTCAACTGACAATTGCGCGGTCATGCGACGTGGCTCCCAAACAAAATTGACGTCCTTTTTTTCCACAAATAGAGATTTCTTTTGGTGGTATTTGATCACCTCTGCGGTTTTTATTTTTTGCGCTATAAAC
This sequence comes from Rana kukunoris, assembly GCA_029574335.1. Taxonomy (NCBI): domain Eukaryota; kingdom Metazoa; phylum Chordata; class Amphibia; order Anura; family Ranidae; genus Rana; species Rana kukunoris. The sequence continues at coordinate 5,086,218 of CM056049.1, read as the reverse complement.
AACAATAGAGCAGCAATTTTGAAAAAAAATGCTATAATAAATATTCCCCAAAAATATATATATCAAAAAAAAAAATTTCCTCAGTTTAGGCCGATACGTATTCTTCTACATATTTTTGGTAAAACAATCGCAATAAGCGTTTATTGATTGGTTTGCGCAAAATTTATAGCGTTTACAAAATAGGGGGTAGTTTTATTGCATTTTTATTATTATTATTTATTTTTTTACTACTAATGGGGGCGATCAGCGATTTTTTTTTTCGTGACTGCGACATTATGACGGACACGACGGACAATTTTGACAAATTTTTGGGACCATTGGCATTTTTATAGCGATCAGTGTCATTTTCACAGCAAAAAATGCTATAAAAATGCATTACTGTGAAAATTACAATTGCAGTTTGGGAGTTACCCACAAGGGGGCGCTGAAGGGGTTATGTGTGTCCTCATGTGTGTTTCTAACTCTAGGGGGGCGGGGCTGTAGGTGTGACGTCATTGATTGTGTTTCCCTATAAAAGGGATCACACGATCAATGATGCCGCCACAGTGAAGAACAGGGAAGCTGTGTTTACACACGGCTCTCCCCGTTCTTCAGCTCTGGGGACCGATTGAGGGACTCCAGCCGCGATCGGGTCCGCGGGTCCCGCGGCCGTGTCAACGGAGCTTCGGACCGGATCGCGGGCGCGCGCCACGGGCGTGCTCCCGCGACCCACGTCTGGACGTACAGGTACGTGCTTGTGCCCAGCCGTGCCATTCTGTCGACGTATATGTGCAGGAGGCGGTCCTTAAGTGGTTAAAGCGCCCCCATCTTCGCGAGCTCACGCAGCAAAGAAAATGCATACGTGAGTCGAGCACGCATATGTAAACGGAGTTCTTTCATTTATTTTATTTATGAAAGTGTCTGTTATTTTTCCTCTCTTTTTCTTTATCTCTCTTGCTCTATTTGATTTCTTTCTTTAAAAAACATGGAATCTTTCTGTAAGAAATGATCCCCTACGTGGCCGACTGCGGCCTTGGCTTTAGGGGGTTATACCGGGATGATGTCGGCAGCTGCAGGCATCATCCCGGGTACCGTTTTTTAGAACGGGCGATTGGCTTTCCAGGGATAACAACCGCTCGGCTGAAAGCCACTCGGTTGTTATCCCAGAGGAGTGGGAGGGGACATCCCCCCCTCCTGCTGCCTTCCGCCGCTCTTACCGGGCCTCCCATCCCACCGGTAGACCCGATCCACGATCTGCCACATCCGGTGGCTAGACACAGAGACTAACACGAAAATGGAAATGGCTTTGTCCCAGTCTCCTGAATGTAAATACCCGGAGGCGACGTCACAACGTCACTTCCGGTTTACTCTGCTGCGCCGGTTTTTACAAAAAAGTACACAGGATTCAGAATAGCTGTTTTTGGCGATCTGAATACTTTGAAGTGCAAAGGAGGGATCGGGGGTCTTTTAGATCCCCGATCCCCCCATAAAGAGTACCTGTCACCACCTATTACTGTCACAAGGGATGTTTACAGCAATAAAAGTGGTCAAAACATTTTTTTTTAAAACACAATGTAAACAATTTAAAAAAATAAAATAAATAAGAAAAAAAAATTAAGATTTTTTTTAAAGCGCCCCTGTCCCCGTGAGCTCGCGCACCAGAGAAAACGCATACGTGAGTCGGGCCCGCCTATGTAAACGGTTTTCAAATCACACATGTGAAGAATTGCCGCAATCGTCAGAGCGAGAGCAATAATTCTAGCTCTAGACCTCCTCTGTAACTCTAACCTGATAACCATTTTTAGGTACCGTAGTTTGTCGACATTCCACTAGTGTTCTCAAAGCATGACATGTTTGGTACCTATTTACTTGGCGCAATATCGTCTTTTTAACATTATCCCCAAAAATTGGGCTAACTTTACTGTTTCGTTTTTGTTCCCCAAAATATTGCATTTGAAAGACCGCTGCACAGATACCGTGGGAGATAAAATATTGCAACAATCGTTATTTTATTCTCTAGGGTCTCTGCTAAAATATATATATACAGTATATGTTTGGGGGGTTCTAAGTAATGAGGTATCGCCACGATCGTCAGAGCGAGAGCAATAATTCTAGCACTAGAACTCCTCTCTAACTCTAACCTGGTAACCGTTATTTTTTTTTTTTAAAGCACGCCTATGGAGATTTTCAGGTACCGTAGTTTGTCGACATTTCACGAGCGGGCGCAATTTCAAAGCGTGAGATGTTGGGTATCTATTTACTCGGCATAACATCGTTTTTTATATTTTACAAAAAAATTAGGCTAACTACTGTTTAGTTTTTATTTCAATTCATGAAAGTGTCTTTTTCCCCAAAATATTGCATTTGAAAAAACCGCTGAACAAATACCGTGTGACATAAAATATTGCAACGATCGCCATTTTATTCTCTAGGGTCTCTGCTAATATACTGTATATATATAGGGCCAGATTCAGCAAGAGTTGCGCTGGAGTATTTCGATATGCGCCGCGTAACTGTAAAGATGCGCCGTTGTATCTACGCGGCCGTATCCACCAACCTAGATGAGCAAGAAAATGGGCCTTTTCCGATCGGCTTAACTTTCCATCGCCAGAGTATCGTTAGCGCATATTTTCGCTTGTCGCATCCGTCGCGCCTATTGATTTGCCATGCAAATATGCAAATGAGGGAGATTTCCCGATTCGCGAACGGATTAGCACCATATGCTGGCTACATGCGCCGCGCGTATGTCGTCCATCTGTCGCAAAGTTATTTCTACAAATAGCTGCTTTATCTTTACTCCAGACAGCCTCAGGTCAGCAGGAGAGCAGCTACAGCAGCAGCGTTACCGATGAAACTAGCAAGCTGAACAACCACACGTGCAAGGACAACACCTCTGTGTGCCAACATGCCAGGGGCAGTCGCGGTCCTAGCACTAGTACTGGGTCCCCCGGAACGAAGGAGGCGGGCACGTGAGAGGATATACCGCACGCGCATGAGCCTCTTTGGCATGGGGGATGAGGAGGTGTATCGCCTCTTCAGATTCAGCCCTGATGCAATACTTGAACTAACCACAACCCTGCAGGATGACATCACCAGCAAGACACACCGCTCACAAGCAGTGCAGCCACTGGTGAAGGTACTGGCAACACTTCATTTCCTTGCCAGTGGATCATTCCAGCGTACAAGTGGAGTGGTGGCTGGGATGTCACAGTCCTCCATAAGCAGATGTGTGCACCAGGTTGTCTCTGCAATCCTCTGACGCATGTCCAACCAGTTCATCAGACCAACCACTGAGGAGCTGCGGCTGAAGGCAATGACAGATTTCTACAGCATTGCCAGATTCCCACGCACTGTGGGGGCCATTGATTGCACACATGTGGCCCTACAGCCCCCCAGTGCCACAGAGCACATATACCGCAATCGGAAGCATTGGCATTCCATCAACGTACAGGTGATAGCCGATGCCCAACGCCTCATATGGCACGTCCGTGCCAAACACCCCGGGTCCAGCTATGACAGCTTCATATACCGTCAGAGTCCCATCCCAGCAGAATTCGAGCAGAACATGTATGGGGACAGCTGGCTGGTTGGTGAGTGACATGGGTGGCAGGCATGACTATCCCCTCCCATGATGCACACCTCACAAGTGGCACATGCATGACTAACATCCTCCTGTCTTTTCCCTTCCAGGTGACTCTGCATATGCACTGGGACCCCATCTCATGACTCCTTTCCGGAACCCCCAAACCAGAGGAGAGAGAGAATACAATGAAGCACACATCAAAACCCGTGCAGTGGTGGAGCAAACATTTGGGCTCCTGAAGTCCCGTTTCCGATGCCTGGATAAGTCCGGGGGGACCCTATTGTATTCCCCTACCTTCGTGTGTCAGATCATCGGTGCATGTTGCATTCTGCACAACTTTGCCATGAGAAAAGGCCTGCAGATTGACATACGTGATGACCTGACCCCCCAACCAGACAGCCCCCCCCTGCCAGAGGAGACCCATTCAGCTGATGGAAGAGCAGTCAGGATGGTCCTCGCTGTAGGCATCTTTGGACAATAAACAAACATTGATCACACGGACAATGCACGCATGCACACCCCTGATGTCCCTAGATCACACACACCACATCCACATCGCATTGGATTAGCCCAAGTCCAACATGTAGGACTTGGGAGCAGCAACGCCAGCGTCAAGGCCCCAATGATGTCACTGTCCATTCATACACCTTTCACACGTCATTCACACAGCCGTGGGGATAACTTCTCCACCACGGCCGAGGGTGACACCCCTTACTGGCAGGAGTGCCACCCCCTCACATTCACACACCATTCACACTGCAACGTGTGCAGTATCAATAAAAAAAAAATCTCATATCCTGAGCATAATCACAAAAAAAAAGCTCATAACCTGAGCATAATCACAAATAAAAAAGCTCATAACCTGAGCATTAAGAATAAAATAAAAATCTCATGTCCTGAGCATTAAGAATAAAATAAAAATCTCATGTCCTGAGCATTAAGAATAAAATAAAAATCTCATATACTGAGCATTAATTAAAAAAAAAAGAAAAAAAAAATTATCTGGGATGCCGGGGGCTCCTTCTGGTGGCCCCTCTCTGGCTCCTCAGCTGCCTGGATGGAGTAGGTGGGGGTGGGGGGGGCATCTGGAGGTGGCTGATCCCCCGGGTGGGCCACTCCTGGCAGGTGTGGCCTGCATGCCCTCCAAGGCCATGGCTATCCGGCCGAGGTACGAGTTGGTCTGGGCCTGCATCCTCAGCTGCTGGGCCTGCATCCTGAGCTGCCGGGTGACCTGGTATTGTTGGGCCCGCCGACTCTGCCTCCCCTGGTCCCGGATGGCAGCAGTGTTTGCCTGGACGGCTGCAGTGAGGTGCCTTATATCACCCTGCACCTCCCCCAAACTGGTCACCACTGCAGCGCAGTTGCAGCTGACATCCTGCACTGCAGAAGATATCTGGGCCACGGAGCACAGGTTGTCAGCCACTCTGTCCAGGTGCCCAACTATGTCCCCCATTTGCTGCGTCTGCCTGGCGTGATCCCTCGCCACCTGGTCCTGGACCAGATCAGACACCCCCCTGGTCTTACGGGTGGCCTTCCTGGGGCCAGGAGATGGTTGTCCCCGGGGGGATGGAGTCGCCCTTGAGGGGCTTCCTAGGATGGGGGAGGGTATTACAGAGGGCCCTGCAGAAGAGGAGGACTCCTCCAAAAATAAAATAATGTCCTGCTCTGCCACAACAGGCTGCTCCTCAACCACCTCTGCAGGTGAGGTGTGGGCACTCTCCTCCTCCACCTCGGTCTCTTCACCACCCAGGGGCTCAAGCACAGGATGCCGTTGGGGGGATGGGGTGGACTGGCCGCCAACAGATGATGGCCCAGCTCCGTCATCTGTGGATAACACAAAGAAGACACATGTTGGGTAGTCCCACACACTTGGCACATGTACCCTCCCCCCCCACATGCAACACACCAAAAAGGGGGTAAAAATCACTTACCTGTCCTGGAGCCTTCCTCCACGGAGTCATATCCAGGGACCCCCTCCAACTGCTCCCTGTCCAGGCAGCGGGCGACCACCTCCTCCTCCGTGGTCAGGCTGACCGCACATGGGGGTCCACCACCCGTGCCCCTCTCATGCCTCCTGATGGTGGCCACCTTGCCACGGACCTTGCGCCGCAGGTCATTTTTTTTTTGTATATCGCCAGCAGTCCGGGTGGAGTACCCCAAAACATTCACCCTGCCAGCAATGGTCTCCAGGATGGCTTGCTTCCTCTCCCGGCTGGTCTTCCGACTTTTTTTTGCCGTGGAGGAAGTCATTAAAAGTCTCCATAGCGGATATTATAACAGAGATCTCCTGTGAATAGAAATTAAGGTTTCTCCTCTCTTTGGGGGGAGCGGGAGCAGCCATCTCTTTGCAAAAGTAACTTCCCTGGGGTGGGGGGAAACGGAAATACTTTTGCGCCGGATTGGCCCTTCCGCTGGCGCTTTTATACGCACAACGGAAAACATTGCGCTGACGTTTACCGCAAAGTGGTGCCGACGGAAGTTGTGAGCATGCGCACAGGGGGCCGAGTGAAGCCTCACTCACTGCGCATGCTCCGTGGATGATGCGCTGAACGTAAGCCTCTGCGCTGGGCTCCGCCCATCATTTACATATGATCACACCCACTTCCACTTGCGTCGGGTTACGCCAGCGCATTTCCGTTACTCCGGCGCAAAGTAACGGACAGGCGCTTGGTGAATACTGTACTTCACTCGCTAGTTTGCGCCAGCGCAGCGTATATGCGATGCGATACGCTTTTGAAAATATGCGCGCATCTACCTGAATCTGGCCCATAGAGGGCCAGTGGATTCATCATTAGTTACGCCGGCGTATCAGTAGATACGCCGCCGTAACTAAGAATCTGCACCGGCGTATATTTAAGTGTATTCTCAAAGTGAGATACACTTAAATATTGTTAAGATACGACCGGCGTAAGTCTCCTACGCCGACGTATCTTAACTGCAGTTTTACGCTGGCCGCTAGGGGCGTTCCCGCTGATTTACGCCTAGAATATGTAAATCAGCGAGATACGCCTATTCACGAACGTACGCCCGGTCGACGCAGTGAATTTACGCCGTTTACGTAAGGCGTTTTCCGGCATGGAGATAAACCACCAAAAAGATGGCGCAGCCAATGTTAAGTATGAACGTCGGGACCGCGTCAAATTTTTCCGATTTTACGTCGTTTGCGTAACTCGTCCGTGAATGGGGATTTACGTCAATTACGTTCACGTCGAAAACAATGCGTCGTAGCGTCATAATTTGAAGCATGCGCACTGGGATACGTCCAAGGTCGGCGCATGCGCAGTTAAAGAAAAAAACGTAAAAAAACGTGGGGTCACAACACATTACCATAAAACGCGCCCACCTCATTCACATTTGAATTACCCGGGCTTACGCCGGCCCATTTACGCTACGCCGCCGTAACTTAGCTTGGTGAATACAGCATTTGCCTCGCTAATTTATGGCGGCGTAGCGTAAACAAGGTACGCCACGCCCGCGAAAATTTAAGCCTCCGTACCTGAATCTAGCCCATGTTTGGGGGTTCTAAGTAATTTTCTAGTGCTAAAATACGGATTTTAACTTGTAAGCAACAAATATCAGAAATAGGCTTAGTCATGAATGGCATATTATTATGGCCTATAAGATCCCTATAAATTTTGCCTTGATATACAAGCGATGTCTTGATATAAGAGTAGCGTCATGTCACAACTTAATATAAAAGAGAAGAGAGGAGCCTCCAAGTGTAGCAATATGGTTACATTTAATGAAGGTACAACATTTACCAACGTATTGCTACACTTAGGAAGCGCCTCTCTTCTCTTTTATACTCTGTAAAAAAAAAATGCTTTGATATACAAGTGCTTTGGATTACAAGCATATTTCTGCAACCAATTATGCTCGCAAACCAAGGTTTTACTGTATTTGGCTTTCAGTACAGATTTTTGTTTTCTAAAAAATTACTCGGTGTAAAGAGAAGGGGCCAGATCCACATACAATTGCCCTGGCGCAGAGTATCAGAGATACACTACGCCGCCGTATTTTACCTGGCTGTAAGTTGAATCCAGGAAGATTTCGGGCCGTAAGGTACGGCGGCGTTGTGTATTTCTCGCGGCGGAATCGAAATACGCGATTAGGGGGCGTGAATCATTTAAATTAGGCGCGTCCCCGCGGCGATCGAACTGCGCATGCTCCGTTCTGAAATTTCCCGCCGTGCATTGCGCGAAATTACGTCGGAACGTCATTTTTTTTTTTTAGTAGCGTAATTTGACGCGGGAACGACGGCCATACTTAACATGGCACATCTAACTATAGACCGGATAATAGCAGCTTTAACTTTACGCCGTAAAAAGCCGACTAGCGACGATGTTAGAGAATGCGACGGCCGATCGTAACTTCGTGGATCGCCGTAAAAAGCCAATTTGCATACCCGACGCGGAAAACGACGTGAACTCCACCCAGCGGGCGGAAAAATATTGCTGCGTAGACCCGAAGGCGTACGAAGACGTAAGCCTGTCGGATGGAAGCCCGAAGCCGTCGTATCATGGTTTGAGGATTCACACTAATGATACGACGCGGGGAATTTGAAAGTACGCCGGCGTATCAGGAGATCAGGAGATACACCGGCGTACCGTCTCTGTGGATCTGGCCCAAGGTTACTAACATTTTCTGCTCATTTTCAGTCTCATACAGAGGACAAAGTATCTTCAACTTTTGGGTGTTTTGGATGCTTGGACCCAGCGGTGTAACAGCGCCCTGATGCCGCGTACACACGGTCGGAATCTCCAACAGAAAAAGTCGGATGGGAGCTTTTCGTCGGACATTCCGACCGCGTGTACGCCCCATCTGACTTTTTCTGTCGGAATTCCGACGGAGGTTTTACCGTTGGAAAGTCAAACTGTGCGTACACGGCATAAGCAGTCCATGCTACTGCTATGGGGCCTGGGATAGGAAGGCGCCCCCCCCCCCCTATTAGAGAGGCTGGTGCAGGAAAACCAAGCTGTGAAGTCTCCAGTGTAGAAGGGATGAAGTCAGACCCTCGGGATCATCACTAGTCACAGATCTGTGCAATAAGAAGCATGTGATTGGCTGCCTTAGCAGTGGCGGCTGGTGCTAATTCTTTTTTGGGGGGGGGGGCCCCAAACAAAAAAAAAACAATTGCAGCCTGACTGTGCCCATCAAATGCAGCCACTGTGCCCATCAAATGCAGCCACTGTGCCCATCAATTGTCACCACTGTGCCATACCATCAAATGCAGCCACTGTGCCCATCAATTGTCACCACTGTGCCATGCCATCAAATGCAGCCACTGTGCCCATCAAATGCAGCCACTGTGCCCATCAATTGTCACCACTGTGCCATACCATCAAATGCAGCCACTGTGCCCATCAATTGTCACCACTGTGCCATGCCATCAAATGCAGCCACTGTGCCCATCAAATGCAGCCACTGTGCCCATCAATTGTCACCACTGTGCCATACCATCAAATGCAGCCACTGTGCCCATCAATTGTCACCACTGTGCCATGCCATCAAATGCAGCCACTGTGCCCATCAAATGCAGCCACTGTGCCCATCAATTGTCACCACTGTGCCATACCATCAAATGCAGCCACTGTGCCCATCAATTGTCACCACTGTGCCATGCCATCAAATGCAGCCACTGTGCCCATCAAATGCAGCCACTGTGCCCATCAATTGTCACCACTGTGCCATACCATCAAATGCAGCCACTGTGCCCATCAATTGTCACCACTGTGCCATGCCATCAAATGCAGCCACTGTGCCCATCAAATGCAGCCACTGTGCCCATCAATTGTCACCACTGTGCCATGCCATCAAATGCAGCCACTGTGCCCATCAATTGTCACCACTGTGCCATGCCATCAAACACAGCCACTGTGCCATCAAACGCAGCCACTGTCCTAATTGTCGCCACTGTGCCCTTTAATTGTCGCCACTGTGCCCATTGATGCCACTGTGCCCATTGATGCCACTGTGCCTATTGCCACCACTGTGCACTTCTGCACAGCCAACCAGCTGCCGTTATTCAGGTGGCCGGCGCTCACCGCGCGGCCATCTGAATAGTCGGCGGCAGCGGCCGGCAACAATAACATAGATTCATGCAATGCATGAATCTATGTTATTGTAATCAGTGGCGGTGCGAGAGCCAGAGAGGGCGGCGCTCTGGCGCCCTCTATAGACGCACCCCCACTGTGCCTTAGCAGTGCAGATTTAGGGTTCGTGTACTCAAGACATTTTCCATGCCTAGTATAAATTTCCACCACTTATGGGGCCCCCTACCCCACCAACCTCAGAGCGTGGGAAAGCACCGGAAATTTACACCAGGCATGGGAAATGCCTAAAAAAAAAATCCCCATGTGCACAAACTCCTATTTTACCCGGAGCTTCACCTACAGACATAATTAACCCCATGCAGTGTGCCTGACATTGTCACAATGAGAAAAGTCTCTCCTCCTCCGCTGGAACCTGATAGGACAGCTGAGATTTGTGATTACTTCAAAAAAGCATAAAGATGCCAGAGTTTAACCACTTAACCCCCGGACCATATTGCTGGTCAATGACCGGGCCAGTTTTTGCGATTCGGCACTGCGTCGCTTTAACTGACAATTGCGCGGTGGTGCGACGTGGCTCCCAAACAGAATCGGCGTCCTTTTTTCCCCACAAATAGAGCTTTCTTTTGGTGGTATTTGATCGCCTCTGCGGTTTTTATTTTTTGCGCTATAAACAAAAATAGAGCGACATTTTTGAAAAAAATTTATAATATTTTTTTACTTTTTGCTCTAATAAATATCCCCCCAAAATATATATATATAAAAAAAAAAAATCTCCTCAGTTTAGGCCGATACGTATTCTTCTACATATTTTTGGTAAAAAAAAAAATCACAATAAGCGTTTATCGATTGATTTTGTGCCAAATTTATAACGTTTACAAAATAGAGGATAGTTTTATTGCATTTTATAAAAAAAAAATTTTACTACTAATGGCGCCGATCAGCGTTTTTTTTTTTTTTTTGTGACTGCGACATTATGGCGGACACTTCGGACAATTTTGACACATTTTTGGAACCATTGTCATTTTCACAGCAAAAAATGCTATAAAAATGCACTGATTACTGTGAAAATGACAATTGCAGTTTGGGAGTTAACCACAAAGGGGCGCTGAAGGGGTTAAGTGTGACCTCATGTGTGTTTCTAACTGTAGGGGGGTGTGGCTGTAGGTGTGACATCATTGATTGTGTTTCCCTATATCAGGGAACAGACGATCAATGACGGCTCCACAATGAAGAACGGGGAAGCTGTGTTTACACTCACCTCTCCCCGTTCTTCAGCTCCGGGGACCGATCGCGGGACTCCAGCAATAATCGCAATAAGCGTTTATTGATTGGTCTGCGCAAAAGTTATAGGGCCAGATTCAGGTACAATTGCCCTGTTGCAGGGTATCAGACATACACTACGCCACCGTATTTTACCTGGCTCTAAGACGAATTCAGGTAGATTTCGGCCCGTAAGGTACGGCGGCGTAGTTTATTTCTCGCGGCGTAATCGCAATACGCGAATTAGGGGGCGTAAAGCATTTAAATTAGGCGCGTTCCCCGCGGCGATCGAACTGCGCGTGCTCCGTTCAGAAATTTCCCGCCGTGCATTGCGCGAAATCACGTCGTTACGTCAGGTTTTTTTTGAGTAGCGTCGTTTACGTACATTTCCTATTCCCGGACGACTTACGCAAAACCCCCCAAAAAAAAATTGAAATTCGACGCGGGAACGACAGCCATACTAAACATGGGCCGTCTAACTATAGACCAGATTTTTGCTTCCATAACTTTATGCAGCAAAAAGATTACTACAGATGCCGTAAGAGAATGCGACGGACGATCGTAACTTTGTGGATCACCGGAAAAAGCTCATTTGCATACCCCGACGCGGAAAACGACCCGAACTCCACCCGGCGGGCGGGAAAAAGATTGCAGCGTAGATCCGACGGCGTACGAAGACGTAAGCCTGTCGGATCGAAGCCCGAAGCCGTCGTTTCATGGTTTGAGGATTCACACTAATGATACAACGCGGGTAATTTGAAAGTACGCCGGTCTAGCCGTAATGGCTCTGTGAATCTGGCCTACACTTTCGGATCGTAGGTGTAATGACAACTCCAGCCACTAGGTGGCCTTTACGTTGTTTTTTCATTTGCATATGCAAATGAAGTAGTACGCCGATTCTCGATCGCTTTTACGCCGCCCCGTCGTTGCGTACGTCGTTTTCGTTCGCGTAAGGTTACCCCAGCTTCTATGTGGAGTAACCTTACGAGGTCCCGTCGGATGCCGTCGTGTCCCGTCGGATGCCATGTTAAGTATGGCCTCGGGACCGCGTCGTGTTGTGCGTCGTTTACGTCGTTTGCGTACGTCCATTCTCAATGGGGCTGGCGTACGCTGCGATTACATTGTTTACATTGAGAAAATGTGACGTCCTTTGGAGCATGCGCACTGGGCTTTTTCCCCGGCCGGCGCATGCGCAGTTCGTTCGACGCGGGGGCGCGCTTAATTTAAATACAAGCCGCCCCATTTGAATTGCGCGGGTTTACGCTTGGCGATTTACGAGACGCCAACGCAAACTACGCAGCAAGTGCTTTGAGAATAAAGCACTTGCTCTAGTACGCAGCGGCGGCGTAGTGTAAATGGCTTACGCTACGCCGCCGAATATATATGAGAATCTGGCCCATAGTGTCTACAAAATAGGGGCTAGTTTTATGGCATTTTTATTTAATATATTTTTTTTTACTAGTAATGGCGGCGATCAGAGATTTTTATCGGTACTGCGACATTATGGCGGACACATGGGACACTTTTTGACACATTTTTGGGACCATTGTCATTTTTATAGCGATCAGTGCTATAAAAATGCATTGATTACTATAAAAATGCCACTGGCAGGGAAGGTGTTACCACTAGGGGGCGGGGAAGGGGTTAAAGTGGATGTAAACCCGAATGTAGAGAATGAGATTTCCTATCACCTGTGCCCAGTCTTGCCACACAGAGTTAAAACCAGCTCTGAGCAATCCTCTTTTTATTGTTCAGTGAAATAAAACAGACTTCCAGATAAAAACCAGAGTCCCTGCTTGAGTGACAGGTTATTTACATATCTCGTGCACTAGCTTGCAGACATGCACAGCTTCTTGTCTATGTATATTCTGATGGCTGTTTACACTGAACTGTGGATCACCCCGTATTTTGAAAACATTTACTCAAAACACAAGAAAGACAGCCAATCCTGGGAGAGCTTGACGGGAGAGGAGGAGAGGGGAGGGGGATGTGAATTGTGCACTTTTTACAGAAGCTGTGCATGTCTGCAAGCTAGTGCACGAGATATGTAAATAACCTGTCGGACCGGCGTAAATTTACCCCTGCTATATGAGGCACAGGCAATGTTAAGTATGGACGACGGGACAGCGTCGAATTGTACGTCGTTTGCGTAAGACGATTCAGAAGGGGCTGGGCGTAAGTTACGTTCACGTCGAAATCAATGACTATTTGCCATGTGATTTTGAGCATGCGCACCGGGACACGTCCACGGCCGGCGCCGGCGCAGTTCCTTTGTCGCGTCATTTTGCGTCGGGTCACGATTAGTAGTCACTGTGCCATGCCATCAAACACAGCCACTGTGCCATCAAACGCAGCCACTGTCCTAATTGTCGCCACTGTGCCCTTTAATTGTCGCCACTGTGCCCATTGATGCCACTGTGCCCATTGATGCCACTGTGCCTATTGCCACCACTGTGCACTTCTGCACAGCCAACCAGCTGCCGTTATTCAGGTGGCCGGCGCTCACCGCGCGGCCATCTGAATAGTCGGCGGCAGCGGCCGGCAACAATAACATAGATTCATGCAATGCATGAATCTATGTTATTGTAATCAGTGGCGGTGCGAGAGCCAGAGAGGGCGGCGCTCTGGCGCCCTCTATAGACGCACCCCCACTGTGCCTTAGCAGTGCAGATTTAGGGTTCGTGTACTCAAGACATTTTCCATGCCTAGTATAAATTTCCACCACTTATGGGGCCCCCTACCCCACCAACCTCAGAGCGTGGGAAAGCACCGGAAATTTACACCAGGCATGGGAAATGCCTAAAAAAAAAATCCCCATGTGCACAAACTCCTATTTTACCCGGAGCTTCACCTACAGACATAATTAACCCCATGCAGTGTGCCTGACATTGTCACAATGAGAAAAGTCTCTCCTCCTCCGCTGGAACCTGATAGGACAGCTGAGATTTGTGATTACTTCAAAAAAGCATAAAGATGCCAGAGTTTAACCACTTAACCCCCGGACCATATTGCTGGTCAATGACCGGGCCAGTTTTTGCGATTCGGCACTGCGTCGCTTTAACTGACAATTGCGCGGTGGTGCGACGTGGCTCCCAAACAGAATCGGCGTCCTTTTTTCCCCACAAATAGAGCTTTCTTTTGGTGGTATTTGATCGCCTCTGCGGTTTTTATTTTTTGCGCTATAAACAAAAATAGAGCGACATTTTTGAAAAAAATTTATAATATTTTTTTACTTTTTGCTCTAATAAATATCCCCCCAAAATATATATATATAAAAAAAAAAAATCTCCTCAGTTTAGGCCGATACGTATTCTTCTACATATTTTTGGTAAAAAAAAAAATCACAATAAGCGTTTATCGATTGATTTTGTGCCAAATTTATAACGTTTACAAAATAGAGGATAGTTTTATTGCATTTTATAAAAAAAAAATTTTACTACTAATGGCGCCGATCAGCGTTTTTTTTTTTTTTTTTGTGACTGCGACATTATGGCGGACACTTCGGACAATTTTGACACATTTTTGGAACCATTGTCATTTTCACAGCAAAAAATGCTATAAAAATGCACTGATTACTGTGAAAATGACAATTGCAGTTTGGGAGTTAACCACAAAGGGGCGCTGAAGGGGTTAAGTGTGACCTCATGTGTGTTTCTAACTGTAGGGGGGTGTGGCTGTAGGTGTGACATCATTGATTGTGTTTCCCTATATCAGGGAACAGACGATCAATGACGGCTCCACAATGAAGAACGGGGAAGCTGTGTTTACACTCACCTCTCCCCGTTCTTCAGCTCCGGGGACCGATCGCGGGACTCCAGCAATAATCGCAATAAGCGTTTATTGATTGGTCTGCGCAAAAGTTATAGGGCCAGATTCAGGTACAATTGCCCTGTTGCAGGGTATCAGACATACACTACGCCACCGTATTTTACCTGGCTCTAAGACGAATTCAGGTAGATTTCGGCCCGTAAGGTACGGCGGCGTAGTTTATTTCTCGCGGCGTAATCGCAATACGCGAATTAGGGGGCGTAAAGCATTTAAATTAGGCGCGTTCCCCGCGGCGATCGAACTGCGCGTGCTCCGTTCAGAAATTTCCCGCCGTGCATTGCGCGAAATCACGTCGTTACGTCAGGTTTTTTTTGAGTAGCGTCGTTTACGTACATTTCCTATTCCCGGACGACTTACGCAAAACCCCCCAAAAAAAAATTGAAATTCGACGCGGGAACGACAGCCATACTAAATATGGGCCGTCTAACTATAGACCAGATTTTTGCTTCCATAACTTTATGCAGCAAAAAGATTACTACAGATGCCGTAAGAGAATGCGACGGACGATCGTAACTTTGTGGATCACCGGAAAAAGCTCATTTGCATACCCCGACGCGGAAAACGACCCGAACTCCACCCGGCGGGCGGGAAAAAGATTGCAGCGTAGATCCGACGGCGTACGAAGACGTAAGCCTGTCGGATCGAAGCCCGAAGCCGTCGTTTCATGGTTTGAGGATTCACACTAATGATACGACGCGGGTAATTTGAAAGTACGCCGGTCTAGCCGTAATGGCTCTGTGAATCTGGCCTACACTTTCGGATCGTAGGTGTAATGACAACTCCAGCCACTAGGTGGCCTTTACGTTGTTTTTTCATTTGCATATGCAAATGAAGTAGTACGCCGATTCTCGATCGCTTTTACGCCGCCCCGTCGTTGCGTACGTCGTTTTCGTTCGCGTAAGGTTACCCCAGCTTCTATGTGGAGTAACCTTACGAGGTCCCGTCGGATGCCGTCGTGTCCCGTCGGATGCCATGTTAAGTATGGCCTCGGGACCGCGTCGTGTTGTGCGTCGTTTACGTCGTTTGCGTACGTCCATTCTCAATGGGGCTGGCGTACGCTGCGATTACATTGTTTACATTGAGAAAATGTGACGTCCTTTGGAGCATGCGCACTGGGCTTTTTCCCCGGCCGGCGCATGCGCAGTTCGTTCGACGCGGGGGCGCGCTTAATTTAAATACAAGCCGCCCCATTTGAATTGCGCGGGTTTACGCTTGGCGATTTACGAGACGCCAACGCAAACTACGCAGCAAGTGCTTTGAGAATAAAGCACTTGCTCTAGTACGCAGCGGCGGCGTAGTGTAAATGGCTTACGCTACGCCGCCGAATATATATGAGAATCTGGCCCATAGTGTCTACAAAATAGGGGCTAGTTTTATGGCATTTTTATTTAATATATTTTTTTTACTAGTAATGGCGGCGATCAGAGATTTTTATCGGTACTGCGACATTATGGCGGACACATGGGACACTTTTTGACACATTTTTGGGACCATTGTCATTTTTATAGCGATCAGTGCTATAAAAATGCATTGATTACTATAAAAATGCCACTGGCAGGGAAGGTGTTACCACTAGGGGGCGGGGAAGGGGTTAAAGTGGATGTAAACCCGAATGTAGAGAATGAGATTTCCTATCACCTGTGCCCAGTCTTGCCACACAGAGTTAAAACCAGCTCTGAGCAATCCTCTTTTTATTGTTCAGTGAAATAAAACAGACTTCCAGATAAAAACCAGAGTCCCTGCTTGAGTGACAGGTTATTTACATATCTCGTGCACTAGCTTGCAGACATGCACAGCTTCTTGTCTATGTATATTCTGATGGCTGTTTACACTGAACTGTGGATCACCCCGTATTTTGAAAACATTTACTCAAAACACAAGAAAGACAGCCAATCCTGGGAGAGCTTGACGGGAGAGGAGGAGAGGGGAGGGGGATGTGAATTGTGCACTTTTTACAGAAGCTGTGCATGTCTGCAAGCTAGTGCACGAGATATGTAAATAACCTGTCGGACCGGCGTAAATTTACCCCTGCTATATGAGGCACAGGCAATGTTAAGTATGGACGACGGGACAGCGTCGAATTGTACGTCGTTTGCGTAAGACGATTCAGAAGGGGCTGGGCGTAAGTTACGTTCACGTCGAAATCAATGACTATTTGCCATGTGATTTTGAGCATGCGCACCGGGACACGTCCACGGCCGGCGCATGCGCAGTTCCTTTGTCGCGTCATTTTGCGTCGGGTCACGATTAGTTTACATACAACACGCCCACTACCAGCCTACTTTGAATTACGTGCGGTTACGCCAGGCCAATTTACGCTACGCCGCCGCAACTTACGGAGCAGGTGCTTTGTGAATACAGCACGTGCCTGTCAAAGTTGCGGAGGCGTAGCGTAAATAGGATACGCTACGCCCGCACAAAGATACGCTCTCCATCCTGAATTTGGCCCAATGGGGCAGAATTCTTCCCTCGAATATCAAAGATGATGCCGGACGTCCTCCAGCCAGCAAATGGGGAGGGGCTCTATCTGACTTGCTGGAGCTTCTAAGGCTGCATTCACACCTGAGCGACGGTCGTTTTTTGGGCGTTTTTTTTTTTCCCAGCGTTTCGTATTCATGCTTATTTGCGCGTTTGCATACAGCGCCGTCTGACGTTTTTGTACTTTGACGTTTTTTTATTTTAGCCAATAGGAAAAATGATCATCTTTTCATCACTTGTTGCTATGTTGGTAGATTTGTTTAATCTTCTGCCTGGGTGAAAAGTTCTATTGATTAAAGCGACAAAACGCCCGTAGCAAACGCTCGTTGTCGCGCTAGTCGCTGGGATCGGGCGTTTCCATTACTTTCTATGGGAAATGGAAACGCTCAAATACGCCCAAACCGCCCCGATACGCGCGACAGAAAAGGGTCCGGAACTTTTTTTAACTACAGGCGATGGGCGTCAGGCGCATCGTCGTTCAGATGTGAACCATCTCCATAGGCTTTCATGTATTTTTCTCCCTCTGGCGTTTGTGAGCGTCGCGCTACAGGCGACAAAACGCCTAGGTGTGAATGGAGCCTTAGGGCCATTTCACACTGGTGCGTTTTTGCCGCGTTTTTGCGCTAAAAATAGCGCTATTAAAACGCCCCCATGCTTCCCTCCATTGAAATGAATTAAAAACGCGGTAAAAACGCGGTAAAAACGCGTTAAAACGCGGTAAAATTGCGGTAAAATCTCGGTGTTTTTTCCGCGATTAAAATCGCGGCAAAACACCGCGATTTTACCGCGTTTTACCGCGTTTTTACAGCGTTTTTACCGCGTTTTTAATTCATTTCAATGGAGGGGTGCATGGGGGGCGTTTTAATAGCGCTATTTTTAGCGCGAAAACGCGGCAAAAACGCGGCAACAACGCACCAGTGTGAAATGGCCCTTATGCACAATGTGAGAAGCTCACAGTGTGCGGTGAAATCAGAGGAAGCAATGTCATTCCAGGAGAGGAGCCTGTGCGAGACTGTAGGGGGGGGGGGGGGGGCTGTGGGCCAGATTTAAATATCCTGGTGCACCCCCTGTTGGATTTCCAGGTAGGATCACTTGGTTAGGTGGGTCCCGTCCCCCCCCTCCATGGGGGGGGTTTGCTTTCGTTTTGCTTTAGCGATATGACGTTCCTTCACACAACTTCTCCACAAAAAATCCCCGATAGGCTGACATGCTCAGACATGTTGAAGTAAATGTTAAACCCAAATGTGTAAAACCTCACAGAAGCTTTAACATGTCAATGTCGTTATAAAAGTCATTTTTTGACATATTTTATTTCATCCCATCTCAGTTTATTGTATCAAAAATGCGCAAAACATACATCACTCGTTAGGCCTCGCGCACTCTGGACTTTAAAATAACGTTATAAAAACGCCAGTAGCTTTGCAGTGAGTCTATCAATGGTTTTTAAAGTTTTTGCAATAGTATTTATATTTAACCACTTGAGGCCCGCGCTACCGTCGGATGACGGCAACAGCGCGGGCCTGAATATCCAACATGCCGTCATTTGACGGCATGTCATTCAGGCGTTCCCAGCGCGCGCTGTAGAGCGCGCTGCGGGGAAGCCCCGTGTTGTCCGTGTCCCTTGGACACGGCCAATCACAGATCGCGGCAAACGGCCAATCAGAGTGGCCGTTTGCGATGCGATCTGTGGGCGAATGAGAGATGATCTCTCATAGATCATCTCTCATTGCCGTTTTACACAGAGACAGCGTCCTGTCTCTGGAGGGGAGGAGCCCGATCTGTGTTCCTTCCTACATAGGTACACAGATCGGTCACCCCCCCTCCCCCCACAGTTAGAACACACATAGGATACATTTAACCCCTTCCTCACCCCCTAGTGTTAACCCCTTCAATGCCAGTCACATTTATACTGTAATTAGTGCATATTTATAGCACTGATCGCAGCATAAATGTGAATGCCGCCAAAAATGTGTCAAAAGTGTCCGATGTGTCCGCCATAACGTCGCAGTACCAATAAAAATCGCAGATCGCCACCATTTCTAGTAAAAAAAAAATAATTAAAAATAATTCTCTCCCCTATTTTGTAAGCGCTATAACTTTTGCGCAAACCAGTCGCTTATTGCGTTTTTTTTACCAAAAATTTGTAGAATACGTATCGCCCTAAACTGAGAAAAAAAAATGTGTTTTTTTTTTAATTGGGATATTTATTATAGCAACAAGTAAAAAATATTGTATTTTTCTTCAAAATTGTCGCTCTTTTTTGTTTATAGCGCAAAAAATAAAAATCGCACAGGTGATCAAATACCACCAAAAGAAAGCTCTACTTGTGGGGAAAAAAGGACGTAAATTTTGTTTGGGAGCCACGTCGCACGACCGCGCAATTGTGAGTTAAAGCGACGCAGTGCCGGAAGCTGAAATTTTACCTGGGCAGGAGGGGGGTGTAAGTGCCCAGTATGCAAGTGGTTAATATAGTGGGCCAGATTCTCAAAGGAATTACGCCGCTGTATGTACACATACACCGGCGTAATTCGAAATTCCCGCCGGCGTATGATTGTTTTCTATTCTGAAAACATGATACGCTGGTTTAATGCCGCGTACACACGGTCGTTTTTTGCGATGAAAAAAAACGAAGTTTTTTTTAAAACGTCATTTAAATTGATGGTGTGTGGGCAAAACGTTGTTTTTTGTCTTCAAAAAAACGACCCAAAAAAAAATTCCAACATGCTTGAATTTTTTGTGTCGTTTTTCAAAACGTCGTTTTTTGTTTCACAAAAAGTCACCGTGTGTAGCAAAAACCTCGTTTAAAACGCCATTTTTTCAACCCGCGCATGCCCAGAAGCTAGTTATGAAGCGAGCTTCAATGGAAAAGAGTGGTGAACGTAACCTCGCTTTTTGTGAAAAAAACGATGGTGTGTATGCAAAATCGTCTTTAAAAAGTGACGTTTCAAAAACGTCGTTTTTTACTTCACAGAAAACGTCATTTTTTTTCATCACAAAAAAATGATCGTGTGTACGCGGCATTAGGCTTGGATCCGACTTTTGTAAGTCATTTACACCGTCGGATCCTAAATGCAATACTACGCCGGCCCGCTAGGTGGCGTTTACGTCGATTTCACCGCCGAATATGCAAATGAGCCGATACGCCGATTCCCGAACGTTTTTGCACCGCGTCAACGTCATTTACGTAGGTTGCGTACGCGTAAGGTTACCCCTGCTATATGAGGGGTAACCTTACGTAAGTCCGCCATATGCCATGTTAAGTATGGCAGTCGGGTTAGCGTCGGCTTTTTCCGTCGTTTACGTAACTCGTCGCGAATAGGGATTTGCGTTAATGACGTTCACGTCGCAACCAATGTATTTGCGGCGTACTACGGAGCATGCGCAGTGGCCTATGTTGAAGGCCTGCGCATGCGCAGTTCTTTCGGCACGGGGGCGCGCTTAATTTAAATACAGCACGCCCCCCCCCTCCTTGCCTATTTGAATTACGCGGCCTTACGCCGCTGCATTTACACTACGCCGCCGCAAATTACGGAGCAAGTGCTTTGAGAATACGGCACTTGTTCCAGTAAAGAAAAAACTGCGCTAACCTCAAAGAAACAATGTAGCGCTAAATCTACAGTATGTAAATGTAAATAGCACCACTCACAGTGCACATGAAAAAACGTGAACTGATATTAAGTAGGAATACCAAACACTAATGCTTGATATATGGGTGAAACATAAAAAGTCTCTAAAGTGAAATAAATAAGCATCAATGGGATGATTAATGCAAACAGTGAGGTGAACTGATGTCCAAAAAGATGGAGTCCAACAGGATACAAAGTTGTCTGTAGGGGTCTGGAGCATCTGAATCACATCAAGGGTGTGGGTAAGAAAGGGTACGCTTACCAGATACCTTGGACTCTTGTACTGTATAGTAAAAAGTCAATCGAGCCCCTGTTGAAGGCTTATGTAGCCGAAACGCGTCGGGTATTGCTACTGAGCACCCCCATATTGCTAAAGTTCACGTGATCATTTTTTATTCTTGTCATATTGTTTGTATATGACCTTTTAATAAAAGCCTATATTGGTTTTAATGACCTGCGCTATTGGAGCACCTTTTTTTCCATTTTTATTTTCTGTGGTCTTGTCGGAGCCTCAGCCATTTATCCTTGGAGCTCCGGATCTACAATCCAAGGTCCCACCTGGAGTCTGGGACATAGATAGAAGTACACCATTCAAGCCGGATCGGTTCCTGCTGTCTGTGCCAGTGCCATCCCTGTAGTAGTGGTCCCGGGTCCCAATGACCACAAGGCTCGATTGACTCATTACTAGACATGTGCATTCGTTTTCGTTAGAATGCATTTTCGTCCGGAAATCGGATATTTTCCAAAGTGCAAAAAAAGGAAAAAGAAAGATCCGACATAAAAAATTATTTATTTTTGTTCTCGTTGCGAAAAAATAAAAAATAAAATTCGATATAGAGAGATTCGACGGCTAATCGGCTATGTAGCTTTGCGGCTATAATGAATTGTCGGCTTCAGCAATTCAGAGATGATTCATTCATAAAAAAAATGCGTGGGGGTCCCCTCAAATTCAATAACCAGACCCTTTAGGTCTGGTATGGATATTAAGGGGAACCCCGCTGTCAATTAAAAAAAAAAATGACGTGGGGTTCCCCCCAAATATCCATAACCAGACCCTTTAGGTCTGGTGTGGATTTTAAGGGGAACTCCACCCCAAATTAGAAAAAAAATGGCGTGGAGTTCCCCCTAAAATCCACACCAGACCCCTTATCCGAGCACGTTGACCTGGCCGGCCGCAAAAAAGAGGGGGGGGACAGAGTGCGGCCCCCCCTCTCCTGAACCGCACCAGGGCACATGCCCTCAACATTGGGAGGGTGCTTTGGGGTGCCCCCCAAAGCACCTTGCCCCCATGTTGATGGGGACAAGGGTCTCTTCCCCACAACCCTTGCCCGGTGGTTGTGGGGGTCTGCGGGCAGGAGGCTTATCAGAATCTGGAATACTCCTTTAACAAAGGGGACCCCCAGATCCTGAGCCCCCCCCCCGTGTGAAATGGTAATGGGGTACTGTACCCCTACCCTTTCACAAAAGAAGTGTAAATAGTTGTTTGAAAAAAAACACACACACCGTAGAATTGATGTAGGCGCAATATTCGTTTGCATTAATCATCCCATTGATGCTTATTTATTTCACTTTAGAGACTTTTTACGTTTCACCCATATATCAAGCATTAGTGTTTGGTATTCCTACTGATTATCAGTTCACATTTTTTCATGTGCACTGTGAGTGGTGCTATTTACATTTACATACTGTAGATTTAGCGCTACATTGTTTCTATCCAATATATATATACATATTATTTTTTTTTACAATAGATGTAAGCGTTTATCAACGTTTATCAGTGTTTATGAGCGTTTTACTTTTTTTTTTTTGTGGTCAGAAAAACGACTCCCAAATGTGATTTTTGGGCATTCAGTAATGCCGCGTACACGCGGTCGTTTTTTGTGATGAAATAAAACGACGTCTTAAAGAAACGTCATTTGAAATGATGGTGTGTGGGCAAAACGTCGTTTTATGTCTTCTGAAAAACGACCAAAAATAAAAATTCCAGCATGCTTCAATTTTTGATGTCGTTTTTTTAGAATGTCGCTTTTTGTGTCATAAAAAATGATCGTGTGTACGCTAAAGCGACGTTTAAAACTACGGGTTGCCATATGTGGCCTCAGGGACCTCTGGGCCCTTTAACCACTTAAGACCCGGACCAATATGCTGCTAAATGACCCAAGGGGTTTTTACAATTCGGCACTGCGTCGCTTTAACAGACAATTGCGCGGTCGTGCGACGTGGCTCCCAAACAAAAATTGCGTCCTTTTCTTCCCACAAATAGAGCTTTCTTTTGGTGGTATTTGATCGCCTCTGCGGTTTTTATTTTTTGCGCTATATACAAAAATAGAGCGACATTTTTGAAAAAAAATCAATATTTTTTACTTTTTGTTATAAGAAAAATCAAATAAATTTAATTTTAGTCAAACATTTAGGCCACAATTTATTCAGCCACATGTCTTTAGTAAAAAAAAAAAAAACGCAATAAAAAAAAATTAGCTACTTAGCAGGAACAGCGACAATAATACAGCGATCAGAAAAACTATCGCTTAGTGACGCTGGCAATAGGGAGTGAAAGGATTAACTAGGGCGGTGATCAAGGGGTTAAAACTTTATATGGGGGGGGGGTACGGGGCTACCCTGGACCTAACACTAACTGCCTGTCACACTAACTGTCGCACTGACACTAAATGCAGTGATCAGTACATACAGTATATGATCACTGCATTCAGTGACACTGTGACAGGGGGTGGGGGGTTGATCGCAAGGGGTTAATGTGCCTATGTGTGTGGTGTCAGTGTAGTGTTAATGGGACTTACTGTGAGATGTGATCACTCCTCAGCGGCGGTTGAAAATACCGCTGAGAGCACAGATCACATCACTTCCCCCTTCCTGTGTTTAGGAAGTGCACTGCAGGGGGAGCGCGCGGATTGGCTGGGAGCGATCCGGAGGGGGCGGACAAAAACGAACCGCCGCCCCCTCATCCTGGATCGCTCCTGAAGCCACGGGGGCCACCGCAGGTACCAGGGGTGGTCCGATCGGACCCACGTCTAGGCAGGGACGTACAGGTACGCCAATGTGCCTGTACGTGCCATTCTGCCGACGTAAATGTACATGCGGCGGTCCACAAGTGGTTAATAAAAATAAAAAAAATAAACCTCTAGGTCCTTTAATAGAAAAAAATATATATAAAAAAAAAAAGAGGAACATTTATATAAAAAAAGAGTGTTTGCCACATGGGGCCCTGGGGACACCTGAGCCCTTTAATAATATATATATATTAAAAAAAGAAAGAAAAATAAATAAAACAATGTCATTTTTTTTATAAAAAAAGGGGGGGGGGTTGTCATCCAGGGCCCTGAGGATCTCCGGGCACCTGGGGACCTCCAGACCCCTAAAATAAAAAAATTGTCCCTTTAATAAAAAATAAAATAAAAATATATAAAAAAATATATATATATTTTTTATAAAAAATAAATAAAAAAAGGGGGGGGGGTTGGACCTTCGGACCTCTAAAAAAATAAAAGAAAAGAAATTGGCTCTTTAATAAATAAAAAAATATATATATATTTTTATAAAAAAAAAAAAAAAGGGGGGTTGCCATCCGGGCCCCTGGGGACCCCTGGGCCCCTTACAGGTGTACTGCCTGTACCCCCCTTTCACATTGGAGCGGGAGCCGCGCTGGCGTTATATACTGCCAGAATTGCCGTGGGAATCGGCTGTTAGCGGTGCGGTATTAACCCCCGCTAGCGGATGATAAAGGGTTAATACCGCGGTTTCCCATTGTTTTCAATAGGAAGGAGCGGTGAAGGAGTGGTATACACGCAGCTCCTCTCACCGCTCCAATGATGCTGCTGACATTTTCTCTCCTGCCCTCAGGCTTTCACATTGAGGATGCAGTGAAGGAGTTTTTCAGGCGGTACAGCAGTGCGATTTTTAGCGCTGTACCACCTAAAAAACTCTTCAGTGTGAAAGGGGTCTAAACAGCCCATGAACTCTACTGCTGATAAAGGTCCAAAAAAGTCCACGTGTGCATGGACACATAGGATAACATAGAGGGGAGTTTATGGGCTGTTAAAATAAAATGCCCAAACTCCCAAAAACGGTTTGTAGGGCAGTGTACAGGGGGTCAGCAGAGCACAGGAAAGGGTCATCAGTTTGTAGGGGAGTGTACAAGGGGTCAGCAGGGCACAGGATAGGGTCAGCAGTTTGTAGGGCAGTGTACAAGGGGTCAGCAGGGCACAGGAAAGGGTCATCAGTTTGTAGGGGAGTGTACAGGGGGTCAGCAGGGCACAGGATAGGGTCAGCAGTTTGTAGGGCAGTGTACAAGGGGTCAGCAGGGCACAGGAAAGGGTCATCAGTTTGTAGGGGAGTGTACAGGGGGTCAGCAGGGCACAGGATAGGGTCAGCAGTTTGTAGGGCAGTGTACAGGGAGTCAGCAGGGCACAGGATAGGGTCAGCAGTTTGTAGGGCAGTGTACAGGGGGTCAGCAGGGCACAGGATAGGGTCAGCAGTTTGTAGGGCAGTGTACAGGGAGTCAGCAGGGCACAGGATAGGGTCAGCAGTTTGTAGGGCAGTGTACAGGCTGTCATCAGGGCACAGGATAGGGTCAGCAGTTTGTAGGGCAGTGTACAGGGGGTCAGCAGGGCACAGGATAGGGTGAGCAGTTTGTAGGGCAGTGTACAGGCTGTCATCAGGGCACAGGATAGGGTGAGCAGTTTGTAGGGCAGTGTACAGGGGGTCAGCAGGGCACAGGATAGGGTGAGCAGTTTGTAGGGAAATGTACAGGGGGTCAGCAGGGCAGAGGATAGAGTCAGTAGTTTGTAGGCAGTGTACAGGGGTCATCAGGGCAGAGGATAGGGTGAGCAGTTTGTAGGGCAGTGTACAGGGGGTCAGCAGGGCACAGGTTAGGGTCAGTAGTTTGTAGGGCAGTGTACAGGGGTCAGCAGGGCAGAGGATAGGGTGAGCAGTTTGTAGGGCAGTGTACAGGGGGTCAGCAGGGCACAGGTTAGGGTCAGTAGTTTGTAGGGCAGTGTACAGGGGTCAGCAGGGCAGAGGATAGGGTGAGCAGTTTGTAGGGCAGTGTACAGGGGGTCAGCAGGGCACAGGTTAGGGTCAGTAGTTTGTAGGGCAGTGTACAGGGGTCAGCAGAGGATAGGGTGAGCAGATTGTAGGGCAGTGTACAGGGGGTCAGCAGGGCACAGTATAGGGTCAGTAGTTTGTAGGGCAGTGTACAGGGGGTTAGCAGGGCACAGGATAGGGTCAGTAGTTTGTAGGGCAGTGTACAGGGGTCAGCAGGGCAGAGGATAGGGTGAGCAGATTGTAGGGCAGTGTACAGGGGGTTAGCAGGGCACAGGTTAGGGTCAGTAGTTTGTAGGGCAGTGTACAGGGGGTTAGCAGGGCACAGGATAGGGTCAGTAGTTTGTAGGGCAGTGTACAGGGGTCAGCAGGGCAGAGGATAGGGTGAGCAGATTGTAGGGCAGTGTACAGGGGGTTAGCAGGGCACAGGATAGGGTCAGTAGTTTGTAGGGCAGTGTACAGGGGGTTAGCAGGGCACAGGATAGGGTCAGTAGTTTGTAGGGCAGTGTACAGGGGTCAGCAGGGCAGAGGATAGGGTGAGCAGATTGTAGGGCAGTGTACAGGGGGTTAGCAGGGCACAGGTTGGGGTCAGTAGTTTGTAGGCAGTGTACAGGGGTCAGCAGGGCAGAGGATAGGGTGAGCAGTTTGTAGGGCAGTGTACTGGGGTCAGCAGGGCAGAGGATAGGGTGAGCAGATTGTAGGGCAGTGTACAGGGGTTAGCAGGGCACAGGATAGGGTCAGTAGTTTGTAGGGCAGTGTACAGGGATCAGCAGGGCACAGATTATATTGGTTGCGTTGTAGCACACATCAAATGCAATGGTGATAACGGGTCCAAGGAGAGCAGCAGCCAAAGTCCTTCTTCATAAAGTCACATTGTAACTTCAGGAAAGTCATTTGTTTAATTTTCTAAACCACATTTTATGGTAATTAGTTGATACATTTACTGGCACAGGTTGGGTATTTCGGGACTTTCCTAAAGGAACTTCCACCAACGTTGTGCACAGAAAAAGATAAAAGTCACGTTCCATTACAACCTACATCTTCATGTATCTGTGTGCAAGGGTCAGGACTGGGGACTTTTCTGACGATCGGGATTCTGCTTTGGTGCCAAAAGATCCCCCTAATCATCCTGTTAATCGTTAACTCGGATCTGCGTGGACTGCACTAAAGAAATTGTTACCTTGGAACTCAAACCAAACTTCTTCTTAAGTAATGGTTCAGGGCCAGATTCTCAAAGAAGTTACGTCGCCGTATCTCGAGATACGCCGCGTAACTTTTAGGATGCGCCGACGTATCTTTTTTCTGTATTCAGAAAACAAGATACGCCGGAATTTTGCTAAGATTCGACCGACGTAAGTCTCTTACGCCGTCGTATCTTGGTTGCATATTTACGCTGGCCGGTAGGTGGCGATTCCGTCGTTTTACGCGTTGAATATGCAAATGAGCATGATACGCCGATTCACGAACGTACTTGAGCCTGGCAGTGCTTGGGGGAGGGGCTGCTCCTCTTCCTGACTCGAGGGTTCTAGTTTTCAGTGGCTGCTGAGTGGTGATGTGCAGGAATGAATTCCTCACACTGGGAGTCTTGGATCCTGCGCTGTCTCCACCAACTCCAGTTGGAATGCCTCCCCCTCCCATCTCTATCTTCGGCTGCACAGAGAACCGTGGTGAGTCACAGTGTTCAGTGTGCTGTGTGCTGGGGATAGCATCCCTTTACACATGCTCTGGGCTGCCCCTGCTCTAGATGTTTTATGGCATGATAGATTGCATAGGATACACAGCCCCTGCCCATCTCCTGTACTATGTCTGGAGTCTCTGACCAACTCCTGTACTATGTCTGCAGTCTCTGACTAT
This sequence comes from Rana kukunoris, assembly GCA_029574335.1. Classification (NCBI taxonomy): domain Eukaryota; kingdom Metazoa; phylum Chordata; class Amphibia; order Anura; family Ranidae; genus Rana; species Rana kukunoris. The sequence continues at coordinate 5,058,499 of CM056049.1, read as the reverse complement.
CTCCTGTAGTATGTCTGCAGTCTCTGACCAACTCCTGTACTATGACTGCAGTCTCCGACCAACTCCTGTACTATGTCTGCGGTCTCTGATTATCTCCTGTACTATGTCTGCAGTCTCTGACCAACTCCTGTACGATGTCTGCGGTCTCTGACTATCTCCTGTATCATGTCTGCAGTCTCTGATAAACTCCTGTACTATGTCTGCAATCTCTGACCATCTGTTGTACTATGTCTGCACTCTCTGATCATCTTGTGTACTGTGCATGCAGTCTCTAACTATCTCCTGTACTATGTTTGCAGTCTCTGATTATCTTGTATACTGTGCATGCAGTCTCTGACTATCTCCTGTACTATGTCTGCAGTCTCTGACCATCTCCTGTACTACATCTGCAGCCTCTGACCATCTCCTGTACTATGTCTGCAGTCTCTGACCATCTCCTGTACCAAGTCTGCAGTCTCTGACCGTCTCCTGTATCAGTTCTGCAATCTCTGACCATCTCCTGTATCATGTCCTTAATATGTCTGGGGGTCTTTCCAACAGACTCTCTAACAGAAGCCCTCTCTGTGTCCATCGGAGAGGCCCCCCCTCTAGGTCCCAATAAAGTACTCTGCTTCTCTTCCTGTATTTTGTATATTGTTAAGAGATCATGTAAAGATCCCAGAGTAATGAAGACTTTGTGGGGGAGCATCTCTGTGGTTGAGTCATTGCCACAGAAACATTTGTAAAGGGGAGGAGTTAGTAACATGACCACGCCCATGTGGGGCGCCAGAAATATTTCTGCACCCAGGCGCTTGTGACCCTAGGATCGGCCCTGCAGAATAAAGACGGGATCACTAGTGGAGAGGCAGAGGACAGGAGGATCACCAGTGGAGAGGCAGAGGACAGGAGGATCACCAGTGGAGAGGCAGAGGACAGGAGGATCACAAGTGGAGAGGCAGAGGACAAGAGGATCACCAGTGGAAAGGCAGAGGACAGAGGGATCACCAGTGGAGAGGCAGAGGACAGGGGGATCACCAATGGAGAGGCAGAGGATAGAGGGATCACCAGTGGAGAGGCAGAGGACAGGGGGATCACCAGTGGAGAGGCAGATGACAGGAGGATCACCAGTGGAGAGGCAGAGGACAAGAGGATCACCAGTGGAGAGGCAGAGGACAAGAGGATCACCAGTGGAGAGGCAGAGGACAAGAGGATCACCAGTGGAGAGGCAGAGGACAGGGGGATCACCAGTGGAGAGGCAGAGGACAGGGGGGTCACCAGTGGAGAGGCAGAGGACAGTGGGGTCACCAGTGGAGAGGCAGAGGACAGGGGGATCACCAGTGGAGAGGCAGAGGACAGGGGGATCACCAGTGGAGAGGCAGAGGACAGGGGGATCACCAGTGGAGAGGCAGAGGACAGGGGGATCACCAGTGGAGAGGCAGAGGACAGGGAGATTACCAGTGGAGAGGGAGAGGACAGGGGAATCACCAGTGGAGAGGCAGAGGACAGGGGGATCACCAGTGGAGAGGCAGATGACAGGAGGATCACCAGTGGAGAGGCAGAGGACAGAGGGATCACCAGTGGAGAGGCAGATGACAGGAGGATCACCAGTGGAGAGGCAGAGGACAGAGGGATCACCAGTGGAGAGGCAGATGACAAGAGGATCACCAGTGGAGAGGCAGAGGACAAGAGGATCACCAGTGGAGAGGCAGAGGACAAAGGGATCACCAGTGGAGAGGCAGAGGACAGAGGGATCACCAGTGGAGAGGCAGAGGACAGGAGGATCACCAGTGGAGAGGCAGAGGACAGGGGGATCACCAGTGGAGAGGCAGAGGACAGGGGGATCACCAGTGGAGAGGCAGAGGACAGGAGGATCACCAGTGGAGAGGCAGAGGACAGGGGGATCACCAGTGGAGAGGCAGAGGACAGGGGGATCACCAGTGGAGAGGCAGAGGACAAGGGAATCACCAGTGGAGAGGCAGAGGACAGGGGGATCACCAGTGGAGGGGCAGAGGACAGGGGGTTCACCAGTGGAGAGGCAGAGGACAAAAGTCTGGAGGACGGTAAACTGTCCCTTTGTTTATAAAGTTTGGTAGACCCCCCCTCAATAGACAATCACCAGTGCCCGCAGCAGACCTCTTGAGAGTTAGATATGATGGGCCAGATTCAGAAAGCATTTACTCCAGCGTATCTCGAGATACGCTGCGTAAATACTAAGAATAGCCGGCGTATCTTTTTTTGCTATTCAGAAAAGAAGATACGCTTAGATTTCTTCTAAGATATATCTTAAGTTGCATATTTACGCTGGCCACTAGGTGGCGCTTCGCGTAAATTATGCAAATGAGCTACTTACGCAGATTCACGAGCGTACTTGAGGCGGCGCGTCCTAGTTTACGTCGTTTGCGTTAGCGTTATAGCGGCGTAAGGTTACCCCTGCTATAGTAGGCGCAGCCAATGTTAAGTATGGACGTCGGGACCACGTCGAATTGAACGTCGTCGGTTACGTCGTTTGCGTAAATCGTTCGGGAATGGGTCTCGACGTTAGTCACGTTCACGTCGCTTACATTGAGAAAAAAGCTACGTGATTTCGCGCATGCGCACTGGGAACGTCCACAGACGGCGCATGCACCGTCCAAAAAAAACGTCAATTAACGTGGGGTCATGATTCATTTACATGAATCAAGCCCCCACTTCAGAAATTTGAATTGCGCCGCCTTACGCCGTGCACTTTACGCTACGCCGCCGCATATTATGGAGCACATGCTTTCTGAATAAGGCACTTGCCCATAATATTTGCGGCGGCGTAGTGTAAAGAGGAAACGCTACGCCGCCGGAAAGATACATTTTTGCATCTGAATCTGGCCCGATACCCTCCAACACCTGCTCCTGAAGAAGTGGACTGAGTTTCAAGAAACGCGTTGAGCTATAACACATACTATGTGATGGAAAATGTTTGAAATCATCTGGTGGAGATGAATGGGTGTAATATCATTATGTCGTGCTTTTTATCAAAAGTTTTTAAAACTGTTGGCAAAATGTAAGATACAGCGTTAAGCTGCGCTTTCAGCCCATTGATTTGAATGGAAGTTGCATCCAAATCGGATCATCGTGATCCGACTCGTGGTGTGAATTGGGCTCTGAAGATCTTGAATCTAGCTAGGTGGAAATAAGGAAGAGAACTCCATTAAAAAAACGAATACAATCACCAGATCTGAGTTCACGCAGTCCTGTGGATTTATAGGGCTGCTACCTTTCTCTAACTTGTGTACATTCTGTGGGTTGCAGTGGGACGCACGGAGGTGACCACTTACTACATTAATCGCTCTACTGGCTCATCGGTGCTGTTCCCGGGACTGGAGTCCGGTACGGTGGAGTTCAATGATGGAATGATACACGAGCTGAGGAAGATCGGCGGGACTGAAAAATGGCTGGCCCAGTACCACGGAGGGGCCATGACCCACAGTGCCTACACCACACGTGGCCAGTTCTTCCACCAAAATAAGTCTTTTCTGCTGGAACGTCTGACGAAGGATGACAGCGGGGTGTACGAGCAACGGGTGAATCATGTGACTCTGATCCAAGTCTTCCTCTGCGTGATTGGTGAGTGACGACATAATAAGAGAGATGGGTTATTCAATTGTTTTTTTTTTTTAGCATGCAAGGCTATTTTATAAGAAGGTGTAACTAGGTTTCTTCTATTGTGATCTGTTTTAAGTACCACTTTATGCATTGGCATACCTACATAGTCACCTGCTGACTTGGCACCATCCACAGGCAGCTGGCATACCTACATAGTCACCTGCTGACTTGGCACCATCCACAGGCAGCTGGCATACCTACATAGTCACCTGCTGACTTGGCACCATCCACAGGCAGCTGGCATACCTACATAGTCACCTGCTGACTTGGCACCATCCACAGGCAGCTGGCATACCTACATAGTCACCTGCTGGCTTGGCACCATCCACAGGCAGCTTAACTCTTCGATAAGAGGAAGAGGACGTTTATTCCAGTATTGTAAAGTGTAATGCCGCGTACACACTTCATTGGCTGCCAGTCAAAGACAGAATCGCTTTTAAAGCTCTCTGTCTTACACATAGATGTGTCCATGGGAATGCCCCCCTTTATTTATGCGAAATAATAAAAGCGCATAATCCCAATCGCGTTTTGCGATCCACGAATCAGAACCTGCTCCAGGTTCCGAAAGCCAACTTCAACTTCCAAGGGAGAAAAGTCCAAGGGAGAAAGGAGTCCCAAACTATTCGCGATCCAAGGTCCCAAACTATGGAACGCTTTTGGAGGAGAACCACTTAGCATTTAGGAAAAATCCGGTGGAGGAGAACCACTTTTCTCTTTTGCATTTAGGCAAAAGGTCAAGACTTTTCTCTTTTGATTCAAAGGAGACAGGAACAACAGCGCCCAGAGGCGATTCAGTTCGCATGTGCCGCGCTATACAAGTTTTCATTCATTCATTCATTCATTCACACACCAGTGTTGCCAACCTACCAGATTGAAATTTACTGGCACCACACCCGAAATTTACTGGCGCAGCCAAATTTTTACTGGCATTTCACAAAACTTACTAAATTACGTTCTTAGGTGCAAATTTCAATATTTAGGCTACAAACAAATACGCTAGGCAAATAGCAATGTGATTTAAGGGAGATATTAAGGTAAAAAATATATATATTTTTTTGTTATTTTGGATATAATAAACCCCCTGCCTCCATCCCCCTCTGTCACCAACACCCCCTGCCTTCACCCCCCCCTCTGCAGTGCCACAATCACCCCCTGCCTCCAATCGTCCCCTGCCTCTATCCCTGTCTGCAGTGCCACCAACAACCCCTATCTCTATCCCCACCCTCTGCGATGCCACCAACATCCCCTGCCTCCAATCACCCCCTGCCACTTACACCCTCTGCCACTTACACCCTCTGCCTCCAATCTCCCCCTGCCTCCAATCACCCACTGCCTCCAATCACCCCCTGCCACTTACACCCTCTGCCACTTACACCCTCTGCCTCCAATCTCCCCCAGGCTCCCTGCCTCCAATCACCCACTGCCTCCATTGTCCCTTGCCTTCATCTCCCTCTGCGGTTCCACCAACAACCCCTGTCTCCATCCCCCACCCTCTGCAGTGCCAATATCCCCCTCTGTGGTGCCACCAACACCCCCTGCCACTAACACCCCCTTCCTCCAATCACCCCCTGCCACTAACACCCCCTGCCTCCAATCTCCCCCTGCCACTAACACCCCCTGCCTCCAATCTCCCCCTGCCACTAACACCCCCTTCCTCCTATCACCCCCTGCCACTAACACCCCCTGCCTCCAATCTCCCCCTGCCACTAACACCCCCTTCCTCCAATCACCCCCTGCCATTCACACCCCCTGCCTCCAATCTCCCCCTGCCACTAACACCCCCTTCCTCCAATCACCCCTGCCACTAACACCCCCTGCCTCCAATCACCCCCTGCCATTAACACCCCCTTCCTCCAATCTCCCCCTGCCACTAACACCCCCTTCCTCCTATCACCCCCTGCCACTAACACCCCCTGCCTCCAATCTCCCCCTGCCACTAACACCGCCTTCCTCCAATCTCCCCCTGCCACTAACACCCCCTGCCTCCAATCACCCCCTGCCACTAACACCCCCTTCCTCCAATCTCCCCCTGCCACTAACACCCCCTTCCTCCTATCACCCCCTGCCACTAACACCCCCTGCCTCCAATCTCCCCCTGCCACTAACACCGCCTTCCTCCAATCACCCCCTGCCACTAACACCCCCCTGCCTCCAATCTCCCACTGCCACTAACACCCCCTGCCTCCAATCACCCCCTGCCACTAACACCCCCTGCCTCCAATCACCCCCTGCCACTAACACCCCCTGCCTCCGATCTCCCCCTGCCACTAACACCCCCTTCCTCCAATCACCCCCTGCCACTCACACCCCCTGCCTCCAATCTCCCCCTGCCACTAACACCTCCTTCCTCCAATCACCCCCTGCCACTAACACCCCCTGCCTCCAATCACCCCCTGCCACTAACACCCCCTGCCTCCAATCTCCCCCTGCCACTAACACCCCCTGCCTCCAATCTCCCCCTGCCACTAACACCCCCTGCCTCCAATCACCCCCTGCCACTAACACCCCCTGCCTCCAATCTCCCCCTGCCACTAACACCCCCTGCCTCCAATCTCCCTCTGCCTCCAATCTCCCTCTGCCTCCAATCTCCCCCTGCCTAAAATCTCCCCCTGCCTAAAATCTCCCCCTGCCTCCATCCCCCTCTGCGGTGCCACCGCAGCCACCATCACCCCCTGCCTCCAATCTCCATGCGCAGTTCCAAGCCGAAATAATCTCGCCTATTTTTACTGGCACATTTTACGGACATTTACGAACGGGGGAAAAAAAGTGCCCGTTTTTACTAACTGTCCGCAAAAATAGGAACGGTTGGCAACAGTCGGAATTTCCAACAAGAAAAGTTTGATGTGAGCTTTTGGTCGGAAATTCCGACCGTGCGCATGCTCCAGCTCACGTCGGAAAGCGTCGTTGAAACCGACGTCAAAACGACGTGATCGTCACTTACGCAATGCCCTATTCGCGAACGAGTTAGTAAAACGACGTAAGCGACGGAAAAAGCCGACGCTGACCCGACGCCATATTTAACATGGCATCCGATGGCACCCGACGGCATCCGACGGTACTGCGTAAGGTTACCCCTCATATTAGCAGGGGTAACCTTACGCGGACGAAAACGTTGTACGCGACGACGGGGCGGCGTAAAAGCATTCGGGAATCTGCGTAGTAGCCTCATTTGCATAGGCAAATGAGAAAACAACGTAAAGGCCACCTAGTGGCCGGAGTTGTCATTACAACTACAATCCGCAAGTGTAATTGTATTACACTTGTTGGATCTTCAGGCGTATCTATGCCAAAGTGATTCAAGGAATCACTCGCATAGATACCCGGGGAAAAAAACGGCGATACGACGGGGTATCTGAGATACCCCGTCGTAGCGCCTCTGAGAATCTGGCCCCTTGTGTTTCTGCTAAGCAGGAACACGGATCTCTGCCTTTTCACTGTACGAGCACCTCCCCCACACGGTTAGTAAGCACTCCCGTGTTCTCCCTCAGCTCCAATCTCACCACAGCTACTGACAGCCTACCTGGGTCTAATCCGGCCACAACTGACCTCTCAGATGTCCCAACGCTTGCGGGCACTCCCAGCCGCCAAGGATGGAACGGGCATGGCTGGGTCCGCTGGACACATACTTCCCGGAGGCCCCCACGGTCCGGGGAGGGAGGGCCCAAGATGGCGGTGAAGAAGAAAGCCACGCAATCACACGCGGCTCCAGGACCTGGGTGGGGCAGCATTCCCCATACCCGTTGCCGCGATTGGTGAGTGACTCCGCTCCCCCTGCATCCCCAGGATCAGTGTCTTCCCTGAAACAGGGCCCTGACCCTGCAAACTTTATGGGGAACGGCGACTTAAAACGCCACATTCGGTCTCTCCCCACCAGGGAGGCTCTAGAGCGCTTTACAGCCAGGATAGAAAAAGCTTTCACCCAGGACATTGCTTGGCCGAAAGCAGATACCAGTAAGCACTGCCTAGGCACACATTTAACCATTTGATATGTGCCCAGTATGTAGCCACCAGTGCCACCCATCAGTGCCCACCAGTGCCACCCATCAGTGCCCATCAGTGGCACCTATCCGTGCCGCCTATCAGTGCTAATCAGTGGCACTTATCCATGCCCATCAGTGCCACCTATCAGTGCCCATTAGGGTGACCACATTTCCAAACTACCATTCAGGGACACCCCCCCTTCCCAAAAATCAGCTTGTGCTGTAACGAATCACAGCACTTCTTCTGTTTCACGCCAAGCGCAGGAATCAATCAGCAACAACTTGGACCCCCCCGCCCATTCTGGGTAAATTCATCACCCCTAGCGCCAAAGTCAAAAGTCTTGGGGTCATTTTTGACTCCGACATGACAATGAACGCACAAATAGGGACAGTAGTCAACGGATCTCACCATCTGCTGCGCCTACTACGCAGACTCATTCCTTTTATTCCCAAGAAAGACATAGCGGTCGTGGTGGGAGCAATTTTAAACTCCAGATTGGACTATGCAAATGCCCTTTACCTCGGACTCCCCAAGTACCAAATCGCTCGTCTTCAAGTCGTTCAAAATACGGCCGCCATACTTGTGACTGGGAAAAACCCTGGGAATCAATCTCACCGTCACTGAGATCCCTTCACTGGTTACCAGTTAAAGACAGAATCACCTTTAAAGCTCTCTGTCTAACGCATAGATGTATCCATGGGAATGCTCCCCATTATCTATGCGAAAAATAAAAAATTTACAATCCCAATCGTATTCTACGATCCACCAATCAAAATCGGCTTCAGATACCGAAAGCCAGATACAAGTCCAAAGGGGACAGAAGATTCGCTGTCCAAGGTCCCAGACTATGGAACGCCTTACCAGCCAGTATTCGGCTGGAGGAGAACTACTTGGTCTTCAGGAAAAAGATTAAGACGCATCTCTTTTGATCTCAAAGGAGACAGGAACAACGAGCGCCCAGAGGCGATTTACTTCGCATGTGCTGCGCTATATAAGTTTTCATTCATTCATTGGGCACAAGAGGCGGGATTTATGATTTCTCCAATCACACGCAGGGGGCGGGGATTGTGCTCCTCCAGGCTTTCCAAGCCAGGGCATGTATTGTCAGTGAGTAAAGCGGTGATGTTGCGGCTTTTTATGGGGGCATCAGATTGGCGGGGTGGCACCGCAGAGGGGGGTGGAGGCAGGGGGAGATTTTAGGCAGGGGGAGATTGGAGGCAGAGGGAGATTGGAGGCAGGGGGTGTTAGTGGCAGGGGCAGGGACACTGCATTGTCCTGGAATGAATGTGCCCGGGACAGACTTGCAAAATGCGGGACTGTCCCGGGCAATCCGGGACACGTAGTCGCCCTAGTGCCCATCAGTGACGCCTATCAGTTCCATCTATCAGTGACCATCAGTGCAGCCTCATCAGTGCCTCTTCATCAGTGTCCACCAGTGCAGCCTCATCAGTGACCATCAATGCCTATCAGTGCCACCTCATCAGTGCCCATCAGTGAATATCATTAGTGCCCATCAATGCTACCTCAGCAGTGCCCATCAGTGTAGCCTATCAATGCCAATCGGTGTAGCCTATCAATGCCAATCAGTGTACCCTATCAATGCCAATCAGTGCAGCCTCATCAGAGCACACCTGTGAAAAATTGCAGTGCACATTTTTTTTTTAAACAGTGTTTTTTCATTTATTTTGCAAAAATTAAAATCCCAGAGGTGAATAAATACCACCAAAAGAAAGCTCTATTTGTGTGAAGAAAATGATAAAAATTTCATATGGGTACATTGTTGCATGACCGGGCAATTAAAAGTTTGACAGCGTTGAAAGCTAAAAAATTGGCCTGTAAGGGGGTAAAAGTGCCCGGTAGGCAAGTGGTTAATTGCTGCACTTGAATCACGCTTCCCCGTCTTTCGGTACTGGGTTCACACAGGAGCAGTGCAGGAAAATGCATGCGATTCAGGCAGGAATCACCACACTGTTCAAATCACATCTTGGTAGTGCCGTTTGAGCCCCATTCATGTTTTATGGGCTCAAATTTCACCGCAAAGGTATTCGTTTTGGGTATCGGAGCATTTGCATGAGTACAAGTACCTGTGCAAATACTCAGGGCCAGATTCTCTAAGAATTCCGGCGGCGTAGCGTAAGCCAGTTACACTACGCCGCCGCATCGTACTAGAGCAAGTGCTTTATTCTCTAAGCACTTGCTCCGTAGGTTTCGCCTGCGTCGCGTAAATCGCGCAGCGTAAACCCGCGCAATTCAAATGGGGCGGCTTGTATTTAAATTAAGCGTGCCCCCGCGTCGATCGAACTGCGCATGCGCCGGCCGGGGAAAAAGCCCAGTGCGCATGCTCCAGCTCACGTCGGAAAGCGTCGTTGAAACCGACGTCAAAACGACGCGAGCGTCATTTACGCAACTCCCTATTCGCGAACGAGTTAGTAAAATGACGTAAGCGACGGAGAAAGCCGACGCTGACCCGACGCCATACTTAACATGGCATCCGACGGCACCCGACGGCAATCCGACGGTGCTGCGTAAGGTTACTCCACATAGAAGCTGGGGTAACCTTACGCGAACAAAAACGACGTACGCGACGACGGGGCGGCGTAAAAGCGATCGAAAATCGGCGCACTACCTCATTTGCATATGCAAATGCGAAAACAACGTAAAGGCCACCTAGTGGCCGGAGTTGTCATTACAACTACGATCCGCAAGTGTAATGGTTTTACACTTGTCGGATGTAGAAGCGTATCTATGCCAAAGTGATGCTAAGCATCACGCGCATAGATACGAGGCTAAAAAAAACGGCGATACGACGGGGTATCCGAGATACTCCGTCGTAACGCCGATGAGAATCTGGCCCTTAGTATCAGCACCGATACCGGTAATAATTTTGGTGTAACCGTACTAACTAGTGATGACATCTCCTTGTTCCATTACCAGATCCGGTGCCACAGCCAACGCTGAGAAGAAAAGAAGATGACACGGGAAGTTGTCTCATACTCCTGCAGTGTTTGCACCCTGGCGGGGATCAGTATAACGTCACCTTCTTGATTGGGGGAGAAAAAATGAATGGAAATGTCTCCGAAAATTCTGAGTTTAGCATTCTGCTCCTGAATGGCACCGACCCCCAGCACTGGGGCACCTACACCTGTAATGTCAGCAACCTTATCGATTGGAAAGTATCTGGAGAGCTGCTGGTAGAACCTCAAGGTGAAATGTTATTGTTATTTAGGGTGCTGGTTGGGGTAGTGCTGGTTGTTCTGACTCAACTACAAGGCCACAAGCTTTATCTCCAGCTTTATATAGGGCTTACACGACCTGGCGTTCTATTTATCCCTTGCATCAATTCAGACAGCTTATCTTAACCACTTGAGGCTCCGCTTATCGTCAATTGACGGCAGCTTAGTGGATCTGAACATCCAAGCTGCCGTCAATTGACGGCATCGTGCTCTCCGGCCACTGGGGGCGCGTCCCCGAGATGCCGATGCGCGTGCCTGGCGGTCGCGATGTCCGCCAGGTACCCGCTGATCGGCAGTTTTAGAGCAGGGACGTGGAGCTGTGTGTGTGTAAACACAGAGCTCCACGTCCTGTCAGTGAGAGGAGACAGATGCTGTTTCTCTTGTACATAAGGGAGACAGCATCGGTCACCTCCCCCAGTCACCCCCCACACAGTTAGAACACACCCAGGACTCACATTTAACCCCTTCCTCACCCCCTGGTGTTAACCCCTTCACTGCCAGTCACATTTATACAGTAATTAGTGCGTTTTTATAGCACTGATCGCTGTATAAATGTGAATGGTCCCAAAAATGTGTCAAAAGTGTCCGATGTGTCCGTCGCAATATCGCAGACCTGACAAAATTCGCAGATCGCCGTATTACTAGTAAAAAAAAAAAAATGAAAAAAAAATTGTCAGAATTCTATCCCTTATTTCCTAGCCACTATAACCTTTGCGCAAACCAATTACTATACGCTTATTGCGATTGTTTTTTTTTACCAAAAATATGTAGAATACATATTGGCCTAAACTGAGAAAAAATAAATATATTTTTTTTTTTTAAATTGGATTTTTATTATAGCAAAAAGTAAAAAATATTGTGCGTTTTTTTTTTCAAAATTGTCGCTCTTTTTTGTTTATAGCGCAAAAAAAAAATACGCAGAGGTGATCAAATACCATAGGTGATCAAAAAAAGGACGTCAATTTTGTTTGTAAGACATGTCGCACGACTGCGCAATTTTAATTTAAAGCGACGCAGTGCTGAAAGCTGAAATTTTGCCTGGGCAGGAAGGGGGTATATGTGCCCAGTAAGCAAGTGGTTAATGAATAAACTCAGCCCAGGTATCAGCGGGGATACGAGTGAGGGAAAAATCGCCCCCACCCGTCCCCAGAGCTCTGCTGGGGGGAGGAAGTGACGTCAAAACGTCAGTCCCGCCCAGCATCTTAAAGAGACATTTTTTTTTATGTTATTTGAAAAAATTACATTTTTTTTTTTTTGCATTTAAGCCTAAATATGAGATGTGAGGTCTTTTTGACCCCCAGATCTCATATATAAGAGGACCTGTCATGCTTTTTTCTATTACAAGGGATGTTTACATTCCTTGTAATAGGAATAAAAGTGATCATTTTTTTTATTTTTATTTATTTCGGTGTATAAAATTATAAACTAATTTAAAATAAATAAGAAAACAAAAAAAAAAACGAACTCGCGCACAGAAGCGAACGCATACGCGAGTAGCGCCCGCATATGAAAACGGTGTTCAAACCACACAAGTGAGGTATCGCCGCGATCATTAGAGCGAGAGCAATAATTCTAGCCCTAGACCTCCTCTGTAATCTCAAAAAATGCAACCTGTAGAATTTTTTAAACGTCGCCTATCGAGATTTTTAAGGGTAAAAGTTTGACGCCATGCCACGAGCGGGCGCAATTTTTAAGCGTGACATGTTGTGTATCATTTTACTCGGCGTAACATTATCTTTCACAATATATAAAAAAATTGGGGCCAAATTTATTGTTGTCTTATTTTTTTATTAAAAAAAGTGAATTTTTTCCAAAAAAAAGTGTGCTTGTAAGACCGCTGCGGAAATACGGTGTGACAAAAAGTATTGCAATGACCGTCATTTTATTCTCTAGGGTGTTAGAAAAAAAAATATTTAGGTAATTTTCTAGCAAAAAAAACAGTTTTAGTCTCGTAAACACCGAATCTGAAAAACAGGCTCGGTGGGCAAGTGGTTAAGATGCGATTTGACATGTGAAATCGCATCTCAAATCGTACCCAGTGTGAACCAGGGCTCACTGTTAGAGAGACAGAAGATGAATCCTTTTGAATGTTCCGTTTAAAGAGGAATTCCACCCACGCTTTTTTTTTAACCACTTAAGGACCGCCTACTGCACATTTACGTCGGCAGAATGGCACGGCTGGGCACATCAACGTATATATACGTTGATTTTAGTACCCAGCCGTGGGTCGCGGGCGCGCGCCCGCGACCCGGTCCGAAGCTCCAGGACCGGGACCACGGGATTCGCGGACCCGAATGCCGCTGGAGTGCGCCGATCCGTCCCTGGAGCGGAAGAACGGGGAGAGCCGTGTGTACACACGGCTTCCCCGTGCTTCTCTGTGGCCGCAGCATCGATCGCGTCATCCCTGTAATAGGGGGACGCGATCGATGACGTCACACCTACAGCCACACCCCCCTACAGTTGTAAACACAACACATAGGTCACACATCCCCTACAGCGCCACCTGTGGTTAACTCCCAAACTGCAACTGTCATTTCCACAGTAAACAATGCAATTTAAATGCATTTTTTGCCGTGAAAATGACAATTGTCCCAAAAATGTGTCAAAATTGTCCGAAGTGTCCGCCATATTGTCGCAGTCATGAAAAAAATCGCTGATCGCCGCTATTAGTAGTAAAAAAAAAAAAAAATTATAAAAATGCAATAAAACTATCCCTTATTTTGTAAACGCTATAAATTTTGCGAAAACCAACCGATAAACGCTTATTGCGATTTTTTTTACCAAAAATACGTAGAAGAATACGTATCGGCCTAAACTGAGGAAAAAAAATGTTTTTTTATATATTTTTGGGGGATATTTATTATAGCAAAAAGTAAGAATATTGAATTTTTTTTTAAATTGTCGCTCTATTTTTGTTAATAGCGCAAAAAATAAAAACCGCAGAGGTGATCAAATACCACCAAAAGAAAGCTCTATTTGTGGGGAAAAAAGGACGCCAATTTTGTTTGGGAGCCACGTCGCACGACCGCGCAATTGTCAGTTAAAACGAAGCAGTGCCGAATCGCAAAAAGGGGCAAGGTCCTTTACCTGCATTTTGGTCCGGGTCTTAAGTGGTTAAAGTCAGCAGCTACTAACAGCGTAGCTGCTGACTTTTAATAAGGACACTTAACTGTCCTACTCGCCCGCGCTGATGCCCCCCGATGCCGATATCTCGATCGGTGCAGGTCCCGTTCACATTCACACTAAGGGAAACAGGCAGTAGAGCCTTACGGCTTCACTGCCCGTCTCCTACTGCGCATGCGCGAATCTCGCGCCGACTTGTGAATGAGCGGCTGCTCTCTGGGATTACACACAGTTCCCAAAAAGCAGTGGGCCCCGTTCACTAGAAGAAGGTGAAGAAGATAGACCGCGGTTACGGAAGAGGCAGATTACGGATTTCCGCATAGCAACAGGTATTTCGGGTGAGTATAACATATTTTTTTTTTAATTCTTTTATTTTTTAGGATTTTTTTGGCAAAAAAAAACAAAATTCTGGGTGGAACTCCACTTTAATGATGGATATTCATAGGTAGAAAAACATTGGTGTTGTAAGCCACGTGGAAAGATGTTACAGCATGGTGGTATACTGAGGAGCAAATGAGTGAGTGACAGGAAGGGGAGGGGACAATACAGAACTACGGTGGGAGAGAGAGTTCAGCTAGACAGAAGGGAACAGCTTAAAGACACAGAGCAATAATAAATGACATAGTGTAACACAACACTGATCAATACTTCCACGGATAGGACATTAGAATCAAATGTATGCAGACAGTGGGGAGGGGAGCCTGCGGTGAATAACCGGTAGGTAGAGGCAGCTCTGGGCACGGTGCACAGTTTACAATGCAGTAGGTGAGAAACCTGAAGTGTGTTCTTTTTAACACCATACACCTATTTTAATTTCCTTCTGCAGGAATTCAGGAAGAGGAGCTGCTTTTCTACCTCCTTGTTGCTGGGCTGGGCATCTACGGGGCCCTTCTCACCGCTCAAGTTCTGTGGAGCCTAAAACAACTCAATGGCAAGTACTACTGAGATAATTCACTAATTACCGTATATATTCAAATATAAGCCGAGGCACCTAATTTTACCACAAAAAAAAATGGGAAAACGTATTGACTCGAGTATAAGCCTAGGGTAGGAAATGCAGCAGCTACTGTAAGTGGAAAAGAGGGTCAACAATGGCCATCTGCAGCCTCACTGTGCCCATTGTATGCATCACTGTTCAGATCTGCATAGCTGATCTCCCACTTGTAACGGTCAGGGGTTAACGCCGTTTACGATATTCCATTCCACCAACCCATGACAGCTTATCGACACTCCAAAATCCAGCAGACGAACACGGCCCCTAGGATTCCCCAGAAAACGAGACACACAGCTCTGTTCTCTGGTTTCAAAAGGATAGAAGTTTAATGGTAAAACTCAGGCTTTTATACGGTTAGCAACCAAATATGAACAATGACTCAACTCCACCCACAACATGACACAAGGAACTCAATACGCATTTTTTGTCAGACTTTCTGGCACCGATATAATCTACATGAGTTAATTACGAATCCTTTTGCTCAGACAAGGTGATTCCGAGATAAGCTCTTTTCACCTCAAAACAATACACATTCCTTTAGTAAACATAAGTCAGACATTCCACATCTATCATCAATAGAACGTTCACACAATACAGTGTTAATTAGCATCACACAATGAAAAGGTCTTTAGAAGCCAGGCTAAGGCTTGTTTACATGGCAGTAGCAGACTTGTTTCATGCAGTCAGTCGGCGGCCGTCCAGTGTAACAAAGCCCCACCTCCTCCTCGTCCTCATCTGTGATAGGCGGAACACTCAGTTTTCCCAGCAAGGAGTCAGTGTTCCGCCTATCATAGATGAGGTTGAGGAGGAGGCGGGGCTTCGCTACACTGGGCGGCCGCCGACTAGACTGACGGCACAGTGCACAGGCACATTAGGCTGCAGATGGACACAGACTCGAGTATAAGCCGAGGGGGACAAAAAAATTTGCTGAAAAACTCGGCTTATACTCGAGTATATACGGTACTTGGACTTTTTAGCCTAAAATGTATATTCTGGATGCCATTTGGCTAGCCTCTAATGTATTTTGGGGACCGATCAACTATGCCACCATCCAGAGTTGGCAGTCCTCCCACTAAATTGTATGCACTATAGCCCCATCCAATGAGTGAAGACCACTCATGATGATTGCAGCACCTCATATCTGGCCACCATTATCTCTGGGTATGATTCATCGTGTCAACATCTGAAACGGAAATATCGTTTTTTTGGTGGACTGACACTATTGTACATGATAACATTATTAACCACTTCACTACCGGCCCAAAGTCATATGACGTCCACAGAGGGGATCTCCCATCCTGGGTGGGCGTCATATAACGTCCTGGGCTTTGCCGGGGGATATCTGAATGATGGGTGCAGCTACAGGCATCATTCAGATATCATTCTTTCGTGACGGCGATTTTGTGCACCATAAGAACGATCAAAGCGGCAGTTCCGCCGCTTGATCGTTCTTATAGGTGGCGGGAGGGGACATCCCCCCCCCCTCCCGCCGCCATTCGGTGCTTCTCCAGCCTCTCCCGTGCCATCGGGGGCCCGGAGAAAGAATCGATCAGCGCCGGATGTGCAGCATAGATATGACTGGTGACCACATGGTCACCAGTCATTTCTATGACCGTCGGAGGTCCGGGCGCCGTGTGATGACGTCACGCCCGGGTACCTGGAAGTAAACAAAGTCCTGATTGCGGCTAGTAAGCATGAGATCTGTGATTTTTTTTCACAATCTCATGCTTTCCAGCCTGGAGGAGAGATGTGAGGTCTTATTGATCCCGCATCTCTCCATAAAGAGAACCTGTCATACACCTTTCCTATTACAAGGGATGTTTACATTGGATGTTTACATTGATAAAAAAAAAAGTAAAAAAGTGTAAATAAGTAAAAAAAAAAAAATTTAAAACGCCCCTGTCCCCGGTAGCTCGCTCGCAGAAGTCCCGCCCACATATGTAAACGTCATTCAAACCACATATGTGAGGAATTTCCACGTGCGTTAGAGTGCCAGCAACAATTCTAGCACTAGACCTCCTCTGTAAATCTAAACTGGTAACCTGTAAACATTTTCAAAGCGTCGCCTATGGAGATTTTTAAGTAATGAAGTTTGGCGCTATTCCATGAGTGTGCGCAATTTTAAAGCGTGACATGTTAGGGATCTATTTACTTGGCAAATCATCATCTTTCATATTTTACAAAAAAAATTGGGCTAACTTTACTGTTTTGTTATTTTTTAATAATTTTTTTTTCGAAAAAAAGGCGTTTTAAAAAATTTTGCACAAATACCGTGCAAGATAAAACGTTGCAATGACCGCCATTTTATTTCCTAGGGTGTCTGCTAAAAAAAAAACATAATGTTTGATTCATCATGTCTCTCCGGGAATATTCTTTTCTCTCCGGGAACATTCTTTTCTCTCCGGGAATATTCGTTTCCCCCAGGGAATATTCTTTTCTCTCCCGGAATATTCTTTTCTCTCCGGGAATATTCTTTTCTCTCCGGGAATATTCGTTTCTCTCCGGGAATATTCGTTTCTCTCCGGGAATATTCGTTTCTCTCCGGGAATATTCTTTTCTCTCCGAGAATATTCGTTTCTCTCCGGGAATATTCGTTTCTCTCCGGGAATATTCGTTTCTGTTCCGGGAAAATTTGTTTCTGTCCGGGAATATTCGTTTCTGTCCGGGAATATTCTTTTCTCTCCGGGAATATTCTTTTTATTCCGGGAACATTCGTTTCTCTCCGGGAATATTCTTTTCTCTCCGGGAATATTCTTTTCTCTCCGGGAATATTATTTTCTCTCCGGGAATATTCTTTTCTTGCACAAGCGCATTTTTTTTCCTATTACATTTCTCGCACGATTCTCCCATCATTGATCAGAATTTTTTTTCTGATTTCTCAAATTTGTTTGCCGCATTAAAATCGGCTGTTGCTGCAGCCCACTAACGGTGCGAAATTCTTTCATACAATTTTCTAAAGAAAATTATTTCGAAATTCGAACAGTGTATGGCCACCTGAAGTAGTTTCCTAGCAAAAAATTATGTTTTTTTTACATGTAGGAGAGGAATGTCAGAATTGGCCCGGACTGAAACTGTTTTTTAGCCTAGGTTCACATTGGAGCGATTTGTCATGCGATTTGAGAGATCAAATCGCATGACGAGTTGCAGCCTATTGGCGGCAATGCCATTGTTCCAATCAATGCGACACCGATTTTGCGGCGTCGCACCGATCTCCAAAAGTAGTTCCTGCACTACTTTTGCTGATTTCAGGTGCGATTTCTATAGACATCTGTGTATGAAGCCACACAAATGTCTATCAAGTAGCACCTGGAATCGCGCTGACCTTGCTACTTTGAAATCGCGCTACTTCAAGTGAACCAGGGCTCAAACAGAGTTGCAGTTATCTGTATGGCAATAGCTGCTCACTGATTGGTCTTATTATCCACCTGGAGTTGCTCCATTCAATAGGTGCAGTACATATTAGATGGTGTTCCTTCATTAGATGACCTCGGAATTGTTTTTTCTCTCCAGAATACAAAACTCTGAAAAAATGGATCTTCATGGCTCGAAACCTTTGTGGTGTTGTCTTGGAGTTTGCGGCTCTCTTCATCCTGGGTTATTATGGTAAGAAATGGTCTTCTTGTCCTACCTGATCCTGTCTTTCGCCCTATCTGGCCTAAGGCCTCGTACACGCGACCGAGGAACTCGTCGGGGCGAAACACATCGTTTTCCTCGCCGAGTTCCTTGTTCGGCTGTCGAGGAACTCGACCAGCCAATTTTCTCCATTCCCGTCGAGGAAAAAGAGAACATGCTCTCTTTTTGGCTCGTCGAGTTCCTCGACAGTTTCCTCGATGAAAAACGGACACACGACCGTTTTCCTCGGCAAAACGCGTCTCCCAACAAGTTTCTTGCTGGATTCTGCCGAGGAAAGCGGTCGTGTGTACGCGGCCTCACAGCTGACGTTTAATCTGCTTATATTTTACCTTCCCTGGTTCTTCCCACCAGCCCCATCCTCCACAGGATCAAAACATTTTTTTCATTACAGACCTTATTTTAAACTCTCAAGCCCTGTACACACGGCCCAGAATCTCGTCAGGAGAAAAAACTTTGTTTTTCCTGACGAGAGTGTTTGGCAAGAATCTCTTGCTGGCCGAGTGTACAGACACTCCATTCAAAAGAACCACCGTTTCTTTTGAATGGCACTAATGCGGTGACGTCACCCTACCTATGCCTTGGAAGCTACCGCGCATGCGTCAAAGTAATTTCGAGCATACACAGGTTTCCACGGCGACAGGGTAAGTATACAGAAGCTCGGGTTTCTCGGTAGGAAAACACTGCCGAGAATCACGACGAGAAAATGAGAGAGCAGGTTCTCTATTTTTTCTCGTCGAGATTTTGGGCAGTTTTCTTGACGAGAAACCTCAAAGCCCCGTACACACACACAGTTTTCTTGCTGGTTCTTGCCGAGAAAAACGTGCGTGTGTACGAGACTTTAGGCAAAAAAAAATGGCCAGTACACCCAGGGGCAGACTGACAACTCATGGGGCCCCCGGGCAATAGGAGATTATGGGGCCCCCGGGCAATATGAGATTATGGGGCCCCCGGGCAATAGGAGATTATGGGGCCCCCGGGCAATATGAGATTATGGGTCCCCCGGGCAGTAGATTATGGGGCCACACAGTATACACACACACACAATATACACACACAGTATACATACACTAAGAAGGTTCTGGAGAGGCGGGGCAGCTATAATCTTGGGATTTTTAGACCAAAAGAGTGTCGGTAAGGGACATTTCAGGGACAGATGTAAAAAAAAAAACACAGATTTTTACATACTGTCCCTTGTTTTACTGAGGCTGGCAACCCTGAATGGGCCACCTAGTGGCATGGGGCCCTCGGGCAGTGCCCAAGTTCCTGAATGGTCAGTCCGCCCCTGAGTACACCAGAATCTCAAATATTGCTGAGATCTCAATAACAAAACTTGGACCTTTTGGAAAGGCGCAGGCCCCCTTTTGCAGGGTGAAAATGTACAAGAAAACTAGATACTCACCAAACTCAAAACACAGCCCACCTGTGGCTTTCCAATGCCCGGTCCTCTTCATCCTCTATGCTTGTGGCACAATTATTGCAGAGCCCAGGGCCGCCATCAGGGAGGTACAGGCATTACACCTATAAGGGGCCCAATAGTCCATAGGGGCCCGGTCGCCCCCCCCGTTTTTTTAATTTCTTGTTTGACCCCCCTTTAGCAGGTCACGGCAAGGGGCCCGCCCCTCCCGTATTTGTTTTTGTTTTCGCCTAACTGTAGCAACTCACGGCAGGAGAGAGAAGAGAAGAGATGACACTTTTGTTACCACCCTGTCACAGGGAAGAGGAGGATCCCCCTGGTTCTCTGCTCCAGGGGGGCCCTGCCTAAAGCTGTTTAAGGGGCCCCAAAATTTGTGATGGCTGCCCTGGCAGAGCCCAACCCTATTCATAATAAATAACTCAAAACTGCCTTGGGGAAACAAAGCTGGGGCAGAAAAAGATAAGGCACTGGAATTTGTATATAATTAAAGGCAGTCGCGACCACTCCATCAGGGGTGCAAGAGCACCCCCCCCAATCCATGCAGGGCGCCGGACGCATGGATTTCATTTGTGTTTTTTTCTTCTTTTTGAAGCACGTGATTAGAGCCTAATTAGCGTAAAAAAAGAGTTGGCTCGTGCCGCAGAGCAGTTGTGTGACAAAAGATAATTAAGATTTGCTATTGTCTTCCTGATTCCCTTACCGGCCAATCAGGAAGTGGGCCCTGAGACCCGATTGGCCTGAGAGGAGAAGCGACCGTATTGGCTGCTGAGGAGGAGACACATGGGGAAGATTTCGAGGCCCGCGACCTAGGTGGGGTAAGTGTGGGGTTTGTCGATCGACTGAGCACCAGACAGAACATGGGGGTGGGAGGTCTTACTGTTGGACCCGACCGGGGGGGGGGGGGTGGCGGGTGGTTTGTTTTCCACCCCCTCAAAAAATGGAGCACCATCTCCACGGATAAAATAAAGCCCTGCCACTGATTAAAGAAGAAGTATGGCCAAAAGCTTTTTTGGCCAAACTTCTATAGGTCGAGGGAGTGTACTTAGTTCTGCACTCCTGTGACCCACATTCAGCCGACAGCGGAACACTTCCGGTTAAAAGCGCCCCCACGTTAAAATGTAAAAACACCCCACTGTGCCCCCTTCATCTTTCAATATCTCTTTGTCACTACCGTGTACTCTCCACAACTGCACCTCTGGACCCCTTTACATTACACAGCATCCCACAGCTCTGGACCCCTTTACATTACACAGCACCCTGCACCTCTTGACCCCTTTACATTACACAGCACCCCACAGCTCTGGACCCTTTTACATTACACAACACCCCACAGCTCTGGACCCCTTTACAATACACACCACCCCACAGCTCTGGACCCCTTTACATTACACAGCACCCCACAGCTCTGGACCCCTTTACATTACACAGCACCCCACAGCTCTGGACCCCTTTACATTACACAACACCCCACAGCTCTGGATCCCTTTACATTACACAACACCCCACAGCTCTGGACCCCTTTACATTACACAACACCCCACAGCTCTGGATCCCTTTACATTACACAACACCCCACAGCTCTGGACCCCTTTACATTACACAGCACCCCTTTCCCTTGACTGAAACACTACACTATATTGACAGTATATTTATTTCAGGTCGGCCCTGCTCCTGGCTCTCCCTGGCGAATTCCAGGGGGGGGGGGCCCTTGCCCTATGGAGCGGATGCCCATGCGTCCACGGACGGCGCATGTGCAGTTAGAAAAAACATCAAAAACGTGGGGTCATTATTGGTTTACATGACACATGCCCACGTCATCCACATTTGAATTACGCGGCCTTACGCCAGGCCATTTACACTACGCCACCGTAAATTACGGAGCAAGTGCTTGGAGAATACGGCACTTGCGTCTGTAAGTTGCGGCGGCGTAGTGTAAATAGGATACGCTACGCCGCGCCACGCCGCCATCTACGAGAATCTGGCCCTATGTTTTTTGCATTTACTGTAGGAGAGAAGTGCCAAAATAGGCCCGGTATGGAGGTGGTTAACTGGAAGACCTTTGATCTTCCTAGGTGTTAGTTCAAAATTCTGGCACAGGTCACCACACAGGTCACAGGTCACCACCGCTGCTAAGTAGATGTTGGCAAAGACCTGAAAAATATCTAGATTGTGTCCCGCTGAAACAAAAAATAGGGCCACACAGGCCGTGATTCATGGAAAAATAGAAGCCTCCCAGGGTAGAGTGTCTGAGTACACCAAGCTTTGGCGCCCCCGGGGGCGATCCACTATGCTTGAGCCCTGACTTGCTTCCCTGAGCGCTCACACCTGATCGGTATTCGGTTTGTGTCTACAGACTAACCCCCGGGACCCCTCTTTCATTTGTGGAGTCAGCTCAGTGTGGATGAAAATGACATTTAATCACTTGGTAACCGCCAATAGCAAAAATACGTCCTGTTTTTACAGATGGATATCTCGGTAACGGCAGCAGCTGCTGCCACAACCGAGATATCCGTCTCTTCAGTGGGCGGTTCTGTTAATGATAACGGTGGTCTCCGCAGATTCTCCCGCGCCCTCCGCCGCTTCTCGTAGCCGTCTGTAGCGGCGGAGGCGATCGGGTCTGTTCGGCAGCTGACCGGGGATGCGAGTGAGGGAAAAATGGCCCCCACCCGTCCCCGTAGCTCTGCTGGGCGGAAGTGACGTCAAAACGTCAGTCCCGCCCAGCGTCTTAAAAAAACATTTAACACGTTTAATTTTTTTTTCTTTTTTGCATTTAAGCCTCAATATGAGACGTGACGTCTTTTTGACCCCCCAGATCTCATATTTAAGAGGACCTGTCATGCTTTTTTTCTATTGCAAGGGATGTTTACATACCTTGTAAAAGGAATAAAAGTGATAATTTTTTTTTATTTCAGTGTAAAAAATTATAAACTAAATAAAAATAAATAAGAAAAC
This sequence comes from Rana kukunoris, assembly GCA_029574335.1. NCBI lineage: Eukaryota > Metazoa > Chordata > Amphibia > Anura > Ranidae > Rana > Rana kukunoris. Next base: position 5,035,554 of record CM056049.1, on the reverse strand, counting down.
AAACAATTTTTTTTTTTAAATGCCCCGTCCCGACGAGCTCGCGCACAGAAGCGAACGCATACGCGAGTAGCGCCCACATATGAAAACTGCGTTCAAACCACACAAGCGAGGTATCGCCGCGACCATTAGAGCGAGAGCAATAATTCTAGCCCTAGACCTCCTCTGTATCTCAAAAAATGCAACCTGTGGAATTTTTTAAACGTCGCCTATCGAGATTTTTAAGGGTAAAAGTTTGACGACATGTCACGAGCGGGCGCAATTTTTAAGCGTGACATGTTGGGTATCATTTTACTCGGCGTAACATCATCTTTCACAATATATAAAAAAATTGGGCAAATTTTATTGTCTTATTTTTTAATTAAAAAAAGTGATTTTTTTTTACAAAAAAAGTGCGCTTGTAAGACCGCTGCGCAAATACGGTGTGACAAAAAGTATTGCAATGACTGCCATTTTATTCTCTAGGGTGTTAGAAAAAAAAAAAATATATATATAAAATGTTTTGGGGGTTTTAAGTAATTTTCTAGCAAAAAAAAACTGTTTTAATCTCGTAAACACTGAATCTGAAAAACAGGCTCGGTGATCGAGTGGTTAATTCTTTATTTTGTTATTGCAGCTCATCAATTCAGAGATGAGTGGAGAAGCCTGATTGGTGGGACACTTCTCTTCCTGTTCATTGTAATGGTCCGGACAGCTTGGTGTTTTCTAGTTCGATGTGAGTATCATGAAATAATCCCTGTCAGTGCTCACTACTCCGGCCTCACAACTAGTGTTGCTCACGAATATTCGTATTGCGAATATTCGGCTCGAATATGACATATTCGAGTATTCGCGATATATTCCGAATTTCGCGGTGAATATTCGCTATTTCGAATATTCGTATTTTTTCAATTTTTTTTTAGAACAGATCACATCCTAGAGATCCCCATCGACGTCTAAAAGCATTGCTGGTATGATTAGAGACCTTGGGCCGAGTAGCTGCAGCGATCATTTTATATTGCCGAAAAATCGCAATGCGATTATTCGGCAATAGCGATATCGCGCGATTATTTTCGAGAAATTCGCAATATTGTTTTTAGCTAAAATAACACATATATTCGATTTCAGAGTGTTACTGTCGAAATTCCGCAATCAATTTCTCATTTGCATTTTTGCGAAATTACGATAAAATATCAAGAATATTCTGAGCCAATCAGAGTGCTCCATTCCGCATTTCTCGAAATTTCGCAATTATTTTGTATTATAAAATATCACGAATATTCTGAGCCAATCAGAGTGCTCCTTCCGCATTTGCCGAATATTCGCAATTATTTTGTATTGTAATATATCACGAATATTCTGAGCCAATCAGAGTGCTCCTTCCGCATTTGCCGAATATTCGCAATTATTTTGTATTGTAATATATCACGAATATTCTGAGCCAATCAGAGTGCTCCATTCCGCATTTCTCGAAATTTCGCAATTATTTTGTATTATAAAATATCACGAATATTCTGAGCCAATCAGAGTGCTCCTTCCGCATTTGCCGAATATTCGCAATTATTTTGTATTGTAATATATCACGAATATTCTGAGCCAATCAGAGTGCTCCTTCCGCATTTGCCGAATATTCGCAATTATTTTGTATTGTAATATATCACAAATATTCTGAGCCAATCAGAGTGCTCCATTCCGCATTTCTCGAAATTTCGCAATTATTTTGTATTATAAAATATCACGAATATTCTGAGCCAATCAGAGTGCTCCTTCCGCATTTGCCGAATATTCGCAATTATTTTGTATTGTAATATATCACGAATATTCTGAGCCAATCAGAGTGCTCCTTCCGCATTTGCCGAATATTCGCAATTATTTTGTATTGTAATATATCACAAATATTCTGAGCCAATCAGAGTGCTCCATTCCGCATTTCTCGAAATTTCGCAATTATTTTGTATTATAAAATATCACAAATATTCTGAGCCAATCAGAGTGCTCCTTCCGCATTTCTCGAAATTTCATTCGCATTCGCATTCGCAATAGCGAAATTTCGCAATCATTTCATTTCCAAAAAATATCGCGAATATTCGCATTTAACGAATATATCTCGAATATTCGACTATATATTCGAGATACATCGCGAAATCGAATATGGCGTATTCTGCTCAACACTACTCACAACTACATGAGCTTGCACATCCTATGCCAAAAGCAGGTGCATATAATCAAGCACAGAGCCATACTGTCTTTTCCTAAAATGTTCCAAAAATATAAAGTTCTAAAATACATACCGTATTTATCGGCGTATACCGCACACTTTTCCCCCCTTAAAATCAGGGGGAAAACGTGGGTGCGCGATATGCGCCGATCCCCGCTTCCCGCGCTGTGTTTGAAGCCGCCGCCGACATATACCGAGCGCAGTACACTAGGGTACACTCAGCCAGGCTCGGCTCCCCTCGCGGTCACGCTCTGTGCCGCCTCCTAGCGTTTATGCGAGAAGAGCCGAGTGTGCTGCGCTCAGTATATGTCGGCGGCGGCGTTCAAACACAGCGGGGATCGCAGCGGGGAGGACACCACGAAGGCCGCAGACGGACACCGGACCGGACAAGGTCGCCGATGGACGCCGGGCAACTGTAAGTAACTAAATGTAAACTGTATGTATTTCTTTTTTTTTCCCCCTTAGGATTACCTTCTAGGTGGGGGTGCGCGCTATAGGGCGATAAATACGGTAATTCATTTTTCTTGGTTTTAAGCTGGTTTTCAAAGAGTTTTCCCAATGTCCTTCATTTCAGTGAACAATAGAGGCCCTATCATTGACGGGGACACAAGATGTGGCCTCATCCACAATATCATGTGTGTGAAGTCCTAATAACATAGACCGGGGGTTTTATTTAACTTTTATCTTGTTTATAGGAAAATACAACTGTGTCTAATTTGATTGAAACTCTTTCGGCGTACTCAGGGTTTCCCTATTTCCATGTCTATTTACTAGACACATTTCTCCATTGTTTTTATATATAGTATTGGATGCCAACCAAGTCTCCTTATCTTGACAGTCCTTCCAAGGCATTTTATCTAGACAAGGAGAGGATTTCAATCTTCCATAATGTACAATGAGAGAATATGATAAAAATATTTTTTTCCTTCCATAAAACCTCTGACAATATAGTACTGTATAATTCGAGTATAAGCTGACCGGAATATAAGCCGAGGCATCTAATTTTACCAGAAAAAAAAGGGAAAACTTATTTACTCGAGTATAAGCCTAGGGTGTCTATCTCCATGCCTCACTGTGCCCAGGCCTCATTGTGCCCATGCCTCACTGTGCCCATGCCTCTCTGTGTCCATGCCTCTCTGTGTCCATGCCTCACTGTGCCCATGCCTCACTGTGCCCATGCCTCACTGTGCCCATGCCTCTCTGTGCCCATGCCTCTCTGTGTCCATGCCTCACTGTGTCCATGCCTCTCTGTGTCCATGCCTCTCTGTGTCCATGCCTCTCTGTGTCAATGCCTCTCTGTGCCCATGCCTCTCTGTGTCCATGCCTCTCTGTACCCATGCCTCTCTGTGCCCATGCTTCTCTGTGTCCATGCTTCTCTGTGTCCATGCCTCTCTGTGCCCATGCCTCACTGTGCCCATGCCTCACTGTGCCCATGCCTCACTGTGCCCATGCCTCTCTGTGCCCATGCCCCTCTGTGCCCATGCTTCACTGTGCCCATGCCTCACTGTGTCCATGCCTCACTGCGCCCATGCCTCACTGTACCCATGACTAGACTTACGTTTTACATGGGAGTATATAGAAGGGGTGCCCAGCTTTGAAAAATAGGTGCTCCCCGGCCGTATGTCCCTCAGACAGCAAACTTTGCACACGTGTAGAGGAGAACTGGGGCTACATGTGTGCCAGAGGACCTACGGCTGGCCGGTACCGGGTCCCCAAATTTACCGGAGAAATTACCGTTTAACATGGGAGTCTAGGGAAGGGTGCCCGAATTTGAAATATCGGTGCTCCCCGGCCGTGGGTCCCCTGGACAACAAACTTTGTGCACTTGTAGAGGAAGAGAGTGGCTATATGTATGCCAAGTACCCAGTACCGGGTCCCCAAAGTCCGGGAGATCAGGCCAAAAAAAGGTGACTCGAGTATAAGCCGAGGGGGGCATTTTCACACAAAAAAATGTGCTTACAAACTCGTCTTATACTCGAGTATATACAGTATTTATGTACCCATGGGGCAGCAATTGGAATGGCATGGTTTACTTTAGGTTAGGGCAGAAAGTATCTGATCTTTGGTCCTGTACTTGACAAAGGTGCAGGCCTTCTACATGGATACTGAGAGTCTAGTATTTCTACCAGGGCTGGACTGGGACAGAAATTTGGCCCTGGACTTCATCCAGACTGGCCCACTTTGACAGGTCTCTCCCATGGCGGCTGGACAACTCCTGCCCCCCAGCCACTCAAGCCCCCTCACCCCCTTCACTAGCTGTTGTACTTTATTACAGTAGAACAGCTGGTACTGGTACTCTTATAGGCAGTACCAGTGGGGAAGCTAGACATTATTTCACCCGGGGCAAAGAATCAGTTTGCCCCCCCCCCCCTTATGGGACAAGATTAGGCAGAAGAGAGAAACTCCCAGGCCATAGCTGTTGAGTCAGCTGTCTGTCCCTTCCCCCATGCTCCTCTGTTGTCCCCCCAGCTCCTCTGGTCCTCCCCCTGCTTCTTTGTTCCCCCCCAGGTGAGCGCTGCAGGGAGGGAGAGGAGGTGAGCGCTGCGGGAAGACAGAGACAGAGGAGGGGAGGGGGGCGGCGGTCCGCTGTCACTGAAGCCGGCCCACTGAGCCATCGGCCCACCGGGAAACTCCCTGTAGTCCCAATGGCCAGTCCATCCTTGATTTCTACTTTTGCAGCACTTGGAGCGATTATATCAGAGGCAGAACCTCCAACATAGCACTAAAGTAGATCACAAAGTCAGGATCACATAAGTTTCTGACCGAATTTCAATATTATTTTTGACTATTCAGATTTCTAAAAGGCTTCTAGAAGAAAGAGACCAAAAATGAGTCCAAAGGCTGTTTCTGCCTTATCACTGCTTCTGCTGTTGCCTGAACCCCCTTAAAGGGGTGTTCCAGCCTGTTTTTAAGTTTATTAAAAGTCAGCAGCTACAAAAAGTGTAGCTGCTGGCTTTTAATAAAAAGACACTTGCCTGCTCCACGGTTCCAGCGACGCGTCCGCCGGAGCTCCTCTCCCCCCCTCCCCGGCTGGCGTCTTCATTCCTAGTGTGGGCACCCGGCAGTGACAGCTTTCGGCTTCACGGCCGGGCACCCACTACGCATGCGCGAGCCGTGCGGCGCCGTCCGATTGGACAGGCTAACGCCTACAGGGAGGGGCTGCAATAAGGCGATAAAGATAGTCGCCTTACCAGCCCTTCGGCGGAAGGAGGAAGTGGGACAGGAAGTCCCACTACTCCTGAAGCCACCACAAAAAAATGACATGCCAAATGTGGCATGTAGGGGGGCAAGGAGTGGATTAAGCGGAAGTTCCATTTTTGGGTGGAACTCCGCTTTAACTTGGTTGCCACCACGTTTCACTCTTCTATCCATAGCCTCGTACACACGGTCTGACTTTTTGGCAACAAACCTCAAAATGAGCAAGTTTTCCAAAAACTCCTACCGCGTGTGCGCTCCATCGGACAAACTTTTTCTGTTTTCATCGGACAAAAGTTCGCTCTGCAAACGGACAAACTTTTCGGCAACACAAGTCCGATGGTGCAAAGTCCGACCGTGTGTACAGAAATCCATCGAAGTACAAACACGTATGCCCAGAACCAATGTTAAAATCCACCAACAATAGCAGAAGTTGACCAAAGGGTGGCGGTAAAGAGCAGAAAAGAGCAGAAAAACCATGTGATGTTTGGGAAAGTGTGCAGAAAAGTCCAGCCGTGTGTATGCTCTGGGTGTGCCCGGCCAACTCCCTTCAAACAAAAATCCAGGGTAAAGTTTGTTTGAAGTCGGATCGTGTGTACGAGGCTTTAGTATCACTGGAAACATAGGAAGTGGTTCAGGATGGTTTGTGTAGCTTCTCATCATGAAGGGCTGTTAGGAGCTTCCCATTCTGCACAATTTTCCTCCGTGCTACACTTTTTTGAAACCTACTTTAGATTGTCAATGGATCTTCCTTTTTAGGAGATTTACTAAAACTGGTGCCCTCGGAATCTTCTGCAGCTGTGCATGGTAGCCAATCAACTGCTAACTTCAGCTTGTTCCATTAAGCTTTGATAATAAAACATGGAAGCTGATTGGTTTCTATTCAGAGTTGCACCAGTTTTAGTAAATGTAACGGTATGGCCCGTGGGACCCAGAGGCTCTTGAAGGGTGTGGGGTACTCCTGTTTCAGCTTCACCAATGACTCTTGTGTCTAGGGTCACCCTATGTCCACTAGGGGCATAGGATGACTGAGAAATTATATCATGGATTACATGAGATGGGACAGTAATGATAATTCACAATATATTGCAGGATATCTTGAAATATTACAGGTGGTTAATTCTGAACCCATCAGGTCAATAGGAGAGTGACTCATTCAATGTGGAACATAGGCTGTTAAGGGGGTAATTAAGTCTGCTACTGTCATGTAAACAAGCCTTAGCCTGGATTCTAAAGACCTTTTCATTGTGTGATGCTAATTAACACTGTATTGTGTGAAAGTTCTATTGATGATAGATGTGGAATGTGAATTAGCACAATCTAAAAGATCAGATGTCTGACTTATGTTTACTAAAGAAATGTGTATCGTATTGAGGTAAAAAGAGCTTATCTCGGAGTCACCTTGTCTGGGTAAAACGATTAGTAATTAACTCATGTAGATTATATCGGTGCCAGAAAGTCTGACTAAAAATGTGTATTGAGTTCATTGTGTAATGTTGTGGGTGGAGTTGAGCCATTGTTCATATTTGGTTGCTAACTGTATAAAAGCCTTGGTTTCACCATTAAAGTTTCTATCCGTTTTGAACCAGAGAACAGAGCTGTGTCTCGTTTTCTGGGAAATCCTATGGGCCGTGTTCGTCTGCTGGATTGTGGAGTGTCGATAAGCTGTTGTGGGTTGGTGGAATGGGATATCTTCAACGGCGTTAACCCCTGACCGTTACAGTAAATAACCCCCATTATTTATTATTTAGCCTACTGATCACACAAAGGTACCATGAGCTGTAGATATAATCATGTGTAGCGCTGGTTCACCAAGACCTGAACATTATTTCTAGAGCTCCTCAGCTAAAAAAAGTTTGAGAAAGCCGGTTTCCTGTCCGTATGCGTCCCCAGTCGGATAAAGCCCAGACTGGTCTGCGCAGGCGCAGCGCTTGCGCAGACAGAGCCAACGGAAATCTCAGAGGATGATCAGCTGCTCTTCAGGGGTAGACGGCGCATGCGCAAGCAACGCGCCGCTCGCTCCCGATGCTAGGGGCTGGTGATGCATTGAATTACAACAAGGGACGAAATACAACCAGGGGCGGATGCTTTTCGCAAAGGGGCGGATGTATTATTGAGCCCCTTTTGAGAAAAGCATCCGCCCCTTGTAAAGATGTGTAGTTTATTGAGAAAACCATTCCACATAGCAGCACTGCAAATAAATCCTTGGGAGCGAGCTTGGCATGTTGCTTGCGCGTGCGCCGTCTACACCTGAAGGACAAATGTAGACTTTTCAGAAGGGATGGACAGCCGCACTCCAAAGGAACTTCAAAAAGTTGTCTTTATTTGTAAAATCAAAGGACATGCATCACAGAATACAGCCAGAAAAGGGACAGCCGACGCGTTTCACACTAATTCAGTGCTTAGTCATGGCTAAGGACATGGTTTGAAGGACAGCCGTTCATCCTCTGAAATTTCCGTTGGCTCCGTTTGCAGTCCAGCCCGGGCATTATTCAACGGGGGACCCATACCGACAGAACACCGGCTCTAACCCATCCCAGTTATTCCCAAACCTAGAAAAAGAGCTTCACCTTCACTTCAATTCTTCTTTGTTACGGCACTGACCTATGACCTATGAACCTGATTTGCTCTTCTCATATTTCCTGACAGGCGGCTCCCCAATGAGATGGATCACCACAGCAGAAGAATCCTACCTAGTGGCTGACTTTCTGTTTGTTCCCGTGTTATTCATAGAGGAAATTGTTCTTATTTACCAAGGTGAGCCACGTCTATAACCTCATCATATACTCTACTGTATTTATACACCTTACATTGAGTAATGGACCAGTTCAAAGCTCTTTGGTGATCCGTGTGGCCTAGAGTTGCCACCTCATTCATTTGAACCCGAACACATTAAATACACAGGATCTGAGGCCAATTTAATACAGATAAGACACCAAGTGAGTTTAATTAACACCTTAACCACTTTAGCCCCGGACCATATTGCTGTCCAAAGACCAGAGCACTTTTTGTGATTCGGCACTGCGTCGCTTTAACTGACAATTGCGCGGCCGTGCGACGTGGCTCCCAAACAAGATTGGCGTCCTTTTTTCCCCACAAATAGAGCTTTCTTTTGGTGGTATTTGATCACCTCTGCGGTTTTTATTTTTTGCGCTATAAACAAAAATAGAGCGACTATTTTGAAAAAAATTCAATATTTTTTACATGTTGCTATAATAAAAATCCCAAAAAATATATAAAAAAACATTTTTTTTTTTCTCAGTTTAGGCCGATACGTGTTCTTCTACGTATTTTTCGTTAAAAAAAATTGCAATTAGCATTTATTGATTGGTTTGCGCAAAATTTATAGCGTTTACAAAAAAGGGGGTCGTTTTATGGCATTTTTATTATTATTATTTTTTTACTAGTAATGGCGGCGATCAGCGTTTTTTTTCGGTACTGCGATATTATGGCGGACACATCGGACACTTTTGACACATTTTTGGGACCATTGGCATTTTTATAGCGATCAATGCTATAAAAATGCATTGGATTACTATAAAAATGCCATTGGCAGTGAAGGGGTTAACACTAGGGGGCAGGGAAGGGGTTAAGTGTGTTCCTGGGTGTGTTCTAACTGTGTGTGGGGGGAGGGGGGTGGCCTCACTAGGGGAAATCACTGATCTTCTGTTCATACATTGTATGAACAGGAGATCAGCGTTTCCCCCGCTGACAGGAACGAGCAATCGCGGGTGCCCGGCGGCGATCGTACCCGCCGGGCACGCGCACGCCCTACAAGTCTCTATGAATGAATGAATGAATAAAAAACTTATATAGCGCGGCACATGCGAACTAAATCGCCTCTGGGCGCTTGTTGTTCCTGTCTCCTTTGGTATCAAAAGAGATGAGTCTTGATCTTTCTCCTGAAGGCTGAGTGGTTCTCCTCCAACCGAATGCTGGTTGGTAAAGCGTTCCATAGTCTGGGACCTTGGACCGCGAATCTTCTTTCTCCTTTGGACCTGTAGTTTGCTTTCGGTATCTGGAGTAGATTTTGATTGGTGGATCGCAGGACGCGATTGGGATTATGAGCTTTTATTTTTTTGCATAAATAATGGGGAGCATTCCCATGGACACATCTATGCGTTAGACAGAGTGCTTTAAAAGTGATTCTGTCTAAAGGGAGGACGTAGAGCTACGTGCTCCCGCGAGACAGAGCCACCGCTCCGCAGTAATATGACGGCGGGCGGTCGGCATGTAGTTAATCAGCCACAGAACCCGGGTAAATTAATATGTGTTTGGGTTTAAAGGGATGAGGTGGCAACTGTAGTGTAGCCCTGAGGTTGACGTTGAGGGCCACAATGTGAAATCTTGATTGACAGAAGATCCTCTGTGTTTCTGGTAGATGATGATCTCTGCGGGATGAAGACGAAGACAAGATGGAAGTGTCACTTCTACTCGGGGATAGCCATGGCGGCCATTTTCTTGGCTGTGTGCCTGTCCGGGCTCTGTAAGTGGCAGTTATGTGTGTAGTTTGTATAATTTGTTGGTGTTACCTGAGAGCAGGGCCGCCATCAGGGGGGTACAGGCAGTACACCTGTAAGGGGCCGGAGGGCCCCAGGGTCCCGGGTGGCAACCCTTTTTTTTGTAAGGGGCCCGTAGGTCCCCAGGGGCCTGGATGGCAACCCCCTTTTTTTTTAAATTTTTTTTTTTTTTTTTTTAATGTTTTTGTCTTTATTTTTTATTAAAGGGCCCAGAGGTCCTCAGGAGCCTGGATGGCAACCCCCCCTTTAAAAAAAAAAAAATATAAAAAAAAATATTTTTTTTTTATGTTTTTGTCTTTTATTAAAGGAGCCTGGATGGCAACCCCCCCCCCCCCCCCCCCTTTTAAAAAAAAAATTATACATTTTTTTTTTTTTTTTTTTATGTTTTTGTCTTGTATTAAAGGGCCCAGAGGTCCTCAGGAGCCTGGATGGCAACCCCCCCCCCTTTTTAAAAAAAAAAAAATATATAAACATTTTTTAAATATTTTTGTCTTTATTTTTTATTTTTATTAAAGGGCCCAGAGGTCCCCAGGGGCCTGGATGGCAACCCCCTCTTTTAAAAAAAAAACAAATGTATAAACATTTTTTTAAATATTTTTTTTATATATTTTTGTCTTTATTTTTTCTTTTTATTAAAGGGCCCAGAGGTCCCCAGGCCCCCGGATGGCAAAAATATATATATATTTTTTTGTTTTTATTAAATGGCCCAGAGGTCCCCAGGGGCCCGGAGGGGGCAACCTCCCTACAGTGGTGCAGTAGAACTTTCGCCTAGCAGCAAAAGGGTCGCTGGTTCGAATCCCGACCACGACACCATCTGCCTGGAGTTTGCATGTTCTCCCTGTGTCTGCGTGGGTTTCCTCCGGGCACTCTGGTTTCCTCCCGCACTCCAAAGACATGCTGGTGGGTAAATTGGATCCCGTCCAAAAAAAAATTGGCCCAGTATATATGTACATATATGTGTGTAAGACTGTGTCCCTAGCGTGTCAAGATCCTACGGGGTAAAAATGACCGCACCAGCCAAGCAGACACTGTCTGGAAAAAGCGCCCAGAGGCGATTCAGTTCGCATGCAAGTCATTTATTCATTCATTCATTTATATAAAATTTATTTTTACTTTTTTTTTTTTAATAGATTTTTTTGATTTTGATTTTTTTTGGATGATTCTTTTTATTAAAGGGCCCAGGGGTCCCCGGGCCCCGGATGCCCCACTTTTTTTTTATAATTTTTATTTTTTGTAAGGGGCCCAGCGGTCCCCAGGGCAAACCCCCCCCCCAATTCTTGGCACCCCCGCTTCTCAATTCACGGCCCCCTCCCGCTTCTCAATTAGCGCCCCTGATTCTCAATTTGCGGCAGCCCCCCCCCCCACTTCTCAATTTGAGGCGGCAGCACCCCCCGGTTCTCTGCTCCAGGGGGCCCATGCCTGAAGCTAGGCAAGGGGCCCCATAATTCCTGTGTAGTGAAGAGTATGTAAAGATGATCATTCCATGTTACCCTAGAGAACTCACATACATTGTAAGAACCAAAAGGGGCAAACTTAGCCGGACATTTATATGTGCGGAGTGTAGCAACATGATCGGAAGTGTCCATCGGTGAGCAGGATTTTTTCTTTTGGTGACTTCTTGGCGCCATTCATCTTGATTGATGAATATCTACATTGATCAAGCTGCATTAATGGCCAATTTTGAGGCTGCAGATGGGCATTATTTAAGCTGCATTGATGGGCAATTGTGAGGCTGCAGATGGGCATTGATCAAGCTGCATTAATGGGCAATTTTGAGGCTGCAAGTGGGCATTGGTCAGGCTGCATTGCTGGGCACTGACCCTTATTTTGCTTCAAAGTTCTTTATTTAAAATTTACATTTTTTTTCCTGAAATCTCCATCTTAAAATAAAGGTGCATGTTATACGCCTGTGCGTGTTGTAAGCCGATAAATGCGGTAACTTTCTCTCTCATAGCCCCCTAGATTTAACAAGCATTAGATCGTTACTAGAGAAGAGCAAGGAGGCTACCAAAAGGCCAAATAGACCAACAGACTGGAGCTCAGCTTTAAGCCTCATAGGGGACTAATATATTCAGATAGTTCTTTTAGATCTGATGTTAAAAATAGACTATACTATTAATACCCGTACCCAGGGCTTTTTTTCATCAGGAACGTGGGGGAATGCAGTTCTGGCACCTCCAGCTCTGAATGTATGTAATGGTGCTCGGAGGTGGGTAAGGAGTGGAACCAAGGAATGGTGTTCAGAGGTGGGTAGGGGGTGAAACCAATCTAAGGTGCTTGGAGGTGGGTAGGGAGTGCAACCAAGGAATGGTACTCAGAGGTGGGTAGGGGGTGGAACCAAGGAACGCTGCTCAGAGGTGGAAAGGAGTGGAACCAAGGAACGCTGCTCAGAGGTGGAAAGGAGTGGAACCAAGAATGGTGCTCAGAGGTGGGTAAGGAGTGGAACCAAGGAATGGTGCTCAGAGGTGGGTAGGGGGTGAAACCAAGGAATAGTGCTTGGAGGTGGGTAGGGGGTGGTACCAAGGAATAGTGCTTGGAGGTGGGTAGGGGGTGGAACCAAGGAATGGTGCTCGGAGGTGGGTAAGGAGTGGAACCAAGGAATGGTGCTCAGAGGTGGGTAGGGGGTGAAATCAATCAATGGTGCTTGGAGGTGGGTAGGGAGTGCAACCAAGGAATGGTGCTCAGAGGTGGGTAGGGGGTGGTACCAAGGAATAGTGCTTGGAGGTGGGTAGGGGGTGGTACCAAGGAATAGTGCTTGGAGGTGGGTAGGGGGTGGAACCAAGGAATGGTGCTCGGAGGTGGGTAAGAAGTGGAACCAAGGAATGGTGCTCAGAGGTGGGTAGGGGGTGAAACCAAGGAATAGTGCTCGGAGGTGGGTAGGGGGTGGAACCAAAGAATAGTGCTCAGAGGTGAGTCGGGGGCAGAACCAAAGAATAGTGCTCGGAGGTGGGTAGGGGGTGGAACCAAGGAATGGTGCTCGGAGGTGGAACCAAAGAATAGTGCTCGGAGGTGGGTAGAACCAAGGAATGGTGCTCAGAGGTGGGTAGGGGGTGGAACCAACGAATGGTGCTAGGAGGTGGGTAGGGGCTGGACACAAGAGGTGACTCAGAAGGAGGGAGTTCCTGCACCTATTCTCTGAGAAAAAAAGACCTCTTATAAGATTTCTCTGTATTTGTCTCCATCCATCTTCCCATCAACTCTGACCAGCTTCCCTGTGCCTGCTGAAGAAAAGAATCCCCACCACATGATGCTGGTGTTTTTGTCTTTATTTTTTATTAAAGGGCCCAGAGGTCCTCAGGAGCCTGGATGGCAACCCCCCCCCCCTTTTAAAAAAAAAATATATATAAACATTTTTTAAATATTTTTTTTCCTGAAATTTCCATCTTAAAATAAAGGTGCATGTTATACGCCCAGAGGTGGGTAAGGAGTGGAACCAAGGAATGGTGCTCAGAGGTGGGTAGGGGGTGAAACCAAGGAATAGTGCTTGGAGGTGGGTAGGGGGTGGTACCATGGAATAGTGCTTGGAGGTGGGTAGGGGGTGGAACCAAGGAATGGTGCTCGGAGGTGGGTAAGAAGTGGAACCAAGGAATGGTGCTCAGAGGTGGGTAGGGGGTGGAACCAAAGAATAGTGCTCAGAGGTGAGTCGGGGGCAGAACCAAAGAATAGTGCTCGGAGGTGGGTAGGGGGTGGAACCAAGGAATGGTGCTCGGAGGTGGAACCAAAGAATAGTGCTCGGAGGTGGGTAGAACCAAGGAATGGTGCTCAGAGGTGGGTAGGGGGTGGAACCAACGAATGGTGCTAGGAGGTGGGTAGGGGCTGGACACAAGAGGTGACTCAGAAGGAGGGAGTTCCTGCACCTATTCTCTGAGAAAAAAAGACCTGCCCGTACCTAATCATGATATGTGTTATATTCATAGGCAGAAAACCACGTCCTACACCCTCAGCCCAGGTATCAACGTCGGAACCGTTACCAACGAAAGACCCTCTTGTAGGGACCCCGGACAATGATGAAGCCTCAGAGGACAACTCTGAAGTCAATGTAGGACTAATGGGGAGGAATAATGACTCATCTATGGACAATGGCCGGAGCAGAGAGAGCGAGGAGGAGAAGGAAGATGAGGAGGAGGAAGAGAACGGTGCAGGAAGAGAAGACTCAGGACTAGACAATGGCTGCCGAGACATTATGGATGACAAAGATTGGATTTTTGAAGGCAATGAGTCGGAGGAAAGAATTCCTCTGCAGGCTCAGAGGTGTATAGAGTGACAATCCAAGTGTCCTGTATATACTGTACATAATTTTAGATTTTGCTATCATTTACAGTGCCTTAAACAAGTATTCATACCCCTCATTTTTCGTATTTTCCACATTTTCCACATCTTGTCATGTTACAACCAAAAAGGTAAATGTATTTTATTGGGATTTTATGTGATAGACCAACACAAAGTGTCACATAATTGTGAAGTGGACGGAAAATGATAAATGGCTTTCAACTTTTTTTTACAAATAAATATGTGAAAAGTGTGGGGGGTACATTTGTATGGCGCCCCCCGGAGTCAATACTGTGTAGAACCCCCTTTCTCTGCAATTACAGCTGCAAGTCTTTTTGGGGATGTCTCTACCAGCTTTGCACATCTAGAGAGGAACATTTCTGCCCATTCTTCTTTGTAAAATATCTCAAGTTCTGTCAGATTGGATGGAGAGCATCTGTGATCAGCAATGTTCAAGTCTTGCCAGAGATCCTCAATGGGATTTAGGTCTGGACTGTGACTGGGCCATTCTAACACATGAATATGATACCATTCTATTGTAGCTCTGGCTGTACTTTAGGGTCGTTGTCCTGCTGGAAGGTGAACCTCCCCACCGGTCTCAAATCTTTTTCAGACTCTAAAAAGATTTCTTATAAGATTTCTCTGTATTTGTCTCCATCCATCTTCCCATCAACTCTGACCAGCTTCCCTGTGCCTGCTGAAGAAAAGAATCCCCACCACATGATGCTGCCACCACCATGTTTCACGGTGGGGATGGTGTGTTCAGTGTGATGTGCAGTGTTAGTTTTCCCCCACACATAGCGCTTTACTTTTAGGCCAAAAAGTTCAATTTTGGTCCCATGTGACCAGAGCTCCTTCTTCCACATGTTTGCTGTGTCCCCTCCCTCACATGGCTTCTCACAAACAGGACTTCTTATGTCTTTCTTTCTCCAATGTCTTTCTTCTTGTCACTCTTCCATAAAGGGCAGATTTGTGGAGAGCACCACTAATAGTTGTCCTGTGGACAGATTCTCCCCCCTGAGCTGTGGATCTCTGCAGCTCCTCCAGAGTTACCATGGACCTCTTATCTGCTTCTCTGATGAATGCTCTCCTTGCCCGGCCCGGTCAGTTTAGGTGGACGGCCGTGTCTTGGTAGGTTTGCGGTTGTGCCATACTCTTTTCATTTTCCGATGATGGATTGAACAGAAGCTCCGTGAGATCTTCAAAGCTTGGGAGATTTTTTTTAAAACCTAACCCTGCTTTATACTTCTCCACAACTTTATCACCGACCTGTCTGGTGTGTTCCTTGGACCTTCATGATGCTATTTGTTCACTAAGGTTCTCTAACAAACCTCTCAGGGCTTTGCAGAACAGCTGTATTAAAATAAGATTAAATTACAAACAGGTGGTCTCTATTTACTAATCAGGTGACTTCTGAAGGCAATTGGTTCCACTAGATTTTAGTGGGGGGTATCAGAGTAAAGGGGGCCGAATACAAATGCAAGCCACACTTTTCCGATTTTTACTTGTAAACAATTTTGAAAAACATTTATAATTTTCCTTCCACTTGACAATTATGGGCCAGATTCAGCAAGACTTGCGCTGGAGTAATTCGATATGCGCCACGTAACTGTGAATATGCGCCGTCGTATCTATGTGGCCGTACCCACCAAACTAGATGCGACTGAAAATGGGCCTTTTCCGATCGGCTTAACTTTCCGACGCCAGAGTCTCGTCAGCGCATAATTTCGTTTGGCGCATCAGTCGCGCCTATTGATTTCCCCTGCAAATATGCAAATGAGGGAGATTTCCCAATTAGCAAACGGATTAGCACCATACGCCGGCTACATGCGCTGCGCGTAACTCGTCCGTCCGGCGCAAAGTTATTTCTACAAATAGCTGCTTTATCTTTACTCCAGACGGCCTCAGGTCAGCAGGAGAGCAGCTACAGCAGCAGCGTTACCGACGAAACTAGCAAGCTGAACAACCACACGTGCAAGGACAACACCTCTGTGTGCCAACATGCCAGGGGCAGTCGCGGTCCTAGCACTAGTACTGGGTCCCCCGGAACGAAGGAGGCGGGCACGTGAGAGGATATACCGCACGCGCATGAGCCTCTTTGGCATGGGTGATGAGGAGGTGTATCGCCTCTTCAGATTCAGCCCTGATGCAATACTTGAACTAACCACAACCCTGCAGGATGACATCACCAGCAAGACACACCGCTCACAAGCAGTGCAGCCACTGGTGAAGGTCCTGGCAACACTTCATTTCCTTGCCAGTGGATCATTCCAGCGTACAAGTGGAGTGGTGGCTGGGAGGTCACAGTCCTCCATGAGCAGATGTGTGCACCAGGTTGTCCCTTCAATCCTCAGACGCATGTCCCACCAGTTCATCAGACCAACCACTGAGGAGCTGCGGCAGAAGGCAATGACAGATTTCTACAACATTGCCAGATTCCCACGCACTGTGGGGGCCATTGATTGCACACATGTGGCCCTTCAGCCCCCCAGTGCCACAGAGCACATATACCGCAATCGGAAGCATTGGCATTCCATCAACGTACAGGTGATAGCCGATGCCCAACGCCTCATATGGCACGTCCGTGCCAAACACCCCGGGTCCAGCCATGACAGCTTCATATACCGTCAGAGCCCCATCCCAGCAGAATTCGAGCAGAACGTGTATGGGGACAGCTGGCTGGTTGGTGAGTGACATGGGAGTCAGGCATGACTATCCCCTCCCGTGATGCACAACAGAAGTGGCACATGCATGACTAACATCCTCCTGTCTTTTCCCTTACAGGTGACTCTGCATATGCACTGGGACCCCATCTCATGACTCCTTTCCGGAACCCCCAAACCAGAGGAGAGAGAAGATACAATGAAGCACACATCAAAACTCGTGCAGTGGTGGAGCAAACATTTGGGCTCCTGAAGTCCCGTTTCCGCTGCCTGGATAAGTCCAGGGGGACCCTATTGTATTCCCCTACCTTCGTGTGTCAGATCATCGGTGCATGTTGCATTCTGCACAACTTTGCCATGAGAAAAGGCCTGCAGATTGACATGCGTGATGACCTGACCCCCGACCCACACAGTCCCCACCTGCCAGAGGAGACCCAGTCTGCTGATGGAAGAGCAGTCAGGAGGGTCCTCGCCGTAGGCGTCTTTGGACACTAAAACCAAAACATTAATAACACAGACACTGCACGCATGCACACCACTGATGTCCCTAGATCACACACACCACATCCACATCACATTGGATTAGCCCAAGTCCAGCATGTAGGACTTGGGAGCAGCAACGCCAGCGTCAAGGCCCCAATGATGTCAGTGTCCATTCATACACCTTTCACACGTCATTCATACAGCCGTGGGGTTAACTTCACCACCACGGCCGAGGGTGACACCCCTTACTGGCAGGAGTGCCACCCCCTCACATTCACACACCATTCACACTGTCCCCTGCACTCCTGACCGTGTGCAGTAAAAAATTAAATACATATCTCATAACATGAGAAAAAAAATGAACAAAAACTCATAACCTGAGTATAAAAAAAATATACAAAAATAAGTATAAAAAAAATATACAAAAATAAACAAAAACTCATAACCTGAGTATTAAAAAAAAAAAAAAATCTAAACAAAAAAAAAAAGAAAACCCCTCATCTGGGATGACGGGGGCTCCTCCTTGCCGGCACTCTCGGGCTCCTCAGCTGCCTGGAGGGAGTGGGTGGTGGTGGGGGTGGGGGGGCATCTGGAGGAGGCTGATCCCCGGGTGGGCCACTCCTGGGAGCTGTTGGCTGCATGCCCTCCAAGGCCACGGCAATACGGCTGAGATACAGGTTGGTCTGGGCCTGCATCCTCAGCTGGCGGGTGATATGATGCCGCTGGTCACGCTGCCGCTGCCTCCCCTCTTCCCGGATGGCAGCTGTGTTGGCGTTGACGGCTGCTGTCAGGTGCCGTACATCAGCCTGCACCTCCCCCAGGCTGGTCACAACGTCCTGCACACGACTGGGCAGCTGTGACATGGAGCCCAGGCTGTCAGCGACCCGGTCTAAGTGGCCAGCAATCTCCCCCATCTGCTGGGTCTGCCTGGTGTGGTCCAACAGCACCTGGTCCTGGACCATATCAGACACCCCCCTGGTCTTACGGGTCGCCTTCCTGGAGGCAGGAGAAGGTTGTCCCCGTGGGGATGGAGTCGCCCTTGAGGGGCTACCTAGGATGGGGGAGGGGATGACAGAGGGCCCTGCAGAGGAGGAGGACTCCTCCAACAATAACATAAAGTCCTGCTCTGGGACAGGCTCCTCCACAACCATCTCTGCAGAGGTGGTGTGGGCACTCTCCTCCACCTCGGTGTCTCCAGCACCCAGGGCCTCGTCATCAGGATCCCGTTGGGAGGTTGGGGTGGACTGGACGGCAAGAGATGATGGCCCAGCTCCGTCATCTGTGGATGACACAAAGCAGACACATGTTGGTGGTCCCACACACTTGGCACATGTACCCTCCCCCCCCCCCCCCACATGCAACACACCAAATAGGGTATAAAAAACACTTACCTGTCCTGGAGCCTTCCTCCATGGAGTCATAGCCAGGGACCCAATTTGAATTCCGCCGGCTCATTTTCGCTACGCCGCCGCAACTTTAGGAGCAAGTGCTTTGTGAATAACAGTACTTGCTCCGAAAGTGTCGGCGGAGTAACGTAAATGAGAAACGTTACTCCAGAGTAAAGAAGCGCCCATCTACCTGAATCTGGCCCTATATGTCACTTTGTGTTGGTCTGTCACATAAAATCCCAAATAAAATACTTTTACGTTTTTTGGCTGCAACATGAGAAAATGTGGAGAATTTCAAGAGGGTGTGAATACTTTTTCAAGGCGCTGTATGGGGTTTCCACACCTTTTCTTTTAATATTTAATAAAAGTAAAAAAAAAGTGTGGAAACGTATTAACCACTTCAGCCCCGGACCATATTGCTGTCCAAAGACCAGAGCACTTTTTGAGATTCGGCGCTGCGTCGCTTTAACTGACAATTGCGCGGTCGTGCGACGTGGCTCCCAAACAAAATTGGCGTCCTTTTTTTCCCACAAATAGAGCTTTCTTTTGGTGGTATTTGATCATCTCTGCGGTTTTTATTTTTTGCGCTATAAACAAAAACAGAGCGACTATTTTGAAAAAAATGCAATATTTTTTACTTTTTTCTATAATAAATATCCCCAAAAATATATATAAAAAAATATTTTTCCCTCAGTTTAGGCCGATACGTATTCTTCTACATATTTTTCGTAAAAAAAATCGCAATTAGCGTTTATTGATTGGTTTGCGCAAAAGTTATAGCGTTTACAAAATAGGGGGTAGTTTTATGGCATTTTTATTATTATTTTTTTTTTTACTAGTAATGGCGGCGATCAGCGTTTTTTTTTCGGTACTGCGATATTATGGCGGACACTTCGGACACTTTTGACACATTTTTGGGACCATTGGCCTTTTTTTAGCGATCAATGCTATAAAAATGCATTGGATTACTATAAAAATGCCATTGGCAGTGAAGGGGTTAACACTAGGGGGCAGGGAAGGGGTTAAGTGTGTTCCTAGTGTGTTCTAACTGTATGGGGGGGGTGGCCTCACTAGGGGGAATCACTGATCTTCTGTTCATACATTGTATGAACAGAAAATCAGCGTTTCCCCCGCTGACAGGAACGAGCGCTGTGTGTTTTCACACACAGCTCCCGTTCCCCGCTCTGTAACGAGCGATCGCGTGTGCCCGGCGGCGATCGCGCCCGCCGGGCACACGCACGGGACTCGGGGGCGAGCGGGGGGCGCGCGCGCGCGGGCCGCCGGCGGCGCGCACGCGCCCCCTAGTGGCCGCGAAAAGCGCGACGTAGAGCTACGGGCTCTCGCGCAGGAGTGCCGACCTGCCGCCGTATAACTGCGGCGGCTGGTCGGCAAGTGGTTAATATATCTCTCTGTATATATCTGTAACACCTAACTAAAACACTTACATTTTATATAGAAACATTTTTAGAGAGAGGGGGGCGCCACCGCCGTTTTATCAGGTCACAGCTCGCATTTCTTAAGGCCTTGAGAGGGGCGGGGCCTGTGACTCACCAAAGTGTTTTTCCTGATCTCTTCCTCTTCGTTCTTCTATAGAAGACCTTTGTGTGATTATTATACCTCTTTTGTATTATCCTTTTATATGTTGAGGACTAAGGTATTTACATTGGATGGGGTGCTGACAATAAATCCTGTATATTCTGTATAGTGAATGCCATTATTACACGGATTTACCAATTATCAGGATACACTTTTTGTGTGACAATGAAGCTTTATATATATATAGTACAGCTGAGCTCTGGGAAGAAAACCTTTTCACAAAGGTGTGCCTTAACCACTTCAGCCCCGGAAGGATTTACCCCCTTAACCACTTAAGCCCCGGACCATTATGTAGGTTAAGGACCAGGCCCCTTTTTGCGATTCGGCACTGCGTCGCTTTAACTGACAATTGCGCGGTCGTGCGACGTTGCACCCAAACAAACTTGGCGTCCTTTTTTCCCCACAAATAGAGCTTTCTTTTGGTGGTATTTGATCACCTCTGCGGTTTTTATTTGTTGCGCTATAAACAAAAATAAAGCGACAATTTTGAAAAAAAAATTATATTTTTTACTTTTTGCTATAATAAATATCCCCCCCCCCCCCCAAAAAAAAATAAATAAAAATTCCCTCAGTTTAGGCCGATACGTATTCTTCTACCTATTTTTGGTAAAAAAAAATATTGCAATAGGCGTTTAACGATTGGTTTGCGTGAAATGTATAGCGTGTACAAAATAGGGGATAGTTTTATTGCATTTTTATTAATATTTTTTTTTTTTTTTACTACTAATGGCGGCGATCAGCGATTTTTTTCATGACTGCGACATTATGGCGGACACATCGGACAATTTTGACACATTTTTGGGACCATTGTCATTCTTACAGCGAAAAGTGCTATAAAAATGCACTGATTACTGTGAAAATGCCAATTGCAGTTTGGGAGTTAACCACTAGGGGCGCTATAGGGGTTATGTGTGACCTCATGTGTTTTTCTAACTGTAGGGGGGCGGGGCTGGACGTGTGACGTCACTTATCACCTTTCCCTATATCAGGGAACAGACGATCAGTGACATTGCCACTGTGAAGAACTTTCCTCAGCTGACCAATTGCGGGACACCGGCAGGGATCGGGTCCGCAGGTCCCGCGGCCACAGTCACGGAGCTTCGGACCCAGAGTTGGGCACTTAAAGAGGACGCACCTGTATGTGTATGTGCCCAGCCGTGCCATTCTGCCGACGTATATGTGCAGGAGGCGGTCCTTAAGTGGTTAATGCATCCTATTCATTAACCACTTCAGGCCCGCGCTACCGTCGGATGACGGCAACAGCGCAGGCCTGAATATCCAACATGCCGTCATTTGACGGCATGTCATTCTGGCGTTCCCAGCGCGCGCTGTAGAGCGCGCTGCGGGGAAGCCCTGAGTTGTCCGTGTCCCTTGGACACGGCCAATCACAGATCGCGGCGAACGGCCAATCAGAGTGGCCGTTTGCGATGCGATCTGTGGGCCAATGAGAGATGATCTCTCATAGATCATCTCTCATTGCCGTGTTACACAGAGACAGCGTCCTGTCTCTGGAGAGGAGGAGCCCGATCTGTGTTCCTTCCTACATAGGGACACAGATCGGTCACCCCCCCTCCCCCCACAGTTAGAACACACCTAGAATACACATTTAACCCCTTCCTCACCCCCTAGTGTTAACCCCTTCAATGCCAGTCACATTTATACTGTAATTAGTGCATATTTATAGCACTGATCGCAGTATAAATGTGAATGGCGCCAAAAATGTGTCAAAAGTGTCCGATGTGTCCGCCATAACGTCGCAGTACCAATAAAAATCGCAGATCGCCGCCATTTCTAGTAAAAAATAAATAAAAAATAATAATTCTCTCCCCTATTTTGTAAGCGCTATAACTTTTACGCAAACCAGTCGCTTATTGCGATTTTTTACTAAAATATGTAGAAGAATACGTATCGCCCTAAGCTGAGAAAAAAATGTGTTTTTTTTTTTTAAATTGGGATATTTATTATAGCAACAAGTAAAAAATATTGTATTTTTTTTTCAAAATTGTCGCACTTTTTTGTTTATAGCGCAAAAAATAAAAATCGCACAGGCGATCAAATACCACCAAAAGAAAGCTCTACTTGTGGGGAAAAAAGGACGTAAATTTTGTTTGGGAGCCACGTCGCACGACCGCGCAATTGTCAGTTAAAGCGACGCAGTGCCGCAAGCTGAAATTTTACCTGGGCAGGAGGGGGGTGTAAGTGCCCAGTATGCAAGTGGTTAAAGTGAAAAAACACCTTGCACTCTCCGGCCCCCTCGAGCCGGCGTTTTACTTACCTGAGCCCCAAACCCCCATGGGTGCAATCCCACGTTGCTTTCCCCCAGCTCTTGTAGGCGCTTCATTGGATGATTGATAGCAGTGCAGCCATTGGCTCCTGCTGCTGTCAATCAAATTAATGACGCAGCACTCCGGGGGTGGGCCCGAGTATTATACTCGGCGACTATGGCCACGGAGTGTATCACACGGGAGTGTGCCTGCAATCTAATCCCCTTGGGAGAGAGCTTCCCAGAGGGGGATTAGCTCTTGAGCCGAGACAGCTGCCGAGGGACCCCAGAAGACAAGGATCAGGGCCACTCTGTGGAAAACGAACTGCACAATGGAGGTAAGTATGCTATGTTATTTAAAAAAAAAAAAATTAAACCTTTACAACCTCTTTTAAGTGTTTCCTAGGGAGGTGTTTCTAACTGTGGGAGGAGGAGAGAGATCGCTATTCCTGATCACTAGAAACAGACGATCTCTCTCTACTCCCCTGTTAGAATGGGATCTGTTTGTTTACATAGACAGATCCCTGTCCTGGCTCTCTGTGGAGCGATCGCGGGTGGCCGGCAGACATTGCGGGCGCTGGCCTCGCGCATCGACTTCGGTGAAGTGCCATGGCCAATAGCCATTGAAGGGACTGACGTACACCTACGGCGATTTGAGCAGCCAAGCCAACCTGCCACAGTATAACTGCGGCGACTGGTCAGAAAGCGGGTAAAGTGGTTCTAAAGGCGGAAGGGTTTTTAAATGAATGCCCCATCTTGATCCAGTAATGTGCATGAGCGTAGAGGCTCTCCCTGTTCGCTCTCTCCTCATTGGGTTACACAGCAGCGAGAACCATTGGCTCCTGCTACTGTGAATAACAGCCAGTGAGCCAATGAGGAGACAGGAGCGCAGCTTGGGAGTGAGCCTATTTGAGTGCCTCCATATGAAGAAGCTTGCTATTGGGGGCACTCGGTAGGGGGAGGAACCAGGATCCCCGATGGGGGACCCAAAAAGAAGAGGATCAGGGCAGCTCGGTGCAAAACCATTACACAGAGCAGGAATTACTTGTTTTTTTGAAAGACAACCTTTATAATCACTTTAAATGCCTTTGTAGACCCAGATACTTCCTTGTAAAAGTGGCAGTGACAACATCACCCCGCACAAGGAGAGAGGGCAGCAGTGAGCGGTCTTTATTACAGGAAGTCTCACACTGGATTCCTGCACAGATCTGGAAGAAATACACAAAGCTCACCGATATTCAAGAAGAAGACACACGAGGAATGGATTTAGACAATATTTTCTGGAGTTCAGCTTTATTTGGTAGCCCAAGCAGTAAGATTTGAGATGTAATGTTTGTTAGAGTAGGCTATATACATAATTGTTTTATCGATGGTGATCATTATTATATGATAATTAGAGCTTTGTAAAATATTTCTTCCTCTACCAATCAATAAACTACCAACAGAATGTATACAGTATATGTGTATAATGCAGTCACCTCTTCAGTTATATATCAGGACTCATCGGGGACCAGTGGCGTCACTGGGGGGGCAGGGGGTGCGGGCTGCACCAGGTGACACCCGCCAGAGGGGTGACACCTGTGGGCAGCCGCACCACTAACACTGCATGGGCCTCACCCCTACACTGATCTCTCGTGTCTTGTGGGCTGTCTCACACAGCGAAGCAGACCAAAGTACGGGAGGGGGAGGTGGCTTAGGTCCACTGCTCCGCTGTGTGAGAGGGAGTACAAGGGACACACCGCTGTATTCCAGGCAGTTCTAAGGTCTGTAAAGTTTAATATAATGCAAATGGACATGTGTTAGGGGGTGCTATGGGAGGGGAGAGGGAGTTCTGCACTGCTGGAGGAGGGTTTGCACTGAGGGGGATCTGCACTGATGGAGGAGGGGTCGGCACTAAGGGGGATCTGCACTGATGGAGGGGGTTTGGCACTAAGGGGGATCTGCACTGATGCAGGGGGGGGTCGGCACTAAGGGGGATCTGCACTGATGGAGGGGGGTCTGCACTGATGGAGGGGGAGTCTGCACTGATGGAGGGGTGTGGTCTGCACTGAGAGGGGTCTGCACTGATGGAGGGGTGGTCTGCACTGAGGAGGGTCTATACTGATGGAGGAGGTCTGTACTTATTGAGGAGTTCTGTACTGCGGACGCTCGGATCTATACTGCGGGAGGGGGGTCTGCACTGATGGAGGGGGGAGTCAGGACTGAGGGGGGTCTGCACTGATGGAGGGGGATCTGCACTGATGAAGGGGGATCTGCACTTAGGGGGGTCTATACTGATGGAGGGGGTCTGTACTTGGTGAGGGGGGTTTGGGTGGCACAAATTTTTTCCCCACCGGGTGACACCAACCCTAGTGACGCCACTTTTGGGAACCCCTAAACCCAGAGGACTCCAACATGAGGTCAGTACTGAGACATCAGCACTTGGCCCCACACCCTCCCTTTTCCATTATCTTACTATTAGTCCTATGAGGATGTCCAACACTTTCTAGAGGTTCCTACAGCAAAATATTATAATGATGGTACGTCACATTTTTCTTATACGTGCACATTTCTGGCTTGATTTCTGATTTACTCAAGATTTCTACATTTGTAATAATTTTTCAAAACGAAAAATGTTACAAAACATATATTATAGTTCAAACCTAATATTGTGACCAACACCAACAACATACACTATATTGTCAAAAGTATCGGGACACACACATAAACTTTAATGGCAGGCTCACTCATGTCTTTATGGACCTTGCTTTGTGCACTGGTCTAAATCATTTGGTGGAGGGGGAATTATGGTGGGGGGATGTTTTTCAGGGGTTAGGCTTGACCCCTTAGTTCCAGTGAAGGGAACTCTTACGACCTTCTTGTTCAACATCAGCGCCTGACCTCACAAAATGTGCTTCTGGAAGAATAGTCAAACATTCCCATAGATACCCTCCTAAACCTTGTGGACAGCCTTCCTAGAAGAGTTGAAGCTGTTATACCTGCTGTTGGAAGGCAACATGAGTTAATAGAATATTTTTTGGAGGTTCTACATATCTGTCTCCTATTCCCAAAGATCCTTTAGGGTGATGTTTTAAAAGGTACAGAGGAATTTGGCCCCAAATTGTAAGGACATTCAAAGCTTTGAAACATATCAGAATCTGCATAGGAAGAGGGCTTGGCTCCAGCCCACCTGGTGTGATACAAGCTTCAAAGAGAGCAATGATTGAGGACAAAGACAGCCCAGGGGGCATGGAGATGATATGGGCAATACTTCCCCCAGAGGCCAAGTACGGCAGGACAGTCAGTAATATAATCTATTGAGGAGGATTGACTTGTGAACATTCTGAGTGGTCCAAAAGCAAATGGCGCTGGCAATGAGGTGGTGGGGGGGGGGGGAGTTTGGATGAATCTGTGACTCAGTTTTGTAAAAGGGGCTGTTTCAAAAGACTTCAGTCTCTTTTTCGCTGCAGGCTTTTGCCGTGAGGCTGTCTCTCTGTCCTCTTGGGACTTTAAAAAAAAAAAAGAAAGAAAAGAAAGAAAAAAAAGAAAGAAAAAAAGTGCAGCGCCAAAAATATTACAGTAGGAGCTTCACCTGGTGAGGCAAGTCAGGCTTTGGTGTTCGTCAGATTTGCAATCTGTAATAGTTTTTAAAAAGTCCTGAGAATTTGCTCACTTCAGTAGCTAGACCTGGGATGAACAGGATATGTGCCAGCATGCTCTAGGTATTACAGAGAACATATCCTGTTCATCCCAGGTCTAGCTACTGAAGTAAGCAAATTCTCAGGACTTTTTAAAAGCTATTTCAGATTGCAAATCTGACGAACACCAAAGCCTGACTTGCCTCACCCCATTGGGAATCCGGCGACTTCCCCTACCAGCTTCTTCCTTGGACCTTCTATGGAGAGTCTGAAGTGAGAATCATATCTGCACCCCATTCCAAGGAGGGCGGTCGGCCCACACAAGCCTGCATGATCCATTCACCGTACGGTGTCAGTGGATCAACAACAGCTGGTAAGGGTATTTTATTCATCTATATATCACGGATTGTCAGTATGAAGATAGAGATAAAGAACAACTTAAAGTAAAAACTACGAAGTCTAAGGACACTATTGAAGATATCCATCTATTATTCACCTTTTTTTGGGACTTAATAACACATGGTGTTTGCTGGACGCGATATCCAGCTTGCTTTTCATGTTTTTCTATTTGTGTTTGATTATCTAGGTGTATAGTCGCAAGTCTATCCCCTAACAGATTACCACACTTTTTGATTTACCTGCTTCAGTAGAAGCTCCTTCTGTACAATTTTACACAGTGCTCACCGGATTTATATATCTCACCTGATTTCACAGTATTTATCTACTAGGAGGATAACCGCAAGTTTATCCCCCATTAAAATCACTTGCAGATTCACCTGCTTCAGGTGAAGCTCCTACTGTAATATTTTTGGCACTGCACTTTTTTTCTTTTTTTGCCTTACTTGTTATCCACTGGTGTGTTGGCTGCCTCCAATCAATTATTGAATTGATTTTCATTATATATATTGATTTGTATTCACTTTGTGTACATCACCGTCAGTTTTTAGCGCAATATTTTTTGTTTATACCTTCTCTTGGGACTTTACTCTGACTGCTGGTTGGGCCTGAGTCATGTGGCCCACAGCTCTCTCTTTAACATCTGAGCTTAGCCAACAAGGATTCTATCTAGAGGATGTGTTAAGTATCTGTACTGTTTTATTGTTGTGATAGGCTCTATAGATATCTGCTGTTAGTGTGTGATATTCCTATTTTATTGGGAAATAAATAAGATATTGTTTGCTAGCATATGTGTCTGTCTTCATAGCTAACATTATATCATTAGGCCTAGCATACTCTGATAGACTAGCTAATTATAGGGATTTACGAATTAGTACATATATGCAATAGTTATATAGGGTACAATAGAGTGTATGGCTCCATTCACATCTAGGCGTTTTGTCGCCTTACGCCCGACGCTGAAGCAGCCCTAGATACGCTGGAGGGGCGAATTAACATTGTCGGCTATGGAGATGGTTCACATCTCCACGCCGAACGCCCAAACGCCCATACGCCTGAAGCTCAAACAAGTCCCGGACCCTTTTTTTCAGGCGTATCGGGCGTACGGGCATAGCCGGCAATGTTAATTCACCTCTTCTGCAAAAAATCAATAGGCGTTTTGTCGCCGCAAATCGCGGGGACAAAACGCCTATTGATTTGTCGCCGCAATACGCCGCTACAGCGTACGCCTAGATGTGAATGGAGCCTAAAGCATTGCAATTTTTACTTCACCTGCAAAGGGTGGGCCAACTCAATATTGAACCTTACGGACTAAGACTGGGATGCCATTAAAGTGCATGTGTGTGTGTAAAGGCAGGCGTCCCAATACTTTTGGCAACATAGGGCCAGATTCTCAAAAGAGATACGACGGTGTATCTCCAGATACACCGTCGTATCTCTGTTTCTGAGCCTGTGTGTCTATGCGCCTGATTCTTAGAATCAGTTACGCATACATACGGCGTAGATCCGAATATTACGCTGGCCGCTAGGTGGCGAATATGCAACTGAGCGTGATACGCTGATTCCCGAACATATTTGCGTGCCGTCGTCGTAGTTTACGTAGTTTGCGTAAGTGTAAGGTTACCCCTGCTATATGAGGGGTAACCTTGCGTAGGTCCGGCGTAAGCTATGTTAAGTATGGACGTCGGGACAGCGTCGTGTTTTTCCGTCGTTTACGTAACTCGTCGCGAATAGGGCCGTGCGTTAATTACGTTCACGTCAAAAAACCAATGTATTTGCGGCGTACTATGGAGCATGCGCACTGGGCTACTTTTACGGCCGGCGCATGCGCAGTTCGTTCGGCGCGGGGGCGCGCTTAATTTAAATAGAAGCCGCCCCCTTTAAATTACGCGGGGATACGCCAGGCCATTTACACTACGCCTCCGCAAATTACGGAGCAAGTGCTTGGAGAATACGGCACTTGCTCCTGTAAATTGCGGTGGCGTAATGTAAATAGCTTACGCTACGCTACGCTGCAATCTACCAGAATCTGGCCCATAGTGTATTTTAAAGGTTAAATCCCAATACTGTCACCAACACAATTCCACATAAAATATATTTATATATACAGTGATATATATTAGTTCAAACATAATATTGTCACCAACACCATCCCACATATGATATATATATACTATATACTGTATATTGCAGTTTAAATTTTAGGATGAGCTTAGTATTCGGTCAGAACATTAAGTAGGCCATTTAGACGGAAGGTTGAGGCTGTTCAGCGTGGATGAATGTGACGGCTTATAGCTGTTAGTGGTTTCTAAGCTGCCACGTTCTTACCGACCACTGACATAGTTGCATAGTTACATAGTTAGGTTGAAAAAAGACACAAGTCCATCCAGTTCAACCAAAAAGAACACACAAACCTATACCCACAGTTGTTCCAGAGGAAGGCAAAAAAAAAACCAATAAAGCACGCTTACCCCGACTTGTTCATTCCCCGACTTAGTTGGGGTATACACTTTGGTGTGGGTGGGTCAGCCACGCCCTGTGACCTTTGACCTCTGGGAACCCACCTTCTGACCTTTGACCTCTGGGGGAGGTCTCTGTTCCAATTCCTGAGTCCCAGCCATATTCTTCACTGGGTGAAACAATTCCTTCCCGATCCTCCAACAGGCAATCTAATATTCCCTGGATCAACTTTACCTATAAATATTTTAGTCCTCAGGTGTATTATGTGCATTTAGGAAAGAATCCAAACCTAATCCACAGAGCTGGCCAGAATCAGCTGGACATCACCCGGCCCATTCACATACATGGCTGAGAATTCCACGACACGTAAGCAAATGGTAGGGACAGGGCCGCTGATAGGGGGGGGGGGGGGGGACCACCAGTCCTCCTGTAGGGGGCCCGGGCACACAGGGGGGCCCAAACACCAGAGGGAAGTAGGGGCAATTACAGGATGCCCTGTGCGGTGCTCGGCATCAGCTGAAAACCCTCCCGCCAACTTGTATCTGTTGCAGGGAGAGACACAGACACAAATGCCGCCTTCATTGTCCTGTTAAAAAAAAGAAAATGAATCCTGTATTGTTTTAATCTCTTATAAAACAAAAAATGTATAAAAATGATTTGTAAAAATTGTAAAATAAAATAATTTATTTATTTAAAAAAAAAATATATAAAATGTTTTTATTAAAAAAAATTGAAAACTATTTTAAAAATGGCTAATTCACACAGGTTGTCTGTTATCTGTGTGTCTGCTAAGAATGATTTTAGTATATTTATTGTGAAAATGTATTTTTTATATATATTTGAGGGGGGGGGGGGCCCTGCCATGTAGGCTGTACGGCCCCGTGATTTCTAACAGCAGCCCTGGGCAGGAAATGGGGTGGGTTACATCGCTGCATTAAACATGGCGTTATTCGGGCAATGATGTCACTGCTATGCCCAGCCCTGCTTTTATTTAGCTGATGACAGCTTGGGAAAATATCATTTATCAATCGTCTCCTCCGGGGATTGGTTAAATGCGCTGGGTAGAAAGGTTCGGTGGGGTTTTTATTCCAGCAAAGGCAGTGGCATCATGACTGATGATGGAATTACAATGAAGGACATTTTTTGGGACTACTTAATCAAGAGGGAGTATCTGTGGGCAGGGCTGTCTTAATGAGAGGGCACACTTGGGCACTGCCCAGGGGCCCCAGCTGCATGGGGGGCCCCTGTACTTTCCCCAAAGCAGCTGGTCCTTCAGCCCACGCTGCCCTGAAATTGGTGGTCCCATGATGGCACTAAGAGTGATAGATGCAAAGGGGAGGCAGTCTACCTCCTACCTACTTAAAGTCTGTTTACCCGCACTGTCAGAGCATTACTTTGCCCAGGGACCCATGATGGTATTAAGATGGCCCTGTCTGTGGGCCCCCTTATTATTGAAGGGGGGCTTCATGATTCTGATAACCTCACCACCCGTAGACCCTCACCACCACTGAGCTGGGGGAAGATACCATGTCCTCATCACCATGGGAATAAGGGGCTTTGCTAGGGGCAAGGCAACCCCACCTATATCGGGGGCATATGGCCAACCATGGATTCAACTATGGGTGTAGCTGGTATGCATTTTTAGGGGGACCTCAAACATTTTTTATTTTATTTTTTGCATTGAGTCTGTGCCAGATCTGAAAGGTCTGGTATGGATTTTCTAAGGAACTTCACACATTTTTTTTCTATTGAGTCCCCATTGTACCAGATCTGAAAGGTCTAGTACAGATTCCCCAGGGGACCGCTCACATTTTATAAAGTCTGTGCCAGATCTGAAAGGTCTGGTTTGGATTTCCTAGGGGATCTCAAACATTTTGTATTTTTTTTTTTTAATTGAGTTCCCAATAGTCTGTGCCAAATCTGAAAGATCTGGTGTGGATTTCCTAGGAGATTTCACACATTTTTTTATTAATCTTTTGCATTGAGTCCCCAGTAAAGTCTGTGCCGAATCTGAAAGGTCTGGTACGGATTTCCTAGGGGACCTCACACATTTTTTTTTTAATGTTTTGCATGAGGTATCCCCTTAAAATCCATACCAGACTTAAAAGGTTGGTATGTATTTTTGAGGGGGGGGGCTCTATGCAATTTTTTTTTTAAATTCTTGCTATAGGATGTGTCTTTATTTTTGCACCCCAGATGGGAAACAAACCCACAGCCCCTTGCTTAGGAAGCCAGTGCCTTATCCATTAGGCAACTGGTACAAAAATGACGTTCACACTCCTAACTATTTTAAGCTCCGTCTTATGCTGAGTTGAGTGAAACTGTAAAAGTAAAAAGGGAACTCAAACAGCCTAAATACAGATCTTGGTAAAAAAATATATTATATATATATATATATATATATATATATATATATATATATATATATATATTCTACAATACAACAAAAGTGACTTTTACAAAGTAAAACAATATGCATCTTATATTGTTGCATTTTCTTGCATTGGTGCGTGTTCCAGAGGGCAGTGACCACCCCACATAATATTTTTTGACACCCCCTTGCCCAGTAGCCCAGAAAATGGTAATTCTGACAGTTTTGGTTCCCACTGATATCAGCGTAGTTCAGCTTTGGCCTCCAAACCCCTTTGAAGTTTGCTGAGCAACTGCTGAAAACCCAAGGCAATTTGGCACATCACTATTCAAATGTAATATAATCACCAGCACCATTCCACCTATGATACATACGTTATATATATATATATATAGTTCAAACCTAATATTGTCACCAACACCACCCTATATATTACATTACATTTGTCTATGGATAAATGGAAACTAAAAATGTCTGGTTGTTATGGGTGAACCATTTCATTCTTCCCCCATTTGTCATAAACCAGTCCCAGCGAGCGATGTATACTATGGGCCAGATTCAGGAACAGTTAGGCTGGCGGATCCAGTGATCCGCCAGCCTAACTGTGACTTTAAGCCGGCGTTTCTGTTTTCTGTAACCAGAAAACAAGAAACGCCGGGTTGAAGCTCCGATGCGAGCAGCGTAACTGAGTTTCGCCATCGCATCGTTACTTCAACTTAAAAATGGCGCCGGGGGCGTTCCCGCCGATTTCCGCTCAAAAAATATGTTAATGAGCGGAAATCGGCAATTCACGATCGCATTCCGGCGCGACGCAGTGACGTTACGACGTTTCCGGACGGGATACGCGGCGCATAGTTATACCTACATGGGGTTGGAATATCCTATGTTAGGTATAGGCGTCGTCATCGCGTCGGAAAAAAAAAAAAAAAAAGGTCGCTTGCGTAAAACGTTCATGAATGGGAATGTGACGTCATTGACGTTCATTCACAAAATTTGGAGCATGCGCACGGGGATGTTTTAACACTCGACGCATGCGCAGTACGTTCGCGGCGGGAACGCGCTTCGTTTAAATACTACACGCCCCGTACCCGCCCAATTTGAATTCCGCCGGCTCATTTGCGATGCGCTGCCGCAACTTTAGGAGCAAGTGCTTCGTGAATGACAGCACTTGCTCCTAAAATTTCTGCAGCACATCGCAAATGAGAAGCGTTACTCCGGAGCAAAGATGCTCCCATCTACCTGAATCTGGCCCTAGGAGTTTTAGTATAGCCTTATTATTACAGAAACAGGAAATTCTCTGCAGGAAGAGTTTTGCCGCCCTCCAACCTATGACCAAGAGTAAGGCTGGCAATACCTTATAACATTTTCTTGTACAATTTTCTGTTTTAGATTTACCAAAACCATATAATATGAGATCAAACCCAAACACTTTCAATTTGTAATTCAATTTGTGAATGCCAGGGCCCGGTCCCGAGTGCAACCTTTGTGGCCTTGGCAGTTCTGCCACTGCAGTGGTCCCACTATATGGAGTTCCCTGGTGTGCTGGTGACATATCTCTTGCTTTCTGACGTTTTTAAAATGAAATCCGGGGACATATAGTACTTTTTTTTTACTAGTAATAGCCTGTCAAGTTCTATGCCGTGTACACTCGGTCGTTTTTTGTGATGAAATAAAACGACGGTTTAAAAAACTTCATTCAAAATAATCGTGTGTGGGCAAAACGTCGTTTTATGTCTTCAAAAAAACGACCAAAAAAAAAAATTCGAACGTGCTTGAATTTTTTATGTCGTTTTTCAGAATGTCATCTTTTGTTTCACAAAAAATGATCGTGTGTGGGCAAAACACAGTTTAAAACGACGTTTTTAAACCCGCGCGCTTCAATGGAACAGAGTGCCGTCGAAAGCGTCTTACGTAACCGCGCTTTGCAAGAGCATTTTCAGAAAACGATGGTGTGTAGGCAACATCGTTTTTTAAAATGAAGTTTGAAAAACGTCGTTTTGTTTCGTGAGATAAAACGATGTTTTTTTACATCACAAAAAGTGATCGTGTGTACGCGGCATCACTCTCAAGGCCCCCGGCTACTACTGGGTTTGGAGCGGAGGAAGATCCCTCAACCAGGAAAGGCAAGGAGATAGGCAGGCAGGCGGCTGGCCGAGACTTGAGCCAAGGCAGAAGAACTCGGAAGCAGAGCTGGATGGGCATTCACCCGAAACTGAAGAAATATTCCCTCCAACCAGCACATGATCATCAGAAAGGGGCACAGATAATGGAAAAAAATACACCCCCCTAAGCTAGTAGGATCGGCGGAGCGGGGGGGGGGGGGGTATAATTCAGAATTTTTATTTTTAATTCTGCGCTGACTGCGCCAGATTCTCAAATAATTGCGTATTTGCGGCGTATCCCATTTACGCTACGCCTACGCAGTTTTTACGGGCAAGTGCTGTATTCTCAAAGCACTTGCTCCGTAATTTGCGTCGGCGTAGCGTAAAGGGGACGGCGTAAGGCCGCGTAATTCAAATAGGGACCGAGGGGGCGTGCTGTATTTAAATTAAGCATGCCCCCATGCCAAACGAACTGCGCATGCGCAGGCCTTAAACGTAGGCCACTGCGCATTCTCCATCGTACGCCGCAAATACAGCGATTACGACGGCAACGTAATTAACTTCTAGGCCTATTCGCGACGATTTACGCAAACGACGTAAACGACGGAAAAACACAACGCTGTCCCAAAGTCCATACTTAACATGGCTTACGCCGGACCTACGCAAGGTTACTCCTCATATAGCAGGGGTAACCTTACGCATACGCAAACTACGTAAACTACGTCGACGCGGCGCAAAAACGTTCGGGAATCGGCTCATTTGCATATTCGGCGCAGAAATCGACGTAAACGCCACCTAGCGGCCGGCGTATTATTGCATTTAGGATCCGACAGTGTAAGTGACTTACGCCAGTCGGATCGTAGCGTAATTCCAGTGTATCTTGTTTTGTGAATACAAAACAATGATTCACCGGCGGGATATTCGAATTACCTCGGTGTATCTGTAGATGCACCAGCATAATTCTTTTGAGAATCTGGCCCATTGTCTTTGAAATTGCCCCAGCCCCTGTTCAAATTCAATCTGGGGACAAAACCGGGACAGACATGGTCTGGGGACAGTGTCCTCTATCCCGAAACTGTCCCCAGGAAACCGGGGATGTCTGGTCACCCTAATCTAAAGGAAATTTATTAGGAAAATTATAAATTGTATGGCCAGCTGTAGTAGCTGTGAGTGCATTAATCGAATGATTGTTGAAGTCATTTACCATAATCAGTAAGGGGTAGAGGAAGATCATGTAGAAGTAGGAGCTCTTATCTACTGTCTTGTCCTACAGGCCAGAGGTGTATTTAGGTTTTGTGCTGCCCCAGGCCTGACTAAACTTGCGCACCCTCTAATTTAAATATGACCCACCCCTTCCTGTCAAAGCCACATCCCTGTCATATTCATGGGAAGAGGACAGAGGGACGCCCTGGTAGAAGGACAGAGGGACGCCCTGGGGGAAGGACAGATTGATGCCCTGGGAGAAGGACAGAGGGACGCCCTGGGAGAAGGACAAAGGGACGCCCTGGGAGAAGGACAGAGGGACGCCCTGGGAGAAGGACAGAGGGACGCCCTGGGAGAAGGACAGAGGGACGCCCTGGGAGAAGGACAGAGGGACGCCCTGGGAGAAGGACAGAGGGACGCCCTGGGAGGAGAAGAGAGGGACGCCATGGGAAGAGGACAGAGGGCCGCCCCCCACAAAGTGCCGCCCTAGGCCTGGGCCTTGTTGGCCTAGGCCAGAATACATCCCTGCTATAGGCTAAATATGTTTCCTATGAGATCCCTCTGCTTTGTGATATTTTGCCACTCAAATAATTTCACATATTGGAAATAACACCTCTACAGTTCTTATACAGCACATTTTAGAGGCGTTTTGCATGCGTTTCCAGTCATTTACATGCAAAGTGTAAGTTGGAAACCTCACCAAAGATGCGGCCATTGGGAGTTTGAATGTAGCCTATTTACTGCTTCCCCCCACAAATCCTAACATGACCCTCCCATACTCCCAACACAGCATGGAGGGGCTCTGTGAAGGCGGCACTGAAGGTGTGGAGGTGTTTCATTGTACCACACACAGAATAGAAGGAAATCTGTCCACCTTCGTAATCCAGAAAGATCCTGACCCTATGACTGGAGGCGTTGTCAGGTAAGTTTATCACTTTATTGTCATGTATCACTCTATACCCATCTTCAATTCTGTAAAATCCCCAGGACTTATTATTATTTCCGATCAGTGACTGATCCGTCCTCTTCCTCTCCATACTGGGGTAACACATTCCAACCCTCCAGCTACTCGATCCCCCGACATCCACTTCCCAATAATGTTGCCCCGAGGAAAATTTCTGACTGCTCAACACGAGAGAAAAACGCTGAAATCTCTCCGGTCTTTCTGGGTGTCTCTGGTTTGTTTTTGACCCGGATGCTGTTTTCTTATCGTCAGATATAAGTAGATTATTATGGGCTGTGTTTACGTCCAATAATATGTCTGCAGCTTCCTGTACATAGAAGTAGACATTTACCCCTTTTATTGCATCCAATAAAGTGTTAGATATGTGGTTAATCCAAGCCACGTCCAGAAGCCCTCCATCCCGGAGCTGTGTGTCGTGTCTCTTTGGGTTCTCATTATCTTTATCCTCACACAAGTTGTCTATGTCGGCTCTCTGTAGGATAGTCATTGGATCCTTCGTTTTGCACAGCTCCTCGATGATACCCATCTTCCTGGACAACTCGTCCTTCTTTATTTCCAACTTCTGGATTTGATCCGACATGTTAAGTAAGGTTTGCTCTGCCCGGCCTAAGATGTCACTCAGGACTCGCTTTTCCAGGTCTTCCAGTTGTCTCCTGAGGTCTCTAAACAAGGCAATGGCCCTCTCCGTGTCACCAGCTACTTCTTCTTGCACTTTTCTCTGATGTTCCTGCAGACTCTGGATGTTTTTCTCGGCCTCGTCTCTCTTTGTAGCCATTTTATGAAGAACATTTCCCAGCTGATTCTTCTTTGTTTCAGAGGCCTCGTCCAGTGACTCCATCTGGTGACCTTTGTGCTCCCTGATCAGACAATAGACGCAGACGCAGGTAGAGTCTTCCTTGCAGTAATACTCCAGGATCTTTTTATGAAGGGAACATTTCCTGTTCTCCGGAGAAGCAGTGAGATCAGTTATAACGTGTTCTGGTGACTTGCTGTGAACTTTCAGATGATTCTCACACAGAAAAGCCTCACACAGCTGACAGGATCTAACAGCAGATACAGGAGTGTGAATACAGTAAGTACAGAAGACCCCGGGCTCCTTCTGATCGGGCTGAGTAGACTGGCAATTCTCCAAAATGTTACGTAGTGTTATGTTCCTGTGCAGTGCAGGCCGCTCCTGGAATTCCTTTCTACAATTAGGACAGGAGTAAATTCCAGACTCCCTCTGTGTGTCCAGCATGCGATCAATACACTCCCGGCAGAAGTCATGTCCACATTTCAGCATTACGGGATCCGTATAAATGCTCAGACAGATGGAACATTCCAGCTCCTTCAGCAGATCAGCAGACGCCATCTCTGTAAGCAAAATGAGAAATGAAACAGAAAGTCTCAGACGTTTAGAAAGAATGCGGAAATACATGACTATGGTATAACACACTTAACCCCTTTTACTGCTAAGACCCACATTATACTCCCACTTCCCCATAATAAATAATTGAGACCACCACTGACTTTGGAGTAAAAACTGGCCGTAGCAGCCTCCTTTTATTTAAATAACCTTTTTAAATAAGAAATACTCAGTAAAACATATATACATATATACCTGAGAAGAACAACAATTTTAAATCTATAGGTGCTGGACTTTGCAGGGAACCATTAACACTACTTGTAAACAATTTAACCTTTTGGGCACTGCGGTACCTAACCTCTGGTCCTAAGGCCTCAAGCCCACTGGCGTAGCGGGGGGGGGGGGGGGCAGGGGGGGCTGTCGCACCGGGCGAAAAATGGGGGGGGGGCGAATCCATCCAACGGCTCCGCGGAGAGCTCCGGAGCCTCGGCCTAGGAAAGTCCCCGGCTTCGGCCCAGCTCCGGAGCGGCGGCCATCTTGGTACACCCGGCGGTGGCCCTCCTCTCTGTTCACACCCACAGAGGAGGAGGAGCCCGTGCTTGAGGGAAACAACACACGCCGCTGTCTGAGGTCTGCACTACTGGGGGTTACTGTCTGAGGTCTGCACTACTGGGGGTTACTGTCTGAGGTCTGCACTATTATGGGGGGTTACTGTCTGAGGTCTGCACTACTGGGGGTTACTGTCTGAGGTCTGCACTATTATGGGGGTTACTGTCTGAGGTCTGCACTACTGGGGGTTACTGTCTGAGGTCTGCACTATTATGGGGGTTACTGTCTGAGGTCTGCACTATTATGGGGGTTACTGTCTGAGGTCTGCACTACTTGGGGTTACTGTCTGAGGTCTGCACTATGGTGGGGGTTACTGTCTGAGGTCTGCACTATTATGGGGGTTACTGTCTGAGGTCTGCACTATTATGGGGGTTACTGTCTGAGGTCTGCACTATTATGGGGGTTACTGTCTGAGGTCTGCACTACTGGGGGTTACTGTCTGAGGTCTGCACTATTATGGGGGGTTACTGTCTGAGGTCTGCACTATTATGGGGGTTACTGTCTGAGGTCTGCACTATTATGGGGGTTACTGTCTGAGGTCTGCACTATTATGGGGGTTGCTGTCTGAGGTCTGCACTATTATGGGGGTTACTGTCTGCGGTCTGCACTACTGGGGGTTACTGTCTGAGGTCTGCACTATTATGGGGGTTACTGTCTGGGGTCTGCACTATTATGGGGGTTACTGTCTGAGGTCTGCACTACTTGGGGTTACTGTCTGAGGTCTGCACTACTGGGGGTTACTGTCTGAGGTCTGCACTATTATGGGGGGTTACTGTCTGAGGTCTGCACTACTGGGGGTTACTGTCTGAGGTCTGCACTATTATGGGGGGTTACTGTCTGAGGTCTGCACTATTATAGGGGTTACTGTCTGAGGTCTGCACTGTTGTGGGGGTTACTGTCTGAGGTCTGCACTACTGGGGGGGGGGGGGGTTACTGTCTGAGGTCTGCACTACTGGGGGTTACTGTCTAAAGTCTGCACTATGGTGGGGGTTACTGTCTGAGGTCTGTTAAATAGGGGGTCTGTGATTGTGGGGGGTCTATCTGTGATTGGGGGGATCCATATGTGATTGGGGGGGGATCAGTCTGTGATGAGAGGTCTGTTATTTAGGGGGTCAGTCTGTGATGGGGGATCTGTGATTGTGGGGGGGTCAGTCTGTGATGGGGGATCTGTGATTGTGGGGCGGGGGTTCAGTCTATGATGGGGGATCTGTGATTGTGGGGCGGGGGTTCAGTCTATGATGGGGGATCTGTGGTTGTGGGGGGGGGTCAGTCTGTTAATCCCTTACAGTAAGGGGTTAAATGATTAATCCTGCAATAATTTACCCCTTACATGCTGAAAGCCCTGAGAGGGATACATTACAGATCCTTATAACCAGAGTGGATGATTATACAAGGGGGGGGGGGGGGAGCGAAAAAAAATTCTGCCCCGGGCGCCCATAACTCTGGTTACGCCACTGCTCAAGCCGACAAGCTGGCTCAGAGACGACCACTGATCGCAGTGCCCACATTAACCAAACTACCAGCTACACCTTGGTAAACTGGCAGCCACCCCCCTTCCGAACCCATACCACCTCTGGGTAATGGCATCCATCTTTGGGGTCATTTCTTCTGCTGCAAAGTCCAAAACACCCGGCACCAGCACCCAAAGATAACACCTTATCTTTGGGCGCACCTCCAAACCCTCAATGCTTGGTGTACCCCTTCCTGCAGGCCCAGAACCCACATGTCAATGCCCACATCCGTCAGGTGTACTCCATCGCCCCGCAAGTACCTCCAAGTATCCAACTCCAGTTCAGGATGCCTGACCACCAACCCCCCATTGCTGAGCACAAACCTCCCCACATCCCGGTTGATCTTCCTTCTAGCCCTGTTCACCCCTTCCACCGACCTGGCCATCCTCCACGTAGACCTGGCCACTATGTCCGACCACACCATTACCGTATCCGGGTATGACATGCGGAGCCGTAGAAAATCGAACCTAATATCTCTTGCTACATCCAGCATGGAACGGACTCCTAAGTCATTTCCCCCCACGTGGAGCAACAGCACATCTGGAGGACGATCCAAGTTTGCAAACTTGTGCACCTCTGGCACCACCCTACTCCACAGCATCCCCGGGAAACCCAGCCACCTTACGCAAGCCTCCTGTCTTGGGACCCCCAGCTGTCGACCGTCCGGTCGCACATCCGCTCTCTTGGCCCCCCAATGTACAAACAAATGGCCCAAAATCCATACCAATCCTTGTCCTGTACCTGAAAGACAGTAAGCAACACAGCCATTACCACAATATGCCCATCAGGGGACGCTCCCATCCCTACAAGCTCCCATGCCCCTTAACACCATTCCTCTTTCATTCATTGATATTTTTATTTATTTTTTAATAGAAAAAGAAACCTGTAACAACTATTGACCCAAGTTCACCAACAAGTGTGGTCTCACACACTGGCGTAGCGGGGGGGGGGGGGGCAGGGGGGGCTCCCGCACCGGGCGAAAGATTGCGGGGGGCGAAATCCTGGCGTCCGCGGGATGCGCCTCCGCCGCTGCCGCCTTAGGAAAGGCCGCGACTTTGGCCTAGCTCTGGAGCTGTCGGACAACTTGGTACACCCGGCGGCGGCGCGCCTGGTTGGCTGGTGGAACTGTCTGTCTCCCTTGATGTGGGAGTGGCGGGAAACACCAGCCAACCGGGCAGAAGGGCGCGCTGATTGGCCTGGAACATGTGTTTACAGCGCGGCGGCAAGTTTCTCCAGCAAGGTGGGGGGGGTGTAAATCTAAAGGGGTGCTCTGCCTGATCCCCACCTATCCACCTCAGAGCCTGTCATTTTAGTAAGACTGCTGGGACTTGTAGTTCTTCATCTTCTCCTGGGGCTCATGGAGATTGGAGAACTACAAGTCCCAGCAGGTTATACATACAATAAGGCTCTGAGGTGGATGGGTGTGGATTGCATGCACCTGAGCCCCAGGAGAAGATGGAAAACTACAAGTCCCAGCAGGTTATAATATAAGACTCCGAGGTGGATGGATGTCCGGACACCCATCCACCTAGGAGCCTTATATTATAACCTGCTGGGACTTGTAGTTCTCCATCGTCTCCTGGGGCTCAGGTGCATGCGATCCACCATCTATGGGACTACAAGTCCCAGCAGTAAGAAAAACTGAACAAAGATGGTGGATTGCATACAACTGAGCCCCAGGAGACGATGGAGAACTACAAGTCCCAGCAGGTTATAATATAAAGCTCTGAGGTGGATAGATGTCTGGACGGTGACAATTGGTGGCACAGTGGTGACGATTGATGGCACAGTGGTGACAATTGGTGGCACAGTGGTGACAATTGGTGGCACAGTGGTGACGATTGATGGCACAGTGGTGACGATTGATGGCACAGTGGTGACGATTGATGGCACAGTGGTGACGATTGATGGCACAGTGGTGACGATTGATGACACAGTGGTGACAATTGATGGCACAGTGGTGACAATTGATGGCACAGTGGTGACAATTGATGGCACAGTGGTGACAATTGATGGCATGGCACAGTGGTGACAATTGATTGCACAGTGGCTGCATTTGATGGCATGGCGCCCTGTGATTGGGCGTATGTGGTCATGCGCTAGCGCCGGGGGGGGGGGGGGGGCGGAAAAAAAAGTTCTGCCCCGGGCGCCACTGGTCTCACATACAAGCGAAACCTCCTCGATTCCCACCTGCCTATTCTTTTTACCATATCGTCGTCCAAACCACTGCATGCTGCCTCTGTCGCAGCCCCGATTCTAAATGAATGGGCCGAAAACTCCCTTGGCACCAGGCCCAATGCCCTCAGACATCTTCTAAACACAGTCACAAATTGGTATTGCGACAAAGGCGCTCCATCCTCATGGAGCAGGAAAGACCCAGCCTTCTGCGGGCGCACCTCCAGGAAATCCCGCACCACCTTAAT
Organism: Rana kukunoris; assembly: GCA_029574335.1. Lineage (NCBI taxonomy): Eukaryota > Metazoa > Chordata > Amphibia > Anura > Ranidae > Rana > Rana kukunoris. The sequence continues at coordinate 4,993,982 of CM056049.1, read as the reverse complement.
CGGCCACAGATCCGATCCCCCAATAGGGAACACCTGAACCGCCCTGAACCTTTTTTGAAGGGCTAACCAACTCCCCCACCCGAAAAGCTCCAAAGAACGCCAACGCAAACGCTGCGCGAAACAACCAAACCTCGTACTGGGACGTACACACAGCTCCCAGTTCTCCCATAATCCCCCTCAAGATTTCGAACGACACCGGGTGCCGGGCATCCGCCCGCCGCCCCTGCTTCCTGTAGCCTTTTAGCGCTTGCCTTACCCAAAATTCCTTTGTAAAATCCGGACACCCTTGCCATTTGAACATGAAGGCCAAGCTCACCAGTTTCTTGTCCAAAGCCGACTGTGACACCCCCGCTTCCATGTTCCTGGCCAAAAAATACATCACCAGCCCCTTCACTTCGGGCCCTGCCGGGTCCACCCCTGCCTCAATAACCAGAGCCTGCCACTCCAGTCAGACTTTCTCATACGCCGTCCACGTCCCCACACTTACCGACTTCCTGATCCATCGTGAGACGATTCCAACGGAATCCCCCACAGCCTCTGGACAGGGGACCCCTTTCTCCTCTGCCTCCGGCACCAACTCCCGGAACCTGTCCCACTGAAAACGAGACAATGCGTCAACCACTACGTTTTCCACCCCCCGGTAAATGCACCGCATACACAAAAATGTTCATCTGCAAACAGCGCAGCACCAGGTGCCGCAAGAGACGGATAACCGTGACCCTGTTGATGACCTGTACCACCCCCATGTTGTCACAATGGAACCGAACCTTCTGGTCCCGGAAGGCCGAACCGCATAGCTCCACCGCCAATACTACCGGAAACAGCTCCAGCAGCACCAAGTTCCTAGTGAAACCCGCCGACACCCAGGACTGGGGCCAAGGGCCAGCGCTCCACTGTCCCTGAAAGAATGCCCCAAAACCCGAACCCCCGGCCGCATCTGTGAACAGTTCCATGTCAAAGTTGCTGACTGGACCGGACATCCACAGAGCCCTTCCGTTAAACGACTCCAAAAAGGAGTGCCAGACTAACAGGTCCTCCCTGTGTTCCTTCACCAACCTCACAAAGTGTGTGGGTGACTTAACCCCCGCCGTGCTTGCCGACAGGCGCCTGCAAAAGACTCGCCCCATCGGAAGAATACGACATGCGAAATTAAGTTTTCCCAAAAGCGACTGCAGCGCTCTGAGCCGTACTTTCTTTAGCCCCACCATCTCGCTAATTTCCGCTTTGAGGCCCTCGAGTTTGTCCAAAGGCAACCTGCACTCCATGGCCTCCGAATCAATCACTATGCCCAAGAATTGGATGACCGACCTAGGCCCCTCCATTTTTTCGGGTGCCAGCGGCACCCCAAAGCGCTCTGCAATGTGTTCCAGCGTGGCCAACAACACCGCGCAGATACGTGACCCAGCCGGTCCCACGCATAGGAAGTCGTCCAGGTAGTGGATCATGGAGTTCACTCCAGCCACGTCCCGGACCACCCACTCCAGAAACGAACTAAACTGTTCGAATAGGGCACATGAAACGGAGCAGCCCATCGGCAGACACTTGTCCACGTAGAACTCCCCCTCCCAATGACAGCCCAACAGCCGGAAACTATCCGGGTGGACCGGGAGAAGCCGAAAGGCAGCCTCGATGTCCGACTTGGCCATCAGTGCCCCCCGACCATACCGCCTGACCCAACCAACTGTCGCATCAAAGGAGGTGTAACATACCGCACAATCACCCCCGCTGATGGCCTCGTTGACCGACCCCCCTTTCGGAAACAACAGGTGGTGAATGAGCCTGAACTTGTTCGGCTCCTTCTTTGGTACCACCCCCAACGGTGAAACGACCAACTCATCCAACGGGGGGGAAGCGAACGGGCCCCCCATCCGACCCAGCGCTACTTCCTTCCGCAGTTTCTCCGAAACCACCTCAGGGTAACGTAGCGCGGAGCGCAAATTTTTTGGGACCGGGGGAACAACTTACAAGGAATGCTAAAACCCTCCTAAAAACCCCTTTCCAAGACCGGGCAGCCGCCCTATCGGGATACCTACCGAGAAACGGTCGCATCCTTTCCACCATCACTGGAGTCCTCCCTCTTACCCGCAGAATCTCCGGCACGTCCCTTGCCCTGTTTAAAACACCGGGAAGAGGGGTGGTTGCCACCACAGTCGGAGAACTCGTGCCTGAACCGGCAGGAACCCCCAAACTTGCAGTTACCCTCATTAAACTGCCAGCAGACCCCCTTTTTCTTTCCGGCCGACTGTCCTGGGAAAGAGGTTCCACCGCCCCCCCCCCCTGAAAAAATGGCGTAGACGTACGTGGGGCCGACATAAGCCGCATCCACAGGCCAATGTCTTTGGTATCCCACCTAATGTAATTTCTCACTGCCCTGCGTTGTCTGAATTGTTCGTCGTACCGGAGCCACCCAGTGCCCCCGTAACACCGATAAGCCTCGCTAATCGCCTCCTGATAACTGAAAAGCGCCGAACAATGTTCGGGGTTTTTCTCACCGATCACGCTCGCCATGATCGAGTACGCCTGCGACCAATTCGCAAAAGTCCTGGGGATAAGCCTATACCTCCTTTTTTCCTCATCCTCTTTTTTTGACTCCTCTGGCTTAACCCTGTCCAGGTTAAATTTCCCAAAAGGCAACAGCGCAAATATCTCCACATATTCACTCTTCCAGATTTTCTCTCTCACCTCCTGTTTCAAATGTGACCCCAGGGGTGCCTCATAACAAGTATATACTTCCCCCTTAGCTGCGTCCGCCAACCGGACCAAGTCCCTCTTCTTAGTGGAGTCTCCCGCCGCCTCCACCTTGTCACTCGATGGCGCAGCATCACCTGCCCCATCTGCAACCGCACTCTTCCCGGATGCCCCGGGCACTTCCGCCACGGGCACCGCTCCCGAGTCTGTGGACCCCCCCCAACCGGCACCCAAGCTGCCGCCGGACCAACTTCAGCATTATCCCCCCCTTTTAGCTGGCTCACCAACGCTTCTAACCCCACCAAAAACCGCTGCAAACCATCATCCCCTACAGCCTTTTCCTCTCTGGCCCTAGGCCTTACCCCACTACCCCCAGTCACCGCGGGCACAATCAAACGACTATGGGAAACTTCCCTCCGTCCCCCCACCAACACACCAGCATTCCGTAAAACATTAGAACATGCTGAAAAAGACTTACCGGGCTGCCTGGAAGCAATCCCACCAGCCGAAGCACTCGTCTCCCGCGCTGCGAACTGCGTCCCGGGCACAAAGTCCTCCTCGGAACCCGACAGTTCTCCCTCGGAACGATCTCCAGGCCGGAAGTCTTAGTCAGATGAAGGCCCACCAGGCGACTCAGGCCTGGCTGCCGAGGGCCCAGAGCTGGCATCACTCACCCTCCTCACTCTGGACCCGTGCACAGATTTCGCCGTCGCTTTCCTGGGTGCCTCTCGTCTGCTGCTGTCTTCCCCTCCCCCACGCCCTCTCTCCTCAGGGCTGGATTGGAGGTGGCTAGCCGTGGATGGCAAGGGGCTAGCCACCGCTGTGACAGGCCTCCCACGCCGAGGCTCATGAACCACCGGTGCACAACCGGGGTGAGAGCCCGCATCAGTTTGATCAACACGTAGGGCGGGCCTAGCCGCCGCCTTGGAGCCCCCTGGCCGCCCCACCCCCCCACCGCGCTTTGCAGGGCCTACAGAGCCCGCCGCCGCCGCTGCTGAATGCTTTGCAGGGGGGCCTGAGGGGGCCCTAGCTGGGCTCCCCTCCCTCCTGTGTTGCCTGGTGGATGGTCCCGGGGAGTACCTCTCAGGAGGCCTGGAGTGCCGCGATCGCGCGGGTAACCCCCCCGCCGGGTGAAACGGCCGGATTGCTGGCCTGACTGAGGAGAGGCTCCAGCATGGACTGCAGCCACCCCTCCCCGCGCCGCTCTGTCTCCTTCCGCAGCTGGGTGAGCATGGCATCAACCCCAGACATATTTCAGGCAGAGCACAAAACCCCAGCAGCCTTCCTACCTCAGAAACGTCCTTCCTCGTGTGCTTAGCCCGGGAAGAGGGGAGGAGGAATTTATCACCTCTTCTCCCCAGAACACTGCCCTCTGCTGACCACTCCCGTCTGCAGCCAGGGATTTCTGTTAACCCCGTCATGGCCGGCCCTACGCCTACTGCATGTTGTCTTCTGCTCCGGGCCTCACTGGCTTTGTAATATGAAGGTGGGGCATGGAAAAAATATAAGAATATCACACGGTAAAAATGTATTGTGGGGGTTAAACTATGGTTAACATCCCCCCCTGATTCCTGGGGACAGTCTCCAATAGGAGGTGTCTGTACCCATAAAATGGGGATCCCTGGGATCGTCCCCAGGGGCTTAGCAGTGTAGTGTAGCCATTTTCTGGGGGGAATGGACCTCCTAAACAGGATATTGTACTAAACCTGTAGGTAAATAAGAGATCCAGAACCTTTGCTATGTAGAATAGGGTGACGGGACATCCCTGGTTTCCGGGGACAGTCCTTGGGTTGAGGACACTGTCCCCAGACCAAGTCTGTCCCCGGTTTTGTCCCCGGATGGGATTTGAACAGGGGATGGGGTAATATCAAAGACAGTCCGCCGCTCCTACTAGCTTAGGGGGGGTGTATTTTTTTCCATTATCCTTTCTCCCTTTCTGATGATCATGTGCCGGTCGGAGTGGAGGGAATATTTCTTCAGTTTCGGGTGAATGCCCATCCAGCTCTGCTTGTATGTTCTTCTGCCTTGGCTCAAGTCCCAGCCAGCCTGCTTATCTCCTTGCCTTCCCTGGTGGAGTGATTTTCCTCCGCTCCCCACTAGATATGTGCATTCCCGTTCGTACGAATGTTATTTTCGTACGAAAATGTTCATTTTCGTACCCGCAGGATAATGTGTACATACGAAAAAATTAAAGCACCAAAATACGAAAACTACGAGATTACGAATGAGCCGCATAACGAACAACCGCAAATACGAATGAATGATCCGACGAAAAAAAACGACAAAACGAAAACGGCAAAAGAACAAAAATTATAATATATATCTATAACAAAAGATTTACATTCTGTATTTTGTTTGAATCCTTTTTCTGTTTGTTTTCAGTCCTATGTTCATTGTTCATATGACATCTATAACAAAAGATTTGCATTTTGTATTTTGTTTCAATCCTTTTTCTGTTTGTTTTCAGTCCTATGTTCATTGTTCATATGACATCTATAACAAAAGATTTGCATTTTGTATTTTGTTTCAATCCTTTTTCTGTTTGTTTTCAGTCCTATGTTCATTGTTCATATGACATCTATAACAAAAGATTTACATTTTGTATTTTGTTTCAATCCTTTTTCTGTTTGTTTTCAGTCCTATGTTCATTGTTCATATGACATCTATGGGCCAGATTCAGGTAGATGAGAGTATCTTTCCTCTGGAGTAACGCTTCTCATTTACGTTACTCTGAAGACCCTTTCAGCGCAAGTCCTGTAATTCACATAGCAGTTGCGCGTAAACTTGCGCCAGAGTAACGATAATGCGCTGGCGTAACCCGACGCAAGTGGAAGTGGGTGTGATCATATGTAAATGATGGGCGGAGCCCAGCACAGAGGCTTACGTTCAGCGCATCAACCACGGAGCATGCGCAGTGAGTGAGGCTCCACTCGCCCCCTTTGTGCGCATGCTCACAACTTCCGTCGGCACCACTTCACGGGAAACGTCAGCGCAATGCCTTCCGTTGGGCGTTTTAAATGCGCCCGTAGAAGCGCCATTCCGGCACTAAAGTATATCCTGCTCCCCCTCCCCGCAGTGATGTTACTTTTGTTCTGAGATAGCTGCTCCCGTTCCCCGCAAACACACAGGAGAAAGCTGAACTTTAATGGCCAGGAGCTGACAGCCGTCATCTCGGCTATGGAGACCTATGATGTCTTCCTCCATGGCTGTAAAATTTGACAGACAAGCATGGACAGAGGTGTTGTCCTGCAAGTGGGACTGCTCAGCTAGCTCTTATCGTCGGTAACGCTGCTGTAGCTGCTCTCCTGCTGACCTGTGGCCGTCTGGAGTAAAGATAAAGCAGCCTTTTGTAGAAATAACTTTGCGCCGGACGGACGAGATACGCGCGGCGCATGTAGCCAGCGTATGGTGCTAATCCGTTCGTGAATTGGGAAAAATCCCTCATTTGCATATTTGCAGGGGAAATCAATGGGCGCGACTGATGCGCCCAGCGAAAATAAGCGCTGACGATACTCTGGCGTCGGAACGTTCCGCCGGTCGCAAATGACCCGTTATTGGGCGCATTTAGTTTGGTGGGTACGGGCACATAGAAACGACGGCGCATCATCACAGTTACGCGGCGCATATCGAAATACTCCAGCGCAAGTGTTCCTGAATCTGGCCCTATAACAAAAGATTTGCATGCTGTATTTTGAATCCAAAATACGAACAGAAAAAAGGAATTTAAAATAAATATATTTTGTTATAGATGTCATATGAACATACGACTGAAAATAGCAAAAGAAAAGGGTTTCAAGATACTGCAAATCATTGACGAAAATTCACGAAAATTATTGTCTAACAAGTAACGAACATGAATTAAACAGAATAACGAACCATCCCGCATGTACGAAAATAAAACAGTAACGAAAATACGAAACAATCGGAATACGAAAAAAATCGCGTCATACGAAAAACGAACGGGAACAAACAGGAAAACGGGCGTCTTACGAAAAACGAACGAAAACGAAAAAACGGAACGATACGAAACAGAACAAAAAAAAACGATTTTTTTTTTCTGTGCACATGTCTACTCCCCACCCAGTAGTAGCCGGGGCCGGAGAGTAAGACTTGATAGGCTGTGAGGCGGGCGGCGACGGGCAGAGTTGCTGATTACCAACATTACTAGTACAAAAGAAAATATGTCGCCGCACTTCATTTGAAAAGTCACCGTAATGTAGAAGAGTGGTAATGATAATAAAGTTGGCAGTGCCTCCACCCGAGGCAGGACCTCTGTGAACAGAGGGGTTCTCTTCCTGGGCAATTAACCAGTAATCCAATTTAAAGTAATTTAGAGGAGAGAAGCCACTGCAACCAGCATATAACATTGACTATAAGTATATACAGTACCGTATATACTCGAGTTTAAGCCAAGTTTTTCAGCCCTTTTTTTAAGGCTGAAAATACCCCCCTTGGCTTATACTAGAGTCCGTGTACCTGAAATGATTGACAAGCTGCAGGCGTCCATTCATTGTTTAACCACTTCCATACCGGGCCTATTTTGGCACTTCTCTCCTACATGCATAAATCATAATTTTTTTGTTAGAAAATTACTCAGAACCCCCAAACATTATATTAGCAGACACCCTAGGGAATAAAATTTAGGCCATTGCAACTTTTTATCTTGCACAGTATTTGCGCAATAATTCACAACGGTTTTGTGAATTAAAAAATAACAAAACAGTAAAGTTAGACAATTTTTTTTGTATAATGTGAAGGATGAAGTTACGCCGAGTATATAGATACCTAACATGTCACGCTTTAAAATTGAGCACACTCATGGAATGGCGCCAAACGTCAGTACTTAAAAATCTCCATAGGCGTTACTTATTTTTTTTTTTTACAAGTTACAAATTTAGAGTTGCAGAGGAGGTCCAGTGCTAGAATTGTTGCTGGCGCTCTAACGCACGCGGCGATACCTCACACATGTGTGGTTTGAATATGTGGGAAGGACTTACGTGTGCGTACGCTTCTGAGCGCGAGCTACCGAGGATAGGGGCGTTTAAAAATGTTTTTTTTTTATTATTTTATTTTTTATTTTACTTAACTTCTTTTATTTTTACACTTTTTTTGACATTTTTTTTTTTTTGATCACTTTTATTCCTATTACAAGGAATGTAATCATCCCTTGTAATAGGAATAGTTTGTGACAGGTCCTCTTTATGGAGAGATGCGGGGGGGTCAATAAGACCTCCACATCTCTCCTCCAGGCTGGAAAGCATTAGATCGTGAAAAAAATGTCACAGATCTAATGCTTTCAGCCGCGATTGTGGCTGTGTTTACATTCCAGGACCTGGGCGTGACGTCATAACATTGCGCCCGGGCCTCCGATGATCATAGAGATGACTGGTGACCATCTGGTCACCAGTCTACTCTATGGTATACAGCGGACGGCGGCGGAACGTTTCTCCAGGTCTCCGATGGCAAAGGAGAGTCCGGAGAAGCACCGGATGGCGGCGGGAGGGGGGCGCGTCTCCTCCCGCCGCCTATAAGAACGATCAAGCGGTGGAACCGCCGCTATGATCGTTCTTATGGTGCACAGAATCGCCGGCTGAAGACGGCGATATCTGAATCATGCCTGTGGCTGCAGGCATCATTCAGATATCCCCACTGAAAGTCCAGGACGTCATATGACGTCCTTGGGCTGGAAGTGGTTAAAAGTCGCGGTCTCCTCCTGGTCCCTTCCGTGATGAGCGTTTCTCAGCAGACGCAGTTCCGCCTATCACGGGCGTTCTCTCATCCTCGGACTCAGTTTCCCAGCAGACAGTGTGTTCAGTGTTCCGCCAATCATGGATGTCTTTTCATCCTCGGACAAGAGGATGTCCGTGAATTGGCGGAACACTGAACACAGTGTCTGCTGGGAAACTGAGTCCGAGGATGAGAGAACGCCCGTGATAGGCGGAACTGCGTCTGCTGAGAAACTCCTATCACGGAAGGGACCAGAAGGAGACCGCGACTTTTAACCACTTCCCGCCCAGTCAATAGACAATTGACGTCTGGGAAGTGGTTGTGAAATCCTGACTGGACGTCTATTGACGTCCTGCAGGATTACATGCCGGCATGCGCCCGTGGGGGCGCGCAGCACGGCGATCAGTGATGCGGGTATCAGTCTGACACCTTGCATCTCCGATCTCGGTAAAGAGCCTCCGGCTGAGACTCTTTACCACGTGATCAGCCGTGTCCAATCACGGTTGATCCCAATGTAAACAGGAATTGTCATTGATGGGTCTTCCTCACTCGTGTCTGACAGACGCGAGTAGAGGAGAGCTGATCGGCAGCCCTCCTGACAGGGGGGGTTCGCGCTGATTGTTTATCAGCGCAGCCCCCCTCGGATGCCCACACTGGACCACCAGGGAAGGGCAGTAAAAAAAAAGGGCAAAAAAAAGTCAGTAAAAAAAAGTCAGTGTCCATCAATGCCACCAGTGCCACCCCTCAGTGCCCATCCATGCCCAGTGCCCACCAATCAGTGCCTATCTGTGCCACCCATAAGTACCCATCAGTGGCACCCATATGTGCCGCCCATGAGTGCCCATCAGTGTCGCCTATGAGTGCCCAGTGCCACCTATGAGTGCCCATTATTGCAGCCTATGAGTGCCCATCAGTGCCGCCTATCAGTGTCTGACAGTGCCACCTCACCGGTGCCCATCAGTGCCGCCTCACCGGTGCCATAATCAAAGTAAAAAACATACTTATTTACCCAAAAAACTAACAGAAAAAATAAAAACCTTTTTTTTTTCTAAATTTTTCGCTTTTTTTTTTTTGTTGTTTTTGCGCAAAAAATAAAAATCCCAGAAGTGATCAAATACCACCAAAATAAAGCTCTACTTGTGGGAACAAAATGATACAAAAATTGTTTGGGTACAGTGTAGCACGACCGCGCAATTGTCATTCAAAGTGCGACAGCGCTGAAAGCTGAAAATTGGCTTGGGCAGGATGGTGCGTATGTGCCCCCCCGGTATAAAAGGGGTTAAACAGTGAATGGACGCCCGCAGCCCGTCAATAACTTCAGGTACACTGACTCGGGCACAGTGAGGCTGCAATGGGCACAGTGAGGATGGGCTCAGTGAGGTTGGCACAGTGAGGTTGCAATGGGCACAGTGAGTTTGGGCACAGTGAGGTTGACACAGTGAGTTTGGGCACAGTGAGGTTGGGCACAGTGAGTTTGGGCACAGTGAGGTTGGGCACAGTGAGTTTGGGCACAGTGAGGATGGGCACAGTGAGTTTGGGCACAGTGAGTTTGGGCACAGTGAGGATGGGCACAGTGAGTTTGGGCACAGTGAGGATGGGCACAGTGAGGTTGGGCACAGTGAGGTTGGGCACAGTGAGGTTGCAATGGGCACAGTGAGGTTGCAATGGGCACAGTGAGGTTGCAATGGGCACAGTGAGGATGGATGGGGCTCTGTAGTTTGGAGATCCCAGATCACAGATCACAGCCAGGGAGACATTGTCCCGATGCTCGGCTGCAGAGATCTGGAAATGTCTCCCTGCCTGTGGTTAGTGCAGCGTCGTGCAGACTTCCTGGCGGGCTCTGCAGGTGGAGTGTGCGAACACGCCGGAGCCTCATCCCTAATAGTGATGAGTGTCTCTGTGTGAAGATACATGCTGTGTGCATCCAAGGAGCCAAAAGCTGTGTGCATTGAGGGGCTTGAAGCTGTGTGCGTTTTAGGAGCCCAAAGACTGTATGCACCCAATACCGCGGGCCTGGAAGATCTGGTGGGTTTGAGGGACCAGTACCTATAGCAGCAGTACTGTTGAAGAGTATCCAGGTGGGCTTGCATTTTCAGTTTTGTTTGAATGACGTCTAAACCCCCGCGTGGGATTCCTAAGTGGACTTTTTTTTTCCTTCCAATTAAAAAACATAAGCTACCAGGCCCCCTTAATTATAAATGCCTGTCTGATATGGACAAGTAAAAAAAAAGAAAAAAAAATATATATAAAAAACATATTATTATTTTTTATTAAAAAAAAGGGGAACCTGGGGACCTCTGGGTCCTTTAATAATAAAAAAATAAATAAAAAAACTAAACCCCTGGGCCCTTTAATAAAAATAAAATACATATAAGCAAAAAAGAAATACAAAGAAAAAATATATACATTTTATTTATTTATTTATAAAAAAAGGGGGGTTGTCACATGTGGCCCTGGGGACCTCTAGGCCCTTTAATAATAATAATAATAATAATAATAAATATATATATATATATATATATATATATATATATATATATATATATATATATATAATTAAAGAAAAAAAAGAAGAAAAAAAAGAAAGAAAATATATATATATAAAAAAAGGGGGGTTGCCATCCGGGGCCATGGGGATCTCCGGACCCCTGGGGACCTCTGGGACCTTTAATAAAAAAAAATATATATATAAAAAAATATATATAAACATTTATAAATTTATAAAAAAAAGGGGGGGTTGTCACATGTGGCCCTGGGGACCTCTAGGCCCTTTAATAATAATAATAATAATAACTCCCTCACCAATCCCGTGGTGTCGCTGCCGAATCTGGTTAAGGAATTCCGAAATTATGGGGTCTTGTCCAATTTGAAAATCAACTTTGACAAATCAACAGCCATGGGGGTAAATCTGGCCCCAAAGGCTTTAGCCCCTCTGAGATCCCAGTTTAAATTCAAGTGGTCTGATAGCCACCTTAATTATCTGGGGACATGCATCCCGAGCGACCTGACGCGCACATTTGAACTTAACTTCCCCCCGATGCTAACTAAGGCCAGAGGGCTGCTCGAGGAGTGGAATAAGGGGCTACACTCCTGGTTTGGGAGATGCAATCTCCTCAAAATGTGCGTCCTTCCGAAATTTCTGTTTTTGTTTCAAGCCCTACCAATTAGGATCCCAGCTTCATTTTTTAAACGGGTACAGGCCCTTTTCACCAAATTTGTCTGGGCACACAGGAAACCGCGGCTGCGCATGCGATACTTGACTCTCCCAAAGCAGTGCGGAGGTCTGGCCCTGCCAGACGTTAAACACTACTATCAGGCAGTACATTTAGGGAGGATTATCGACTGGAATAGACACGGTCACCTTAAACTGTGGACGCAGATAGAACAGAAACAGGCCCGGGTGCCGCTGCGGGGGGCGGTGTGGTGCCAAGACCAACTCCCGTTAGACATGAAGACACATCCCACCATAGGCGCTACGTTGCACGTCGGTTCGCTGATTGCAGACGCAGCCACCCTGACGTCTAAGACGTCCCCACTTTTCCCTATCCTCGGTAACCCGTTGTTTCCACCGGGATTGCGCCCGTCGGATTACGGGGAGCTCGTGGCGACGGGTAGAGATTGCGCACAACATTTTGTGAACGGGGGCCGATGGGCGTCGATCAATACCCTGACGAGCGATACGGGGGGCTTCCGTCTGCCGTTTTGGAAAGCGATTAGGCTGCACCATTTCATTCACTCAATACCAGAACCCAGACAATTTACCCGAGACCTGACGACGTTCGAAGACTACTGCAGAGACGACGGGGTGCTGACTCAAGTACTCTCAAAGATGTACTCCCTACTAAACACCCCGCCGATACAACCTGACCTGGAGTTTCTAAACGCATGGGGACGAGACCTGGGGCAGACCTTTACTGACGTACAGACGCAAAATATCCTTCAATTCTCCCTAAAATCATCCATCTGCACAAGAATCCAAGAAACAAACTACAAGATCCTAACCAGATGGTACTATACGCCCCAGCTCCTGCACAAATTATTTCCTACCACCTCTGATAAATGCTGGCGCTGCCTAAAAGATAAGGGAACTTTACTTCATGTCTTTTGGTCGTGCCCGCTGCTGCTCCACTTCTGGGCGACGGTTGAGGCGACCATACAAAAATTCACTGATCATACAATCTCGAAGGACCCAGCTTTCTTCCTGCTTCACGCCTCCGCAGTCCCGACACGTTCTTACAAAAAATCCATTGTGAGGCATCTACTAAATGCCGCTAAATCTTGCATACCGGCTACCTGGAAACAAACCACTCCCCCATCGGTCGGACTGTGGTTGCGTAAGGTAGAGGAAATCAAGAACCTAGAAGACCTTGTGCTTACAGCCCAGAACAAACAGGAAAAACACTCTAACGCTTGGATGCTGTGGAACTTATATATATATTCTGATGAAGGGCAATCCCTACTGAACTCTTGACTGACCCTTGGATGTCGGCCCGACACAGGCCGATAGTGACGTTGTGTCCACCACCCCCGTGCCGAATACACCCTCCCTCTCCCTTCCCACCCTCCCTCCCTTCCCCTTCCCTTGCTTCTGGCTCCCCACTCCTTCACTCGTACATCTACTCCTACTTCTTTCTCTCTCTCTATACCTCCTTTTGCTCTGCCTCTCTTTCTGTGGTTTCCTCGACCATTGGCTACATAATAGGGCGTGGAGTTTGATTTTGAACCACAGACGCAGCTTCGCCGTATGCAGACCGACATTGTCTAGTTCAGGGCCGAATTCCGCCAGTTGATGTTGCAGGCACGGACTGACTGGAGCAGAACTGTTTAGGTTTTGCATGTGGGAAGTTCCCTGGCGCTACACAGGTTGGGGCGACAGTCTTTATCCTAGGCTATACAGTTGGAATGTGTATCTCCATGTTATGTGTATAGGCGTATGACATGGTCGGGTGAGGCCACAGCTTGCTAGGTTATGTTATGTTATTTTCTGTATTTCTTTGTTGAAAAACGAATAAAATTTATATTTGAAAAAAAAATAATAATAATAAATATATATATATATATATATATATATATATATATATATATATATAATTAAAGAAAAAAAAATAAGAAAAAAGAAAAAAAAAAGAAAGAAAAAAAAATAATATATATATATATATATATATATATATATATAAAAAAAAATATATATATATATATATATATATATATATATATATATATATAAAAAGGGGGGTTGCCATCCTCCGGACCCCTGGGGACCTCTTGGCCCTTTAATAATAATAATAAAAAAAAATATATATATATAAACATTTATAAAAAAAGGGGGGGTTGTCACATGTGGCCTGGGGACCTCTGTACCCTTAATATAAATAAATATATATATAAAAAGAAAGAAAAAAATATATTAAAATTTTTTTTAATTTTTTTTTTTATGTACAAAATAAGGGGGGTTGCCATCTGGGCCCCTTACAGGTGTACTGCCTGTACCCCCCTGATGGTGGCCCTGGATGTGGACTCACTACAGAAAAATGCATCTATCACTGAGCTGAGCAATCCCCCATGTCACAGTACATACCTCCAATGTACAAACAGGTATTATCAGCAAATGGGCCATCAATAGTTCTGGTGGAATTGTGCCCATATACCCGGTATATATAGTTATGGTTAAACGTTGACCCCCCCAGAGTATTATAGGTCCCCTGTTCACTTCTGAGTCCTGGGTAAGACCCAATCCCTGCTGACACCATTGTAAAACTGTAGCCAGATATCACCTTCTTTATCACACAAAAAATAAGCACACCACTTTGTATGGACCATTATTTCATGTATATATAAGTGTAGCGGCCTGCTACTTTCTAGCCGGCGCTGCTTTAAATTTAGAGGGTAGTCTGAGATGTTAGTTGGCTCTGTTCCAGCCATGGCTGTACTGTGAGTGACCACTATTGTTGTCTGGGGTGTTGTTATCATTCCAGGCTGTCATCCCACCACCCCCCCTGTGTGGCCCTCCTGGCCGGGGGTGCATGTTCAAGGGTTCCTGGCTCCGGGACCACGTTGGTCCGGGGGTTGTGATCTACTAGGTAGGCTGGGTAGTCAGACTGGCTCTACGCTTGTAGAGTAGTCCTGTGCTGTCCGTCCTGAGGGAGGAAGGCACCCGATGAGGAACCTGTCTTGGAGAGAACCGAGGACAGACAAGTCGGGTATCTCAGGAGAGGCCTTAAGCTTCATTGAAGGATGCACCATTACTGAGAGGCGGGATGATGGTCGCCTGTCAGTTCTGAGTTCACAAGAAGTTAATCGGGTTAGATCCGGGTGCTGAATCCTGTGCTGAGAGGATTCTGGGCCGAATATACCTCCATCTGAAGGAAGGTCTGTGATAGAGAGTTTGGCCCAGATTCACAGAGCGATTATGCCTGCGCAACAGGAGATGCGCGTGCGTAAGTCGAAATGTGCGCGTGCGTTTCGATGCACGGCATCCCCAGAACGAGATACGCAAAAAAATCTACTTTTTTATGTCCCGCGTAATTTTGTTAGACTGGCGCATCCGTCCGCGCAAAAGTGCGCTACACAGACCATTGATTTGCTAGTCAAATATGCTAATGAGGGACTTACGGGGATCCACAAAAGAACGTTGGGGCAGCGCAGGCGACGCAGTGTGCGCAACAGCAAAATGTCCTGTCTAAAATTAGAGCATATAAAAGCTGGTCTAAAAAGAGAAAAAAAGTCTACTTGTTAGATAAAGCAACACTGTTAGTGAGGAGCTGAGCAGTCACACGTGTTGCACAACAATCTGTATGCCAACATGCCAGGGGCATCGTCGCACATAGCTATACTACTGACTTTAGATGAACAAAGAAGGATGAGGGCATGGAGGAGGGCACGGAGGATGGCACGGGAGAGGATATACCGCACCTGCATAGACCTGTTTGGCATGAGTGATTCTGAGGTGTATCGCATCTTCAGATTCACCCCTCATGTCATCCTGGAATTAACCACAACCATGCAGGAGAACATCACCAGCCCAACACACCGCTCACATGCAGTGCAGCCACTGGTCAAGGTCCTGGCAACACTCCATTTCCTTGCCAGTGGCTCTTTTCAGCGTACAAGTGGAGTGGTGGCTGGGATGTCACAATCCTCCATGAGCAGATGTGTGCACCAGGTTATCCCTGCAATCCTCAGACGCATGGCCAACCAAATCATCAGACCCACCACTGAGGAGCTGCGGCTGAAGGCAATGACAGATTTCTACAGAATTGCCAGATTCCCACGCACTGTGGGGGCCATTGATTGCACACATGTGGCACTCCAGCCCTCCCAGGAGACAGAGCACATGTACCGCAATCGGAAGCATTGGCATTCCATCAACGTACAGGTGATAGTCGATGCCCAAGGCCTCATATGGCACGTCCGTGCCAAACACCCAGGGTCCAGCCATGACAGCTTCATATACAATCAATGCCACATCCGAATGGAATTCGAGCAGAACATGTATGGGGACACCTGGCTGGTTGGTGAGTGACATGGGTGGCAGGCATGACTATCCCCTCCCATGATGCACATCACAAGGGGCACATGCATGACTAACATCCTCCTGTCTTTTCCCTTACAGGTGACTCTGCATATCCACTGGGACCCCATCTCATGACTCCTATCCGGAACCCCCAAACCCCAGGAGAGGAAAGATACAATCAAGCACATGCCCAAACACGAGCAGTGGTGGAGCGCACCTTTGGCCTCCTAAAGTCACGTTTCTGATGCCTGGATAAGTCTGGGGGTACCCTCTTGTATTCCCCAAACTTTGTGTGCCAGATCATCGGTGCATGTTGCATGCTGCACAACTTTGCAGAAAGAAAGGGCCTGCAGATTGACCTACGTGATGACCTGACCCCTGAACCAGACAATCCCCCCCTAACCGAGGTTACCCCGTCTTCTGAGGGAAGAGCAGTCAGGAGACAGCTCACATTGGGCATCTTTGCACGTTAAACACACACATTAATCATGGCACAATGAGAATGCATGCATGCACACCACTGTGGTCCCTAGCACACACACCCCACATCCACATCAAATTGGATTGGCACCAGTCCACCATGCTGGACTTGTGAGCAGCAACGCCACGCCACGGCTCCAATTATGTCACTGTACATTCATACACCATTCACACGGACCTGGGGATCACTTCTCCCTGGTCCTGGGGAACCCTTCTCCACCAAAATTGAGGGTGACACCCCTTTTCCGGCAGGAATGTCACTCCCTCAAACAGCATTCACAACCCAAAAAAAATAAAAAATAAAAAATTCCCAGCAAATTAAAAAAAATTCCAGCAAAAAAAAAAAAAAGGAAAAAAAAAATGATTGCCCTTGACGTGAGCCACGCCTGGGGCGCCCCCGGCCACGGCTCCGGCTCCTCAGGGGAGACTCATGGGGAGGGGGAAAACTGGGGAAGGAGGAGCAGCCCCTGATCTCTGCCCACCTGGCGGCCTGCCCTCCAAGGCCACGGCTATTCTGTCCAGGGCAGCACCAAGTGTTGCCGTGTTGGCCTGGATAGCCTGGGTGAGGGCCCTCACATCCTGCCCAACGCCTGCTGATGTCGTCTGCAGTTCGTTTAGGCAGGTTGTGAAAGCCCGGGAGTGGGAGTCCAGGTTCCCCAGCGTATCCTTGATAGAGGACAGGCTCTCCTCCATCCGCACCAATGTCTGGCTGACCTGTCCCAGATGGCGGGTCTGAAGGGCCTGGTCCCTTCTCAGAGTGGCGGGCAGGAGATCGGCCACCCCCCTGGTGGTCTGGGATGACATCCTGCCTCCAGCTGATGCTTGTGGCCGGGGAGAAGGGGAGGCCCTTGGGAGGGGAGCCATGTTGGGGGAGGAGGGGGGGGCTCCCCCTTAGGGAGGACTGCCTGCTGCCAGCCAGAGGGGAAGAGTCCTCAAAAACCAAACGTCCAGTGCCTGACATGGACTCCTCCTCCTCATGATTCTCCTCCTCCTCTTGAACCTCCTCCGCGGACTCAGGCCTTGTTGGGGGGGCCTCATTAGGCTCCTGTCCTGGGGATGGTGCGGTCAGGCCAGATGGCCCTGCACCCTCCTGCACATCTGTGGATGACACAAAACATTCACAGGTTGGAGGATCCACACACTTGCCACATATTCCCTTTCACCCCCTCCCCCACACATGCTACACACCTGATATTAAAAAAAATACTTACCTGGCACCACGGGCTCCGGACTTGAGTCAAAGCCGGGCAGGCCCTCAACTTCATGCCGATGAAAGGTCAGGGCCACCGCACGCTCCTCCGCTGTCAGGCTAATACGGCATGGTGGGCCCCCTCCTGTGCCCCTGGCATGGGCATGCATTCTGGCCAGCTTCTGTTTGACCAGACGCCGGAGGTCATTGATTTTTTTGTCAATCCCAGACCGGGTCCGTGTCTCCCCCTCCCCCGCTGAATTGACCTGCTCAGTGATCATATCCAAAATCTCCCTCCTCCTGGCCGGGGTGGTGTTGGCACTGTCCGGGCCGTGGAGGAAACGCCCATAATCGCTAATGGCCCGGGCAAGAATTCTTTTTTCCCCCACAGAAAAATTGAGCTTTCGTTTTCTCTCTGTCATACTTCCAAAAAAAATTACTCCCAGTCAACAAAAATCACTCACAAAAACAAGCACAACCAATCAAGCAAGAACACACACAAAGAGAAAACTAACACCCAAAAAATCACACAAGCACTCAGCAAGAAACAGTCACAAAAACAAACAGCAAAAAAACTGCAAGAAAACAAACGAACAGAAATATATCAAACAAACAAACAGTCTCTCAAACACTTATCAAAAAACACTTTCAAAGATCTACTAACAAACACTTGATCACACAGAACACTAATCTGACAAATACAAAACACACTGCAACGAACAACAGGACAAAAGCACTTGGTTAAATGGGAAGGGACAAAGGGATGTACTTTTGCAATGCAAGTGCGTTTGTGTGTGTCTATTTATGCTGTTTGCGTAGTTCACAACGTTGCCCTAGTCCACTTCCAATTTCACTGATTGCGCCGCTCCCGAGTTGTGAGCATGCGCACAGCGGAGCTGACCATGGTCTCCTTCAAGCGCGCATGCGCGAGCCGGCCGGCCCTTCATTTGCATGGGGTCACGGCTCAATTCAATGTAACACGCCCACGTCCTTCCCCATTTGTATTACTCCGCCTTACGCATGCGCAATTTTCTGCGCAAAAGCTACGAGAATATGGTGATTACGCGACAAAATTGCGCAAGTCTAACGTAAAGGCGGTGCGCTACGCCGGTCCAATAATGCGCAGATGTACCTGAATCTGGGCCTTTATCCGTGGTGGCTGGTGCTCCAATTTTTTTTTGGGGGGGGCGCAAACAAATGAAAATTCTCGCCACTGCACTGTGCCATGCCAAACGCAGCCACTGTGCCATCAATTTTTCCCACTGTGCCCATCAATTCTAACCATCAATTGTGACCACTGTGCCCATCAATTGTCACCACTGTGCCATGCCAAACGCATCCACTGTGCCATCAAGCGCAGCCATTGTGCCATCAATTGTGACCACTGTGCCCATTAATTGGCGCCACTGTGCCATCAAATGCTGCCACTGTGCCCACATAAATTGTTACCACTGTGCCCACATCAATTGTCGCCACTGTGCCCACATCAATTGTCCCCACTGTGCCCACATCAATTGTCCCCACTGTGCCCACATCAATTGTCCCCACTGTGCCCACATCAATTGTCCCCACTGTGCCCATCAATTGTCACCACTGTGCCATGCCAAACGCAGCCACTGTGCCATCAAACGCAGCCACTGTGCCCACATTAATTTTTACCACTGTGCCCACATCAATTGTCGCCACTGTGCCCACATCAATTGTCGCCACTGTGCCCACATCAATTTTCCCCACTGTGCCCACATCAATTGTCGCCACTGTGCCCACATCAATTGTCGCCACTGTGCCCACATCAATTGTAGCCACTGTGCCCACATCAATTGTCCCCACTGTGCCCACATCAATTGTCCCCACTGTGCCCACATCAATTGTCCCCACTGTGCCCACATCAATTGTCCCCACTGTGCCCATCAATTGTCACCACTGTGCCCATCAATTGTCACCACTGTGCCATGCCAAATGCAGCCACTGTGCCATCAAACGCAGCCACTGTGCCCACATAAATTTTTCCACTGTGACCACATCAATTGTCGCCACTGTGCCCACATCAATTGTCCCCACTGTGCCCACATCAATTGTCGCCACTGTGCCCACATCAATTGTCCCCTCTGTGCCCACTTCAATTGTCACCACTGTGCCCACATCAATTGTCCCCACTGTGCCCACATCAATTGTCCCCACTGTGCCCACATCAATTGTCCCCTCTGTGCCCACTTCAATTGTCACCACTGTGCCCACATCAATTGTCCCCACTGTGCCCACATCAATTGTCCCCACTGTGCCCACATCAATTGTCCCCACTGTGCCCACATCAATTGTCCCCACTGTGCCCACATCAATTGTCACCACTTTGTCCACATCAATTGTCCCCACTGTGCCCACATCAATTGTAGCCACTGTGCCCATATCAATTGTCCCCACTGTGCCCACATCAATTGTCACCACTGTGCCCACATCAATTGTCACCACTGTGCCCTGTAAAATGCTGTCAGTCAGTTTGCTCCCCCCCCCCCCTGGCACTTACCTTTCTGGGGTCAGCCATCCTCCTTCCACGGTCCCTCAATGTCTTCTCCCGCCCTCGATGACGCTCCAGCCAATCAGGTTAACGGTATCGAGAACCGGTGAACCTGATTGGCTTAGACGCCTGTCAGTGTTAACCAGGAAACTCACCTCCCCCCCCCCCGCGTCCCCTGGTTAACTATATGGAAGCTGCTGGCCCTGATAGACACTTCCACAGCCAACCAGCTGCCGTTATTTAGATGGCCGGAGCTCACCAGGGGGGCCGGCCTTCTGAATAGTGGGCGGCAGGGACAATACATAGATTTATGCAATGCATGAATCTACGTATTGTATTCAATGGTGGTGCGGGAGAGAGAGGGGGCGGCGCTCCTCTGTGGACGCACCGCTACTGGACATTACCATATTTCCGTGTGACATCCTGGCTGCTAGGCTCCCGAGCCTTAGGCTCTGTCTTCCACTATTGCAACCCCAGAGTCCCGCGATTTTACAGCGATTTTTTATGCGACTTGCAGAAATGCCTGTGTATTCTTGAGGTCCTGGACCTCAAGTCGCATCAAAGTGGGACCAAAGTAGTGCAGGGACTATGTTGAACCCGTACAGATACGAATGGTACTGATTGGAAATCATGGGGTATGACTTGTCATGCGACTTTGCAATCCCCAGTCGCAGGACAAGTCGCACAAGTGTGAAAGGGGCCTTCTGCTGCTACCTGATCATTGATTTAGGGCCAGTTCACGCCACATGCAGTCCAGTGCGTTATTTTTCTGCATCAAAAACGCATGGAAAGTAGGTTATATGGTTTTCTGTCAAATAACTTTTTATTGAAAAAAGTATCGGTTGCTTACAACATACAGATGCACGTGATATAGTATAAGGAGGGGCATAGAAAGAGAAGGCACACAGTTGCCCGTGGTACAAGTAGTCAGGTATAAAACAGCATGGGCAGTCTACATGCCCCTAGGCAACAACAAGCGCCGAATTGAAGTTGAGAATGCCACGTCATGATATCAGATCAGTACTTTGCAAAATGTAAGGCATGGGGGAAATCACAGGGGTACCTCCGAGGGGAGGAAGACTGGGAAAAGAGGCGGTAGAGAAATAAAAGAGAACAGATGAAAAATAAAACAAACAACAAAAGAAAAAAAAAGGGGGAAAACAGGAGGTAAAAATAAGAATAAGGATGAGATAGGGGGGGAAAGAAAGGGGAAGGGGGAAGGGTCATCGAGGTAGCTTGTCATGACTGGTCCTCCCGGAGGCGCCATGGCTCCCAGACAGTGTCGCGGGCCTCTAATCTGTCCTGCATCCTGGCAGTCATTCTCTCCATCAGCTCTTTGATCCTAGCGTGCAAAGCCGACTGGGCAGGAGGGGAGCTGTTTTTTCAATTTAGGGCAGCGGGCCGCAGTGAGGATGTGGCGGGTCAACTTTTGGCAGGCCGTGGAGGTCCTCAGGGGGGGATATGCCCAGAAAGAAAAATTTGGGGGACATGGGGACCCACGTGCCCAACAGGCGGCTCAACAGTCGCTGAACAGTGGTCCAATAGGGGGCAATCATTGGGCAGCTCCAGTAAATATGGAAAAGGGAGCCTTTGTCTCCCTGGCATCGCCAGCAGCGTTTAGAGCTAGTGGGGTATATGGCGTGCAGCACGTCGGGGGTCATATACCACAATACCAGGACTTTGTATGTGTTTTCTTTGTACAGCGTACAAAGTGAGCTCTTGGCTGCCTGGGACCAGATAATCCGCCATTGTTCTATGGGTACGACCTCCTTGGGCCAGATTCAGGTAGATGGGAGCATCTTTGCTCTGGAGTAACGCTTCTCATTTACGTTACTCTGGCGAAATTTTAGGAGCAAGTGCTGTTATTCATGAAGCACTTGCTCCTAAAGTTGCGTCAGCGCATCGCAAATGAGCCGGCGGAATTCAAATTGGGCGGGTACGGGGCGTGTATTATTTAAACTAAGCGCGATCCCGCGGCGAACGTACTGCGCATGCGTCGAGTGTCAATGCATCCCAGTGCGCATGCTCCAAATTCTGTCAGTGAACGTCAATGACGTCACATCCCCATTCATGAAATTTTTACGCAAGCGACGCGTTTTTTTTTTTTTTCGACGCGATGACGACGCCTATACTTAACATAGGATACTCCACTAGGGGGCTGCTTTATCTTTACGCCGCGTATCGCTTACGGAAACGTCGGAAAGTCACTGCGTCGCGCCCGAATACGATCGTGAATTGCCGATTCCCGCTGATTAACATATTTTTTCAGCGTAAATCAGCGGGAACACCCCCCCGCGCCATTTTTAAATTAAAGTTGCGATGCGATGGCGAAATTCAATTGCGCCGATCGCATCGGAACTCCAACCCGGCGTTTCTTGTTTTCTGGTTACAGAAAACAGAAACGCCGGCTTAAAGTGACAGTTAGGCTGGAGTATCACTGATACTCCAGCCTAACTCTACCTGAATCTGGCCCTATGGGCCAGATTCAGGAACAGTTAGGCTGGCGGATCCAGTGATCCGCCAGCCTAACTGTGACTTTGAGCCGGCGTTTCTGTTTTCTGTAACCAGAAAACAAGAAACGCCGGGTTGAAGCTCCGATGCGAGCAGCGTAACTGAGTTTCGCCATCGCATCGTTACTTCAACTTAAAAATGGCGCCGGGGGCGTTCCCGCCGATTTCCGCTCAAGAAATATGTTAATGAGCGGAAATCGGCAATTCACGATCGCATTCCGGCGCGACGCAGTGACGTTACGACGTTTCCGGACGGGATACGCGGCGGGATCGCGCTTAGTTAGCATACTACACGCCCCGTACCCGCCCAATTTGAATTCCGCCGGCTCATTTGCGATGCGCTGCCGCAACTTTAGGAGCAAGTGCTTCGTGAATGACAGCACTTGCTCCAAAAATTTCTGCAGCGCAACGCAAATGAGAAGCGTTACTCCGGAGCAAAGATGCTCTGGACTACCTGAATCTGGCCCTATGAGGGATTTTTCCCAGCGGAGCATGTAAGAGTGTTTTCCCTGAGATTCAAAGGGATAGGCATTTAGGGCCAGATTCATGAAGAGTTAGGCTGGCGGATCCAGTGATCCGCCAGCCTAACTGTCACTTTAAGCCGGCGTTTCTGTTTTCTGTAACCAGAAAACAAGAAACGCCGGGTTGGAGTTCCGATGCGATCGGCGTAATTGAATTTCGCCATCGCATCGTTACTTCAACTTAAAAATGGCGCCGGGGGCGTTTCCGCTGATTAACGCTGAAAAAATATGTTAATCAGCGGGAGTCGGAAATTCACGATCGTTTTCGGGCGCGACGCAGTGACTTTACGACGTTTTCGGAAGCGATACGCGGCGTAAAGATAAAGCAGCCCCCTAGTGGAATATCCTATGTTGGGTATAGGCGTCGTCATCGCGTCGGAAAAAAAACAAATCGCGTTGTTTGCGTAAAACATTCATGAATGGGGACGTGACGTCATTGACGTTCACTGACAGAACTTGGAGCATGCGCACTGGGATGCATTGACACTCGACGCATGCGCAGTACGTTTGCCGCGGGATCGCGCATAGTTTGAATACTACACGCCCCGTACCCGCCCAATTTGAATTCCGCTGTCTCATTTGCGATGCGCTGCCGCAACTTTAGGAGCAAGTGCTTCATGAATAACAGCACTTGCTCCTAAAATTTCGGCAGAGTAACGTAAATGAGAAGCGTTACTCCAGAGCAAAGATGCTCCCATCTACCTGAATCTGGCCCTTAGTATTTTGTAGATATCAGAAATTTGGCCTTTCTGGGCTGACCCGGCCAAGATCAGCCTCTCAAAGGTAGTTGGGGGGGGGGGGGGTGGGGGGAGAATTGTAGGTTAGGTGCTATAGACAGGGCGTAATGGCGGATTTGCAAGTAACTATAAAATGTCTGCCGAGGGAGATCAAATTTGGTTTGGAGGGCGGAGAAGGGCAGTAGTTTGCGTGAGAGGGGATCTACTAGGTTCCCAAAATGAAAAAGATTCCGTGATGTCCACGGGTGGGACATGTGGTGTGTGAGGCTATCTGGCACCTTGGGGTAGGTTATATGGTTTTCAATGGCATAGTTGACACCAGTGCTTGCAGTTCCAGAAAAAAAAAAGTAGAACACGCTGCATTTTACCTGCCCTGGACTGTATTGGAAAACGCACCAAAAACGCACTGGAACACACTTGTCCTTATCTAAGGTTAATAAAAAATGAGGGGTGAAAAAAAGCACTGGACTGCATTAAAAAATACGTATCAAAAACGCACTGGAACGCATCAAAAACGTGCATGCAAAAAAGCACCTGGAACTCATGGGGATTGCGTTTCTATGGTGTGAACTGGCTGGCCCTTAGTGTATTGTTCTACTGGCGGTGACTCGTGATTCTTTCAGTGAACTGTGTTATAACAACTCATATGATTCTTTAACTCAGTAACTCAGTTAACTCAACTCTTATTCTAGGACTCGGTGACTCGTATGATTCTATAACTCGGTGTACTGTGTACTTCTGACTCAGAACTGTGTGCTGTGATTGGGCTGATTGGTTGCAGGGGGGGGGGGGGGGGGCTGAGCTCTCTCACTCTAGGATCATATTACCAGACCTGCTCTGCTGTTCTATGGAGTGCACAGTGAACTGTTTCAAACGGATCGGTTCAGTCAGATGAATCGATTCATCCAGTTCTCTGAAAAGAATCGATTCAAAAGAGCGATTCGTTCATGAACTGGACATCACTATCAGAGCCGCCATCAGGGGGGTACAGGCAGTACACCTGTAAGGGGCCTAGAGGTGCCCAGGGCCCCCCGGATGGCAAACCCCCTTTTTTTTATATATATATATATTTTTGGTTTTTATTAAAGGGCCCAGATGGAAAAAATATATATATTTTTTTATATTTATTAAGGGGCCCCAGATGGCTAACCCCCTTTTTTTATAATTATTGTTTTTTTCTCTCATATATATATATATATATATATATATATATATATATATATGTATATATAATATATTTTTTTTTTGTAAGGGGCCCAGAGGTCCATGAACTGGACATCACTATCAGGGCCGCCATCAGGGGGGTACAGGCAGTACACCTGTAAGGGGCCGAGAGGTCCCCAGGGCCCCAAATGGCAACCCCCCTATTTTTTTTTAATAATTTTTTCATGTATATATATATATATATATATATATATATATATATATATATATAATATTTTTTTGTTTTTATTAAAGGGCCCAGAGGGTCCCATGGCCCAGAATGGCTACGCCCCCAAGTCAGTCTGTCCCCTAGTACAGTCCTCCCATTTGCCAGGTCAGTCTGTCCCTCATGTCAGTATGTACCCAAGCATGATCCATCTAGGTCAGTCTGACTGACTTGGGGGGGGGGGGATTATACTGAGGAACAGACTGACCTTGGGGGGAATTTTACTAGGGGACAGAATGACATGGGGGATTATAATGGTGACAGACTTTCCTGGGGGCAGTGGGGGAACTACCATGGTCACAAAGGTCGCACTTGCGACCGGCCCTGGTGTTCCAGCACTGTAGTGGGCCCCAGTGGGGTTGCTGGCCAGAGGGCTCTGAACCGTGAGCGTCTCTCTCATAGAGCTCAGAGCCTGCACTGACAGTTCCCCCTCCCTCCTCACTTGCATGGATGGAAGAGGAAAGAGCCAATCTGCTCCTTCCCCTCTTGCCCCTCTCCTCCTGTGTGCACCGTGGGAAGTGTGAAGCCCAGCAACTGAATATGATCATTCACATTTCACACGGTGCAGACAGGGGAAGAGGGGTGGGAGGAGAAGGAGCAGATCTGCTCTTTCTTCTCCCATCTGTGCAAGTGAGGAGGGAGGGGGAACTGTCAGTGCAGGCTCTGGGTTCTATGAGAGAGACACTCTTAACCCAGAGGTTGCACTGATAGGGGGCATCGATGAGCACTGATAGGGGGCATCTAGAAGCACCAATAGGTGGCACTGATGTGCGGCCCTGATGGGCAGTGATACGTGGCATTAATGAGCACTGATAAGTGGCATTGATGAGCACTGGTAGACTGCACTGAGGGGCACTGATAGGTGGCATTGAGGGGCACTGATGAGCACTGAAAGGTGGCACTGATAGGCTGCACTGATGAGCACTGAAGTGTGGCTTTGATGGGCACTGATAGATGGCATTAAGGAGCCCTGATGGGTACTGATGTGGCTGCACTGATCATCAGGGCATTGATGATCAGTGCCCTGATAACTAGACAGTCTGTTTACATGTGATCAGCTGATCACATGGTAAAGGGCCAGTGTGATTGGCCGTTTACCGTGATCAGCTGTGTCTGAAGGACACAGCAGTTACAGAGTGCACTGGGGGGCACGCAGGAGGCAGGGCACTGGGAGGGTGTCCATGAATGCCCCCCCAGAACTGGAAGCCCAAGGCTTGGGTGGAAAGGGGGGCCCTTCATGGTTTCTTGCACCAGGGACCTAGAGGTTCTAGTTACGCCTCTGCCCTCAATCCTGCACTCTGCCTATAGAGGACCCTTCAACCTTGCACATAGAGGACCCCTCAACCCTGCACTCTTCACATAGCGCACCCCTCAACCCTGCACTCTGCACATAGAGGACCCCTCAACCATGCACTCTGAACTTAGAGGACCCCTAAACCCTGCATTCTTCACATAGCGTACCACTTACCCTTTACTATGCACATAGAGGATCCCTCAACCCTGCACACTTCACATGGCGTACTCCTCAACCCTGCACTCTGCATATAGTGCACTCCTCAACCCTGCACTCTGCATATAGTGCTACCCTTAACTCTGCACATAGCGCACTCCTCAACACTGCACTCTGTACGTAGGGCACTCCAGAACCCTGCAGTCTGTATATAGTGCACTCCTAAAATCCTGGTATATAACAATGCCTCACTGTTTAGTGCAGTTTAGCCACACCCACAATTTGATGCAGAGATAATGATAGTTACATAGTTACATAGTCAGGTTGAAAAAAGACACAAGTCCATCAAGTTCAACCACAAGAAATAAAACAATAATAATATCGTACAATCACATATACCCAATTCTATACCCACAGTTGACCCAGAGGAAGGCAAAAAAACAAAACATAATCCAATTTGCTACAGCTGGGGAAAAAAATCCTTCCTGATCCCCCGAGAGGCAATCGGATTTTCCCCGGATCAACTTTACCTACACATCTTAGTACTCAGTTATATTACGTGCATTTAGGAAAGAATCCAGTCCTTTCTTAAAGCAATCTACTGAGCTGGCCAGAACCACCTCTGGAGGGAGTCTGTTCCACATTTTCACAGCTTTTACTGCGAAGAAACCTTTCCGTATTTGAAGGTGAAATCTCTTTTCCTCCAGACGTAAAGAGTGCCCCCTTGTCCTCAGTGTTGACCTCAAAGTGAATAACTCAACACCAAGTTCACTATATGGACCTCTTATATATTTGTACATGTTGATCATATCCCCCCTTATTCTCCTCTTCTCAAGAGAGAATAAATTCAGTTCCTCTAATCTCTCCTCATAGCTGAGCTCCTCCATGCCTCTTATCAGTTTGGTTGTCCTTCTCTGCACTTTCTCCAGTTCCCCGATATCCTTTTTGAGAACTGGTGCCCAAAACTGGACTGCATATTCCAGATGAGGTCTTACTAATGATTTGTACAGGGGGGGGGGGCAAACTGATATCTCTATCTCTGGAGTGTATTGGTGTAGGGTGCACTACGAAGCCTATCCTAGAAGCACATATCACCGTAGAACTGTACCTTTTTTTCTGGACTTTTTGTTATATGACGAGTTGGACTTCATCCAATTAATTAGCGCTGTTTTATCAATTAGACTTTTAGTTCTTTTAGCTTGATTTTTTGTTTTATGTTTTATAAAGATAAAAAAATCATTTATTTTAAACAGCTGCTGCTATAGATAATTTTGCTTCATTTTGAGGATTTATCTTCTAAGTGCTTACTCAATCTATTTTTAATTTACTGTGAGATATATTCCTTTTTGTCACTCATAAACAGTTGATATAAATTTTCCTTGGCGCTGGGAAGTGCACTGTGGGCCCATTTTGGTGCACCTCTGTTTGATATGTACAGTTTTATTGTTGTGATAGGCTCTATAGATATCTGCTGTTAGTGTGTGATATTCCTATTTTCTTGGGAAATAAATAAGATATTGTTTGCTAGCATATGTGTCTGTCTTCATAGCTAACATTAGATCATTAGGCCTAGCATAGTCTGATAGACTAGCTAATTATAGGGATTTACGAATTAGTACATATATGCAATAGTTATATAGGGAACAATATAGTGTATAGCATTCCAATTTTTACCTCAACTGCAAAGGGTGGGCCAACTCAATATTGAATCTTATGGACTAAGACTGGGATGCTATTATAGGTCATGTGTGTGTGTAAAGGCAGGCGTCCCAATACTTTTGGCAACATAGTGTATTTTAAAGGTTAAATCCCAATACTGTCACCAACACAATTCCACATAAAATATATTTATATATACAGTGATATATATTAGTTAAAACATAATATTGTCACCAACACCATCCCACATATGACATATATACTGTATACTGTATACTGCAGTTTAAATTTTAGGATGAGCTTAGTATTCGGTCAGAACATTAAGTAGGCTATTTAGACGGAAGGTTTAGGCTGTTCAGCGTGGATGAATGTGATGGCTTACAGCTGTTGGTGGTTTCTAAGCTGCCACGTTCTTACCAACCACTGACATAGTTGTATAGTTACATAGTTAGGTTGAAAAAAGACACAAGTCCATCCAGTTCAACCAAAAAGAACATACAAACCTATACCCATAGTTGTTCCAGAGGAAGGCAAAAAAAATCCCCAATAAAGCACGATCCAATTTCCAGGGTGGGGGGGATTCCTTCCCGATCCCCCAACAGGCAATCTAATATTCCCTGGATCAACTTTACCTATAATTAGTCCTCTGGTGTATTATGTGTAATTGTAACAGATCCCCAAATGGGACAGGGTTAAAGCCGTTTAGGATATTCCATTCCCGCACACAAGGCAGCTATCGAGACTCCACAATCCGGCGCACATGACCCATAAGTATTCCCCCATTAACGAGACACACAGCTCTGTTTGAGGTTCAACAGGAATAAACAATCTTTATTGAGAAAGCAGGCTCTTATATACACAAAAAGAATACTGCAGTAACCAAATGAACAATGACCCAACTCCACCCACCACATCACACAATCGTTCCTAACGAGCCCCAATACACATCCTTTAGTAGACATTCTGACTCCGGCTCTGACCTTATTTATATGAGCCAATTAACTACATCTGATGACTCATACACCTGACCTTTAGGCTGTCTGCTAATTTACAATACACATTACCATCAATAGACCTTCACACAATACAGGGTCAATTAGCACAAGCCACAATGAAAGACCCTTAGAAGTAAGTCTGGATTCAATACACATTTATCACAGTAGCAGGTTTAATTACCACCACAGTAGCAGACTTAATTACCACAGCAAGCTTTATAGTACACAACAGCCAACACACAATACAGGGTCCATTAGCGCAAGCTACAATGAAAGACCCTTAGAAGCCATCCTAGATTTATTTACATCACAACAGACAGACAGGTTGGCTGCAGTCCAAGACATATTCTGCATGTCCATTATTTTCTGGCTCAATCTGTGCCCAAAGATGTCTCCCGTTACAATGTGCATTTAGGAAAGAATCCAAACCTAATCTACTGAGCTGGCCAGAACCAGCTGGACTTCAACCGGCCCATTCACATACATGGCTGAGAATTCCCAGACACGTAAGCAAATTGCAGGGAATGGGGTGGGTTACATCACTGCGTTAAATATGGCGTTATTCGGGCAATGATGTCACTGCTATGCCCAGCCCTGCTTTTATATAGCTGATGACCACTCGGGAGGCTATCATTTAGCAATCGTCTCCGCCAGGGAATTGGTTAAATGCGCTGGGTAGAAAGGTTTGGTGGAGTTTTTATTCCAGCAAAGGCAGTGGCATCATGACTGATGATGGAATTACAATGAAGGACATTTCTTGGGACTACTTATTTAAGGGGGAGTATCTGTGGGCCTATTGAAGGGGGGCTTTATGATTCTGATAAGCTCACCACCCGTAGACCCTCACCACCACTGAGCTGGGGGGAAGATGGCATGTCCTCATCACCATGGGAATAAGGCAACCCCACCTATATCGGAGGCATGCGGCCAGCCATGGATTCAACTATGGGTGTAGCTGGTATGCATTTTTAGGGGGACCTCACACATTTTTATTTTGCATTGAGTCCCCAATAAAGTCTGTGCCAGATCTGAAAGGTCTGGTTTGGATTTTCTAAGGGACTTCACACATTTTTTTTCTATTGAGTCCCCATTGAAATCTGTACCAGATCTGAAAGGTCTAGTACAGATTTCCTAGGGGACCGCTCACATTTTTTTGCATTGAGTCTCCAATAAAGTCTGTGCCAAATCTGAAAGGTCTGGTGTGGATTTCCTACGGGATCTCAAACATCTTTTATTAATTTTTTTCATTGAGCTCCCAATAAAGTCAGTGCCAGATATGAAAGGTCTGGTATGGATTTCTTTGGGGACTTCACACATTTTTTTATTAATTTTTTTGCATTAAGTCCCCATTGAAGTCTGTGCCGAATCTGAAATGTCTGGTACGGATTTCCTAGGGGATTTCACACATTGTTTTTGCATTGAGTCCTCCATAAAGTCTGTGCCAGATTTCAAAGAACTGGTATGGATTTCCTAGGGGACTTCAGACATTATTTATTTATTTTTTGCATTAAGTCCCCAATAAAGTCTGTGCCAAATCTGAAAGATCTGGTGTGGATTTCCTAGGGGATATCACACATTTTTTATAATTTTTTTTGCATTGAGTCCCCAATAAAGTCTGTGCCAAATCTGAAAGGTCTGGTATGGATTTCCTAGGGGACCTTACACATTTTTTTTTTGCATTGAGTCCCCAATAAAGTCTGTGCCAGATATGAAAGGTCTGGTATGGATTTCCTAGGGGACTTCAGTCATTATTTATTTATTTTTTGCATTGAGTCCCCAATAAAGTCTGTGCCAGATCTGAAAGGTCTGGTATGGATTTCTTAAGGCATTTCACACATTTTTTTGCATTGAGTCCCCAATAAAGTCTGTGCCGAATCTGAAAGGTCTGGTACGGATTTCCTAGGGGATTTCACACATTTTTTTCATTGAGTCCCAATAAAGTTTGTGCCAAATCTGAAAGGTCTGGTACAGATTTCCTAGGGGATTTCACAAATTTTTTTCATTGAGTCCCCAATAAAGTCTGTGCCAGATCTGAACGGTCTGGTATGGATTTCCTAGGGGATCCTTCACAATTTTTATTTATTTTTTCCATTGAGTCCCCAATAAAGTCTGTGCCAAATCTGAAAGATCTGGTGTGGATTTCCTAGGGGATATCACACATTTTTTATAATTTTTTTTGCATTGAGTCCCCAATAAAGTCTGTGCCAAATCTGAAAGGTCTGGTATGGATTTCCTAGGGGACCTTACACATTTTTTTTTTGCATTGAGTCCCCAATAAAGTCTGTGCCAGATATGAAAGGTCTGGTATGGATTTCCTAGGGGACTTCAGTCATTATTTATTTATTTTTTGCATTGAGTCCCCAATAAAGTCTGTGCCAGATCTGAAAGGTCTGGTATGGATTTCTTAAGGCATTTCACACATTTTTTTGCATTGAGTCCCCAATAAAGTCTGTGCCGAATCTGAAAGGTCTGGTATGGATTTCCTAGGGGATTTCACACATTTTTTTCATTGAGTCCCCAATAAAGTTTGTGCCAAATCTGAAAGGTCTGGTACAGATTTCCTAGGGGATTTCACAAATTTTTTTCATTGAGTCCCCAATAAAGTCTGTGCCAGATCTGAACGGTCTGGTATGGATTTCCTAGGGGATCCTTCACAATTTTTATTTATTTTTTCCATTGAGTCCCCAATAAAGTCTGTGCCAAATCTGAAAGGTCTGGTATGGATTTCCTAGGGGACCTTACACATTTTTTTTTGCATTGAGTCCCCAATAAAGTCTGTGCCAGATATGAAAGGTCTGGTATGGATTTCCTAGGGGACTTCAGTCATTATTTATTTATTTTTTGCATTGAGTCCCCAATGAAGTCTGTGCCAGATCTGAAAGGTCTGGTATGGATTTCTTAGGGCATTTCACAAATTTTTTTCATTGAGTCCCCAATAAAGTCTGTGCCAGATCTGAACGGTCTGGTATGGATTTCCTAGGGCATTTCACACATTTTTTTGCATTGAGTCCCTAATAAAGTTTGTGCCAAATCTGAAAGGTCTGGTACAGATTTCCTAGGGGATTTCACACATTTTTTTTATTGTGTCCCCAATAAAGTCTGTGCCAGATCTGAAAGGTCTGGTATGGATTTCCTAGGGGACTTCAGTCATTATTTATTTATTTTTTGCATTGAGTCCCCAATGAAGTCTGTGCCAGATCTGAAAGGTCTGGTATGGATTTCTTAGGGCATTTCACACATTTTTTTGCATTGAGTCCCCAATAAAGTCTGTGCCGAATCTGAAAGGTCTGGTACGGATTTCCTAGGGGATTTCACACATTTTTTTCATTGAGTCCCCAATAAAGTTTGTGCCAAATCTGAAAGGTCTGGTACAGATTTCCTAGGGGATTTCACACATTTTTTTCATTGAGTCCCCAATAAAGTCTGTGCCAGATCTGAACGGTCTGGTATGGATTTCCTAGGGGATCCTTCACAATTTTTATTTATTTTTTCCAAGGAGTCCCCAATAAAGTCTGTGCCAAATCTGAAAGGTCTGGTATGGATTTCCTAGGGGACCTTACACATTTTTTTTGCATTGAGTCCCCAATAAAGTCTGTGCCAGATATGAAAGGTCTGGTATGGATTTCCTAGGGGACTTCAGTCATTATTTATTTATTTTTTGCATTGAGTCCCCAATGAAGTCTGTGCCAGATCTGAAAGGTCTGGTATGGATTTCCTAGGGCATTTCACACATTTTTTGCATTGAGTCCCCAATAAAGTCTGTGCCGAATCTAAAAGGTCTGGTATGGATTTCCTAGGGGATTTCACACATTTTTTTCATTGAGTCCCCAATAAAGTTTGTGCCAAATCTGAGGCGGCGTACACACGGCCGAGGTTCTCGCTAGACGGGCGGGTCGCCGATTTCGACGGCCGGCAGGGAACCTCGACGGGCAGAACGATGTGTTCTGCCCGTCGAGATTCCCTGCCGTGTGTACGCGGCCTGAAAGATCTGGTACAGATTTCCTAGGGGATTTCACACATTTTTTTATTGTGTCCCCAATAAAGTCTGTGCCAGATCTGAACGGTGTGGTATGGATTTCCTAGGGGATCCTTCACAATTTTTATTTATTTTTGCATTAAGTCCCCAATAAAGTCTGTGCCAGATCTGAACGGTCTGGCATGGATTTCCTAGGGGACTTTACACATTTTTTAATTTATTTTTTCCATTGAGTCCCCAATAAAGTCTGTGCCAGATCTGAAAGGTCTGGCATGGATTTCCTAGGGGACTTCACATATTTTTTTTTTTTTCATTGAGTCCCCAATAAAGTCTCTGCCGGATCTGAAAGGTCTGGTATGGATTTCCTAGGGGACCTTACACATTTTTTATTTATTTTTCCATTGAGTCCCCAATAAAGTCTGTGACAGATCTGAAAGGCCTGGTGTGCATTTCCTAGGGGACCACTCACATTTTTTTGCATTGAGTCTCCAATAAAGTCTGTGCCGGATCTGAAAGGTCTGGTATGGATTTCCTAGGGGATCCTTCACATTTTTTTTTAATGTTTTGCATGAGGTATCCCCTTAAAATCCATACTAGACTTAAAAGTTTGGGTATGTATTTTTGAGGAGGGGGGGCTCTATGCAATTTTATTTAAAATTCTTGCTATAGGATGTGTCTTTATTTTTGCATCCCAGATGGGAAACAAACCCACAGCCCCTTGCTTAGGAAGCCAGTGCCTTATCCATTAGGCAACTGGTAAAACAATGACATTCACACTCCTAACTATTTCAAGCTCCGTCTTATGCTGAGTTGAGTGAAACTGTAAAAGTAAAAAAGGGAACTCAAACAGCCTAAATACAGATCTTGGTAAAAAAAAAAATGTATATAATTATTCTACAATACAACAAAAGTAAAAAAGATGCAGCTTTGGTTCCCACTGATATCAGCGTGTTTCAGGTTTGGCCTCCGAAGTTCTTTGAAGTTTGGTGAGCAGCTGCCCAAAACCCAAGGCAATTTGGCACATCACTATTGAAAGGTAATATAATCACCAGCACCATTCCACCTATGATACATACATTATAGTTCAAACCTAATATTGTCACCAACACTGCCCTATATATTACATTAAATTTTTCTATATTTTATTTACAGATCAGTGGCTTAATGGAAACTAAAGATGTCTGGTTGTTATGAGTAAATCATTCCTCCATTTCTCATAAATTAGACCCAGTGAGCGATGCATACTGGGAGTTGTAGTATAGCCTTCCAACCACCCTCCAACCTAGGACCAAGAGTAAAGCCTCGTACACACAGTTCGATTTTCAGAAGGGGATTATCTGCCGACAGACTGTTGGCCGAAATTCTTACCGTTCGTACGCTCCTTTTGACAATTGTCCAATTTTCCGACTACAAATGTTGGATGACGGGCTAGTAAATTTTTGTCAAACGACAGCTCCACGTCAGATTTTCGTATGCTCAGTACACGATTCCGTCACACAAAAGTCGAAAGTACAAACACGCATGCTCGGAATCAAGGCTCAACAAACTCGAAATTGGCAGAAGGGGCCCAAAGGGTGGCGCTCAACACCTGAGATTCCTCCTAGTATGTCACTACGTTCGTGTTTGTGGCACGACAATTTGTGTAACGTTAGTATGCAAGAAAAGATACTGGCGCACGCCCTTTTGACAAAAATCAAACACTCGGTTGTCCAACAATCGTACCGTGTGTAGGCGGCTTTAGGCTGGCCATACATTTTTTGCCATTTTCTTGGACAATTGTCCTTTAGCGGTACCAAAAACATATAATATGAGGTCAAACCCAAGCACTTTCAATTTGTAATTCAATTTGTTCAGTCAGGCAGGCCCTTGCCAGTAGAGGAACTACCAGGGTTGCAGAAGTCATACTTGCCACTGGGCCCTGGAGTTCCACCAAGCAGGGGGGGGTAAGCAGTGTTGCCAACCTCCTATCAGTTTGGACAAGCAGCCTGATTTCTCCCATCTGTAAGACAGGAGAGTCAGCCTGTAAATGAAGAGACTGGTAACTGGAGCTGAGCCGCGTGTCTATGACAGCCCAGCAAGTAAACCCCCCCCTCCCCCCACGGGTGGGAGAGCAGAGAGGAATACAAACGCCTCCTCCTCCTCTTGCCCCTTTTTTTCCTGTCTTTGATGTGACTTACCCACTCTCCTATCCATGGCATGCAGATGTGCCAGAAAGAGGTAGGATGTGTGGGTCTGGAAATATGGAAAACAGAACCCTACTACACATTCCTATCTGGATCAGTGATGAGCCCCCATCTACCAGCCTCAACCCCCCCCCCCCCCCCCCCGGGTGATTGAGCTCTGCTCTGTGATCAGTCCCTATCTCTCTCCCTTCCCCCTCCCCCCGTCTGTCTCCCTCCCCCTCTCAGTTCTTCCAATTGCTTCTCAAACTTCCCACTTTTTTTCGCTCAACCATTAGGCCCCTTTCACACCAGTGGACCGATCGTGTTTGCCTGTCAGTTTTTCAAGTGGAACCCGCCTGGACCACATATTGTTCTTTAAGTGGCAGGGGATGTCAGCAGACATCTGTCCGCTGACACCCGCCTGCATCCGATTTGATCCAGTCCACTAAAAACAGATGGACGAGGATTTATTCCCCATCCAACCAGCGGATCAGATCAGATGGAAACAGACAGGCGGTCCATGTCCTTGTCTGCTCTGCATAGTGGAGCAGACAGGACCTGTCATCTGCCTGCTCAGCGGGGACCAGCAGAAAGATTCCCCGCTGGGCAGGCAGACCTGCTGGACAGGGTCTGCCCATCTGAAAGGGGTCTTAGGTTGAAAAAAAATATTCAGTTCCCCTATCTACACATTCCAGGTGGATGGGGGAATCCTCCCACTGTGGACTAGTGGCAGAACTACCAGGGTTAGAAATAGGGTTGCCACCTCATCCCTTTAAAACAGAACACATATGCATTACACAGGTTCTGGAGGCTAATTTAATGCAGATAAGGCACCAAGTGAGTTTAATTACCCCTTTAATCAGCCACAGAACCTGTGTAATTAATATGTGTTCTGTTTTAAAGGGATGAGGTGGCAACCCTAGTTAGAAAGGTCGCACTTGCGAACAGGTCCTGGTGTTCCATCCTTCATTTGTGTTCCCAGCCTCCTCTTGCTGTGCGTCCCTGCTATTGACAGCGCTGGTCTCTGTCTCTATGGCAGTGGCAGCAGTGAATTAGGGCCCCGTTCTGGCTACTTTATGGGGCTTAAGGGCATATGTGCAGGAAGGCCAGCACAATTGGTTGAAGACAGCTGAGCCTCCCACAGGTTTCCAAGCAATGGTTGTGCTGCGTAGCCTTCTCTGTTGACATTCTGATTGGGATGCGATCCAGGTGATGCTCCCAGTCAGATCTAATATTAAATATGATAATGGTTTTATTGATCACACCCCCCCCCCCCCCCCACCTTACTGGCCTGGAGCTAGGGTTGCCACCTCACCCCTTTAAAAATGAACACATACTAATTACACAGGTTCTGTGGCTGATTAAGGTGGTAATTAAACTCGCTTGTACCTTATCTGCATTAAATTAGCCTCAGAACCTGTGTAATTCATATGAGTTTGGGTTTATAGGGATGAGGTGGCAACCCTACCTGCAGCCCACACGGCTCTGAACATATGGTTGATATAAATGTACTTTTGATTCTAATAAATACTGTGTTTGATCAGATTCTATTTGGAGCATCACATCCCGATCAGCATATCAACAGAGAAGGCTATGCAACATTACCGCTGCTAGGTGACTGGCCGGAGGGGGAGGGTCAGCTGTCTACAACAATAGTGCCAGCTCTGCCCCCGCATGTACTCGGTACTGGGTATTAATAGACTGCCACCGCTGCCATAGAGATAGAGACGCCAGACATGCAATGTCAATAACAGGGGCAGGACAGCAAGAGTAGGTTGGGGACCCTTACGGTGGCGGAACGCCAGGGTCCGGTCAAGAGTGTAACCTTGGCAGCCCTGGTAGTTCTGCCACTTCAATGGTCTCCCTATATGGAGTTCCCTGGTGTGCTGGTGACAAATCTCTTGCTTTCTGCTACTGTGGGGTGTAGTGATATAAATATGTTGTAATATATGTTCTAATACGTTGGCCGATTTGTGTGGAATGTTTTATATATATATATATATATATATATATATATATGTAACATTCCACATAGATCGGTCAACGTATTACAACATATATTCATAGGTGTGCGCAGCCTTTGGCATTAGGGTGTACACCCCAAAGCTCAAACACATTCTACCGATCACTCATGATGTTCATTCAGAAAGGGAAGGGGCCGGTAAATGGCATATTTACTGGCTCCTTCCCCCATTCATCCTAAAACATCCACAGCAACAACCAGTGGGAGAGTAGGGAAGCCTACAATGCTGTGGGGGGGAAGAAGGGGGTGCCAGGTCAGCGGGGAAATCTGTTCTGCACAGGGTGATTAGGGTGTGCCTGGGCACACCTGGCACACCCTGTGCGCACGCCTATGCATATATTACAACATGGGGGGCCCCAAGACAGTAGAGAGGGGGCCCACAGCAGAACAGATCAGTGTGGAGGCCCGGGGGACTGATGGAGGGGTCTTGGGCGGGGGGGCGCTTCAAGTTCTTCTGTTTCTTGCACCGGG
The DNA here is from genome assembly GCA_029574335.1 of Rana kukunoris. Taxonomy (NCBI): domain Eukaryota; kingdom Metazoa; phylum Chordata; class Amphibia; order Anura; family Ranidae; genus Rana; species Rana kukunoris. Next base: position 4,955,937 of record CM056049.1, on the reverse strand, counting down.
GCCCTAGAGGTTCTAGTTAAGCCCTTGGCCCTTGCACTACATAGGTGAAGGTAAATCTTAATGAAATTAAATAGGCAGATCATATAATGCAGGGATGGACTGGCCATTGGGACTACAGGGAGTTTCCCGGTGGGCCGATGGCTCAGTGGGCCGGCTTTAGAGACAGCGGACCGCCGCCCCCCTCCGCTCCTCCATCTCTCCCTCCCCGCAGCGCTCACCTCCTCTTCCTCCCCGCAGCCCTCATCTGGGGGAACAAAGAAGCAGGGGAAGGACCAGAGGAGCAGGGACGACGACAGAGGGGCATGGGGGAGGGGACAGGCAGCTGACTCAAAAGCTATGGAGTTTCTCACTTCTGCCTAATCTTGTCCCATAAGGGGGAGTACCGAATGTATTCCGTGCCCTGGGTGAAATAATGTCTAGCTTCCCCAGTGGTACTGCCTATAAGAGTACCAGTAACAGTCATTCTATTCTAATAAAGTAGAACGGCTAGTGGCTAGTAAAGTTGGAGAGGGGGCTTGGGTGGCCGGGGGGGAGTTGTCCGGCCACCATAGGAGAGACATGTCAAAGTGGGCCAGTCTGGATGAAGTCCAGGGCCAAATTTTTGTCCCAGTCCAGCCCTGATATAATGTATGACCAGCTTAGGACATGTAGCTGTGAGTCCATTAATAGAATGATTGTTGCAGTCATTTAACATAATTAGTAAGGGGTAGAGGAAGAAATCCTAAGTGCACATCTAATTGATCATGTAGAAGTAGAAGCTCTTATCTACTGTCTTGTCCTATAGACCAGTGGTCTATAGCAGTGTTTCTCAACTCCAGTCCTCAAGGCGCCCCAACAGGTCATGTTTTCAGGCTTTCCATTACTTTGCACAGGTGATTTGATCAGTTTCACTGCCTTAGTAATTACCACAGCCGTTTCATCTGAGGGAAAACCTGAAAACATGACCTGTTGGGGCGCCTTGAGGACTGATCCGCCAGATGGATGGAAAAGTAGGGTTTTCCTCTGTCACACTTTGGCAGATCGGAGCCAGTCGGTTGTCAGCGGGCATATCACCTCTGACATCTGTGGCTCCATAGAGGTACACGGAGCGTCCGTTCAGGTCCACCTAAAAAAACTCACAAGCGTACCTTAACGATCCGTTCTTATACAGCACATTTTAGAGGCGTTTTGCATGTACTACCAGTCATTCACATGGAAAGTGCGTTTCTTTGGAGACCTCACCAAAGATGCGGCCATTGGGAGTTTGAATGTAGCCTATTTACTGCTTCCCCCCACAAATCCTAACATGACCCTCCCATACTCCCAACACAGCATGGAGGGGCTCGGTGAAGGCGGCACTGAAGGTGTGGAGGTGTCTCATTGTACCACACACAGAATAGAAGGAAATCTGTCCACCTTCGTAATCCAGAAAGATCCTGACCCTATCACTGGAGGAGTTGTCGGGTAGAGGTATCACTTTACAGTTATGTATCACGGCATAGCCATTTTCATTCCTGAAAAATCCCCAGGACTTATTATTACTCCCGATCCGTGACTGATCCGTCCTCTTCCTCTCCATACTGGGGTAACACATTCCAACCCTCCAGCTACTCGATTCCCCGACATCCACTTCCCAATAATGTTGCCCCGAGGAAAATTTCTGACTGCTCAACACGAGAGGAAAACGCTGAAATCTCGCTGGTGTTTCTGGGTTTCTCTGGCTTAGATTTGATTGGGATGCTGTTTTCTTATCATCGGATATAAGTAGATTATTATGGGCTGTGTTCACGTCCAGTAATACGTCTGCAGCTTCCTGTACATAAAAGCATCCATTGATCCCTTTTATTGCATCCAATAAAGTGTTAGATATGTGGTTAATCCAAGCCACGTCCAGAAGCCCTCCATCCCGGAGCTGTGTGTCGTGTCTTTTCCGGTCCTCGTTATCTTTATCCTCACACAAGTCGCCTATGTTGGATCTCTGTAGGATAGCCACCGGATCCTTTATTTTACACAGCTCCTCGATGAAACACATCTTCCGGGACAACTCGACCTTCTTTATTTCCAGCTTCTCAATCAGATCCCACACCGAGCCTAAGATCCCTTCTGCCTTCTCGGAGATGTCACTTAGGATCCTCCTCTCCAGGTCTTCCAGCCGTCTCTTGAGGTCTCTAAACAGGGCGGTGATTACCTCCGTGTCACCGGCCGCCTTTTCCTTGACTTTTTTCTGATGTTCCTGCAGACTCTGGACGTTTTTCTCGGCCTCGTCTCTCCTCGTAGCCAGTTTATGAACCACGTTTCCCAGCCAATTCTTCTTTGTTTCAAAGGCCTCGTCCAGTGACTCCATCTGGTGACTTTTGTGCTCGCCGATCAGGCAATAGACGCAGACGCAGGTAGAGTCTTCCTTGCAGTAATACTCCAGGCTTTTTTTATGAAGGGAACATTTCCTGTTCTCCGGAGAAGCGGCGGGATCCGTTATAACGTGTTCTGGTGACTTGCTGTGAACTCTCAGATGATTATCACACAGAAAAGCTTCACAGTGCGAACAGGATTTAACGGCAGATACAGGAGTGTGAATACAGTAAGTACAGAAGACCCCGGGCTCCTTCTGATTGGGCTGAGTAGACTGGAAATCCTCCAATATCTTCCATAGTGTTACGTTCCTGTGCAGTGCAGGTCGCTCCTGGAATTTTTTTTTGCATTCGGGACAGGAGTAAATTCCAGACTCCCCCTGTGTGTCCAGCACGCGATCAATACACTCCCGGCAGAAGTTGTGTCCACATTCCAGGATTACAGGATCCGTATAAATGCTCAGACAGATGGAACATTCCAGCTCCTTCATCAGCTCAGCAGACGCCATCTCTGACAGCAGAAAAGAGGGACACCGAACTGAACGTCTCAGACGCTCATCCTGTAATTGCAGGTTATGTAATATGAAGGTGGGGCACGGAGGATTATATAATAATGTCACGTGGCAAAAACGTGTCTTTCTTGGGAAAAGTAAAGGTAAAACAAAGGTTACCATTAGGGATGAGCTCTGGCGTGTTCGCACACTCCACGTGCAGAGCCCGCAAGGAAGTAGGCACTGAGCTGCGCTAATCACAGGCAGTGAGACATTCCCCGATCTCTGCAGCCCCGCAACAGGACAATGGGGGTTATTTACGAAAGGCAAATCCACTTTGCACTACAAGTGCACTGCAAGTGCACTTGGAAGTGCAGTCGCTCTAAATCTAAGGCCTCGTACACACGATCGGACATATCCGATGAAAACGGTCCGCGGACCATTTCCATCGGATATGTCCGATCGGGAGTTTGATCCGATGGCGTGTACACACCATCGGATCAAATTCCCCGCCGCCGGACGGCGCGGTGACGCGACGGTGACGCGGCGGTGACGTTGACACCGCCACGTCACCGCCACGTCACCGCACCAGGAAGTTAAACACTTCCGCGCATGCGCCGAATCCATTCGGCGGCGGCGCGGCGGCGGTGGGGGACGACATGTCTGCTGGTAAGTGTACTAACCAGCAGACATGTCGGGCGGACAGATTCCACCGGATGGATTTCAAAGCATGCTTTGAAATCTGTCGGGTGGAGAAATCTGTCCGCTAGCCCATACACACGAGCGGAGATGTCTGCTGAAACGGTCCATCGGACCGTTTTCACCGGACATATCCCCTCGTGTGTACGAGGCCTAAGGGGTTGATCTGAAATAAAGGGAAGCTCTGCTGATTGTATCATCCAATCATGTGCAAGCTTAAAAAAAAAAAATGTTTTCCTTGCATGTTCCCCTTGGATCTACAGCAACTTTACTTCCAAGTGCACTTTCAGGCCCCGTACACACGGCAGAGAACCTCGACGGGCAGAACACATCGTTCTGCCCGTCGAGGTTCTCTGCCGGCCGTCAAATTCGGCGACCCGGCCCGTCGGGAAAGGCAACCAGCCATTCATCCCGACGGGCCGTCGAGCAAATAGAGAACCTGTTTCCCGACGGGCGGGGCTCGCCGAGAGCGTACACACGACCGAGGTTCTCGGCAGAATGCGGCTCCCAGCGAGGTTCTCGCTGGTTTCTGCCGAGAACCTCGGCCGTGTGTACGGGGCTTCAAGTGCACTTGTAGTGAAAAGTGCATTTGCCTTTAGTAAATCACCCCCAATGTCTCACTGCCTGTGATTAGCGCAGGGCAGTGCCGACTTCCTGGCGTGCTCTGCACGTGGAGTGTGCGAACACGCCGGAGCTCATTTCTAGTTACTATGTATCCCTATTTCCTGGGAACAATCCCCATTGTAAAGGGTCTGTACCCGTAAAGCTTGGGTGCTCAACATGTGGCCACCCAGCTGTTACGAACTACAAGTCCCATGAGGCATTGCAAGGCTGACAGTTACAAGCATGATTCCCAGAGACAGTGGCATGTTGGCAGGGCCGTCTTTAAAGCGGATCTCCACCCAAAATTAAACAGGATCGCATAAATAATACTGCACCTAAAGAATGCTGAAACCGATATTTTCAATTAAAATAAGATTTACAGTACCATTAAACTTGATGGGCTTCCGGTCTGCCTTCCCCGGGTTTTTGCTCGGGTTTCTCTTTGTTTCCTGTCCCGTGCAGTGTCCTCTGGGAGCTTGTGTCATAGCTCCCTTCAGATCGTATTCTTCCCATGTTAGACGAAGTATCGCGCGATTTCGAGGAAGAGGAAGTGACGCGCCATGTAAACAAAGGCTGGAGGGCGGGCTTTACAAAAATCTCCATTACGCCAAAGCCGCTGGTCCCCGTTGCTCGCGCGCATTCGTGAGATCGAGCGGTGAATGCTGGGACATCAGCATCCACCGGAAAAGGAAGTGCCGGGCTGTGGGCTTATGCCCACAGTTAAAATGGTGTCTAAACCGGAAGGGAGAATATAACTTGTTATTTCACACTGTAAAGCAGCGGAGCGGCCGGCGGAGACAGGACACGTCAGTTGCAGAAATTACTGTAATTTAAGTTTTAAATAGCCATTCAGAAAAAAACTTATCTGGCGACTGGCGTGGGAGATCCGCTTTAAAGTGGAGGTTCACCCTCCCAAAAATTTCTAGTATACTACGGACAACACCACCCCGACCGGCAGTATGCCGGTGTTTTTTTGTTTTTCTTTGTACTTACCTTTTTACGGGCGCTCTTCCCAATCACAGGCTGTGATTGACGTCTCCCTCAGTCCAGCACATACAGCGCATCACGAGATGCCGAAGAAAACCGGACGTCGGCGCGGCCCTATATGGCGCCTGCACACCGACGTTCGGGTTCCTTCGGCATCCCGTGACGCGCTGTATGCGCCAGGCTGAGGGACGTCAATCACGGCCTGTGATTGGGAACGCCCAGTCCCTTGGGATCGCTGGAGGGTAACAGCGCCCATAAAAAGGTAAGTACGGAACAAAAACAAAAAAAAAAACACCGGCATACTGCCGGTCGGGGTGGTGTGGTCCGTAGTATACTAGTGTTGAGCAGAATATGCCATATTCGATTTTGCGATATATCTCGAATATATAGTCGAATATTCGAGATATATTCGCTAAATACGAATATTCGTGATATTTTTTGGAAATGAAATGATTGCGAATTTTCGCTATTGCGAATGCGAATGCGAAATTTCGAGAAATGCGGAATGGAGCACTCTGATTGGCTCAGAATATTCGTGATATATTACAATACAAAATAATTGCGAATATTCGGGAAATGCGGAAGGAGCACTCTGATTGGCTCAGAATATTCGTGATATATTACAATACAAAATAATTGCGAATATTCGGGAAATGCGGAAGGAGCACTCTGATTGGCTCAGAATATTCGTGATATATTACAATACAAAATAATTGCGAATATTCGGCAAATGCGGAAGGAGCACTCTGATTGGCTCAGAATATTCGTGATATATTACAATACAAAATAATTGCGAATATTCGGCAAATGCGGAAGGAGCACTCTGATTGGCTCAGAATATTCGTGATATATTACAATACAAAATAATTGCGAATATTCGGGAAATGCGGAAGGAGCACTGTGATTGGCTCAGAATATTCTTGATATTTTATCGTAATTTCGCAAGAATGCGAATGAGAAATTAATTGCGGAATTTCGACAGTAACACTCTGAAATCGAATATATGTGTTATTTTAGCTAAAAACAATATTGCGAATTTCTCGAAAATAATCGCGCGATATCGCTATTGCCGAATAATCGCATTGCGATTTTTCGGCAATATAAAATGATCGCTGCAGCTACTCGGCCCAAGGTCTCTAATCATACCAGCAATGCTTTTAGACGTCGATGGGGATCTCTAGGATGTGATCTGTTCTAAAAAAAAATTGAAAAAATACGAATATTCGAAATAGCGAATATTCACCGCGAAATTCGGAATATATCGCGAATACTCGAATATGCCATATTCGAGCCGAATATTCGCAATACGAATATTCGTGAGCAACGCTATAGTATACTAGAAATTTGTTTGGATGGTGAACCTCCACTTTAAGGCATGGCAAAAAGGAGCCCTGTCATTGTTGTGGGGCCCAAAGCAGCTGCCTCATACTTGCCAACTATCCCAGTTTAAATTCCCTTATCCCTTGAAGTTTTAGTCCTGTGCTGTGTCCTGATATCTCAGAGCAGGGAAACTACTGCTACCAGCATATAACATTAACCACAAGTATATACTGTAGATGCACACCAGTATGGAAATAATACAAGTGTAGCGGTGCACTTACACAAGTTCAAAAGATCCACACATCACCCTGGTGCCTGAGCCTCCATTCATTCATCTTGAGACAATGAACAGTCATTTGTGTTGTTTTGTTTATTTGGGGGATATATAACTTGAATAGGGGTAAGGAGGATATGGGATGCCCATAGAAGCATAGGATATGGGATGCCCATAGAACAAGTTAGGCGGCGTAAACACGACCGAGAAACTCGTCGGGCGAAACACATAGTTCTCCCCGTCGAGTTCCTTGTTCGGCAGTCAAAAAACTCGCCGAGGCAAATTTTCCCATTGCCCATCGAGGAAATAGAGAACATGCTCTCTTTTTGGCTCGACGAGTTCCTCGACGGGTATTCAGGGGCCGAAAAGTGTACACACGACCGGTTTCCTCGGCAGAATACGTCTTCCATCGAGACGTATTCTGCCGAGGAAACCGGTTGTGTGTACGGGGCCTCAGTGTTTGTCATGTTAAAGTGAATTCAGCTTTACATGAGCAAATGTTTTACTTCATATCTTCCAAAAAAATATAGCGGTTTGTAAGTTGCACTCCCCAGATGGAATAATATGGCGGACCCTAATTCTGACAGATTTTTCACCTCAGGACACTTCTCCTCCTGCACATCACTTTCCTGTCACAAATTAGTACTCCTGTCACGCCATCTTCGCCCCACTAGGCCTTACTCTGAATAAGTCCCAGCAGCTTCTGTAATGGATTGTACTTGATGACATTTGACTGTGTAGTTACTAGGCCCGAGGCCTGCAGGACTACCTGAACAAGCCATTAACCCGTACCCATGTGTTCGTCTCACCCCTTAACCACAAAATAAAGACTCGGACAACGTGTTATCCTTGAATGGACGTAGGGGTCGGCCACAGCTTTATTTTTTTCTTTAACCATAAAACATCTGTAAACCTTTAGTACCATCTCATGGTAAGATTACAAGGGGGAAGCAACCAGCCAGCCGCCGGCCTAAACCGACGGGCATAATAGCCTTCCCCCGTTCCTTCATTAATATTACCGCCAGCTGTGACTTAACAATAAATATCTCACATCATAACGTGAACAAACAATGCCTGTAAAACCAAAACCTTAAAATTGAAATAAAATACAGCAATAACCACCGTCATAACTCCTCAGTACAAAACTCGCTTGACCAATTTTTTTTTTTTAACCACTTAAGGACCGCCTACTGCACATTTACGTCGGCAGAATAGCACGGCCGGGCACATCAACGTATATATACGTTGATTTTAGTACCCAGCCGTGGGTCGTGGGCGCGCGCCCGCGACCCGGTCCGAAGCTCCGGGACCGGGACCGCGGGATTCGCGGACCCGATCGCCGCTGCAGTGCGGCGATCCGTCCCTGGAGCGGAAGAACGGGGAGAGCCGTGTGTACACACGGCTTCCCCGTGCTTCTCTGTGGCCGCAGCATCGATCACGTCATCCCTGTGATAGGGGGACGCGATCGATGACGTCACACCTACAGCCACACCCCCCTACAGTAGTAAACAAACCACATAGGCACACATCCCCTACAGCGCCACCTGTGGTTAACTCCCAAACTGCAACTGTCATTTCCACAGTAAACAATGCAAATTTAAATGCATTTTTTACTGTGAAAATGACAATTGTCCCAAAAATGTGTCAAAATTGTCCGAAGTGTCCGCCATATTGTCGCAGTCACGAAAAAAATCGCTGATCGCCGCTATTAGTAGTAAAAAAAAAAAAAAAATTAATAAAAATGCAATAAAACTATTCCTTATTTTGTAAACGCTATAAATTTTGCGAAAACCAACCGATAAACGCTTACTGCGATTTTTTTTACCAAAAATACGTAGAAGAATACGTATCGGCCTAAACTGAGGAAAAAAACTGTTTTTTTATATATTTTTGGGGGATTTTTATTATAGCAAAAAGTAAAAAATATTGCATTTTTTTTTAAATTGTCGCTCTATTTTTGTTTATAGCGCAAAAAATAAAAATCGCAGAGGCGATCAAATACCACCAAAAGAAAGCTCTATTTGTGGGGAAAAAAGGACGCCAATTTTGTTTGGGAGCCACGTCGCACGACCGCGCAATTGTCAGTTAAAGCGATGCAGTGCCGAATCGCAAAAAGGGGCAAGGTCCTTTACCTGCATTTTGGTCCGGGTCTTAAGTGGTTAAACACCTGAAACTGTGTAATAAAACGGGAAACAAGGGCGGGAGGGTGGGAGCTCACTTGCTGGGGGGCTGCTGCGGGTAAGAGGAAGAAGGTGGGAGGGAAACCCACCTTGAAGCCTTGGTCACATGCCCACCCCAAATACCTCCCCCCTGGGCATCTTTAATTGGCTCTATCTGTCAGAGCACCACCCTCCCAGAGGGAGGGGGGAACTCAAGAAGGGAGAGACTCATTTAACCCCTTTCCTGACTGTCCCATCTCCTCAGCTAGTCCGTGGCACCTAGCCCTATTTGGGCCGGTGCCAACCAAACCTTTCCCCGTGGGGCCTAGCAGTTTAACAGCTCTGTATTCGGTGATGGACTACGGATCCACATAGTCCTACTTCAAATCCTGCGCCCTTGGGCGACATCGATTTGACACATTTCCCCACAATCTCTCTGATCCAGGACTCCTCATCACTGGCCTTGTAATGACAAAGCTCCCTCACAGACTCCCTGTGGTACACTCACCGACTTTCTTCCTGCCCCAGGTCCTTGATGGAGTATTTTATCTGGACGTTCCAACTAGTGTTGCTCGCGAATATTCGCATTGCGAATATTCGCTACGAATATTGCATATTCGAGTATTCGCGAATATCGCGGCGAATATTCGCGGCGAATATTCGCTATTTCGAATATTCGTATTTTTCAAATTTCGCAATGAATTTCGCAAGATTTTCGCAATGAATTTCGCGAATTTCGCAATAGCGAAATTTCGCAATTTTTTTTTTTATAATATCGAATATTCGTGATATTTTATATAAAAAAAAAAAAATCGCAAAATTTCGCAATTTTTTTTTATAATATCGAATATTCGTGATATTTTATATAAAAAAAAAAAAAAATCGCAAATTTTTTTTTTATAAAATATCACGAATATTCGATATTATAAAAAAAATATTTTTTTTTTTTAATAAAATATCACGAATATTCGATATTAACGAATATTCGCGACCGCATATGTGAAATTTCGCTTTTTTTACCGAATATTCGTAAATATCGAATATTCGTGATATTTTATAAAAAAAAAAAAAAAAAATCGCGAAATTTTGCATTAGCGAAATTTCGCAATTTTTTTTTTTTTAATAAAATATCACGAATATTCGATATTAACGAATATTCGCGACCGCATACGTGAAATTTCGCTTTTTTTTTACCGAATATTCGTAAATATCGAATATTCGTGATATTTTATTAAAAAAAAAAAAAAATCGCAAAATTTCGCAATTTTTTTTTATAATATCGAATATTCGTGATATTTTATAAAAAAAAAAAATCGCAACATTTTTTTTTTTTATAAAATATCACGAATATTCGATATTAACGAATATTCGCGACCGCATATGTGAAATTTCACTTTTTTTACCGAATATTCGTGATATTTTATAAAAAAAATAAAAAAATCGCGAAATTTTGCATTGGCGAATATTCGCATTGGCGAAAATTCGCATTTTTTTTTTTTTATAAAATATCACGAATATTCGATATTAACGAATATTCGCGAATATTCTTCGAAATATTCGCGAAAAATCGCGAAATCGAATATGGCGTATTCCGCTCATCACTAGTTCCAACAGCCTCCAGCTACTCCGCCGGGCCTCACACTACCCCCCCGCCCCCCCCTGCACTGTCTAGTACTCCATCTTCCACACTGGACGAAGAAGATCCAGAACCAATGGTGTCTGCCCCATAAATACCCTCCCCCAGCATGCACAGCGAGGCTTCACCCTCCTGATTGGCTGCTGGGGAAGAGCACCCAAACCTTGACTCCATTGTTGCCATCTACTGCACCCCGGCACAACAGAATAAGCCCACAGCACAGCCAAGCTGAGACAAAGACCCTGTTTTAAGCATAACAATTTGGATCAGAGTTTAACTGCTCTCTGATCTCCCTTTAAATTTAAATGGCACCAGTTCTCAAAGTAACCAGGCACTACATAGGAGGCCCGCCCCCTGCCAACCCTAGTTGGGGATTGGTCAGAGCTCCCACACAAACTGCCTGCCACTCCAGTTCCAGGCCCTGCCTCCTTCTCTAAACATTCTCCTCAGAGACAAAACGAGAGCACAGGTGGTCACACCCACTGCTACACTGAACACTCCCAGTCCCAGATCAAAACAAACAGGCCTAGCATATAGCACAGGCCTGCCTAAATTTGTCTGTACTGATACCTAAAACCTAGAAAACCTTATTCTAGCACCCACCAAATGGTAGTGGGTGCTACACAAGCTTTATATAATAAAAGATTAATAATAGTACGTTCATCCAATGTCCAAACAGGTATTATCAGCAAAGGGCCCTTCAAGAGTCCTGGTTGAATGGTGCGCTTATACCCGGGCAGGCCTTTTTTTCTCAGAAAATAGGTGCAGGAACTCAACCATAACAAATCACATCAAATAGTTGGGTATGGTGAAATAATACTAATAGTGGGAGGGTCTTAAAGGGGCATTAAATACCAGGGCTGCATTACGTATAGAGTGCAGAGTTCCGTAGGGTTACACACAGAGTGCAGAGTTCCGTAGGGTTACAGAGTGCAGAGCTTTCTTCCACAGCTACTTACTTCTACATCCTCCATCCACATCCCACCTTCACCCCTCTTCTTCCATTGGCACCTCCCCGCACACTTTAGGTGGCTCTGCCCCTCTAATTTTCAGGGAGATCATCCAGTGGGGGAGTCAGCATCTGCACTGCACCCCAGGCACCTACATCTACCGATTTCCTAACATTGAACCACCACTCAGCCAATCAGGTGCACGGGGTCTGCGTTACCTGTCACCTGATTGGCTGAAGCGACAGGCACTGTGATTGGACGCCTATCAAACGTCCAATCACAGCACAGGACAAGAGGAGGAGCTGGCGGGAGAAGCAATCGGGGTCGGGGAAGATGAAGGACACCACTCGCCGCCTGCCGCCGGCACCCGCTGCCCACCCGAGACAAGGTAAGTGCCGGGAAGATGACGGGGGGCACAGTGGCAGCACTTGGGGCACAGTGGCAACATATGGGGCACAGTGGCAACATCTGGGGCACAGTCGCAACATTTGGGGCACAGTGGCAGCACTTGGGGCACAATGGCAACATTTGGGGCACAGTGGCAGTACTTGGGGCACAGTGGCAGTACTTGGGGCACAGTGGCAGCGTTTGATGGCACAATGGCTGCGTTTGATGGCCACAGTGCCTGCGTTTGATGGCCACAGTGCCTGCGTTTAGTACAGTGGCTGCAATTGATGGGTTTGTTTTTTCCAGAATTTTTCAGTTTGATTGCGCTGCCCCAATTTTTTTTTAGCACCAGCCACCACGGATTGCAAGGCTGCCAGTTACAAGCATGACTCCCATAGGCAGAGGCATGATGGGACTTGGAGTTACTCAACAACTAGAGGGCCACTAGTTTGAGACCCCTAGTTTAGCCCAAAGCCTCGGGCAGAACTGCATGTGTTAGGCCTTGTACACACAATCAAATCTGTCTGCTGAAACCCGTCTGACGGGCCGTTTCAGCAGACAGATTCGATCGTGTGTACGGGCAAACCGACGAATTTGGCCACCCGACAGATTTCAAAGCATGTTGAAATCTGTCGGCTGCAAACCCGTCTGCCCGACATGTCTGCTGGTTAGTACGCTAACCAGCAGACATGTCTTCTCGCACACGCGCCGAATGGTTTCGACGCATGCGCGGAAATATTTTACTTCCTGGTGCGGTGACGTGGCGGCGTCAAGGTCACCGCCACGTCAGCGCGCTGTCTGCTGGCGGGGATTTTGGTTTGCTCGTGTGTACACGCGAGCAAACCAAAATGCCAGCAGACAGATCTGTTCAAATCGGTCGGTCCGACCGATTTGAACAGATAGATTTACTCGTGTGTACGAGGCCTTAGAGCCTCGGCCTGAATCGAATCTTTTTGTTGTCAGAGGTAAAGGAGCAGCAGTTGCAACAAAGAGACGACTGCTCCTGTTACCAGAGGCAAGGGATGAAGTTCTGAAGGAGTACCAGAGCAGACACTTCACTAGCTGGGGACAGTGAAGTGAGTGGAAAAGCTTCAGTGGAGACTAATCCAGGAAGGCAGCGGGCAGCTGTGGGTAAAGCTTCAAGAGTACGGCAGGTAGCTGTAGGCAGGGCCGCCGTCAGGAATTATGGGGCCCCCGTTACACAGCTTCATCAGGCATGGGTCTTCTGGAGCAGGGAAACCGGGGGGGGGGGGGGGGGGGTGCCGCCACGAATTGAGAAACTTGAGAAACGGGGGGGGGGGGGGGGCGTGAATTGAGAAGCAGGGGGGTGCTGCCGCCGCAAATTGGGGTCAGGGGGCTTTGGGTGCTGACGAACACAAAAAAGGGGGGGGGGAACTCTGGGCCCCTTAGAAAAAGAGAAATAAGAAAAAAAAGGGGGGTAGCCATCCGGGGGCCTGTGGACCTCTGGGCCCTTTAATAAAAAATAAAAATAAAAAAAGGGGGGGTTGCCATCCGGGGCCCTGGGGACCTCCGGGCCCCTGGGGACCTCTGGGCCCTTTAACCACTTTAGCCCCGGGCCTGTTTTTTAGATTCGGTGTTTACGAGACTAAAATATTTTTTTTTGCTATAAAATTACTTAAAACCCCCCAAACATTATATATTTTTTTTTCTAACACTCTAGAGAATAAAATGGCAGTCATTGCAATACTTTTTGTTACACCGTATTTGCGCAGCGGTCTTACAAGCGCACTTTTTTTGGAAAAAATTCACTTTTTTAAATAAAAAAATAAGACAACAATAAATTTGGCCCAATTTTTTTACATATTGTGAAAGATAATGTTACGCCGAGTAAAATGATACCCAACATGTCACGCTTAAAAATTGCGCCCGCTCGTGGCATGGCGTCAAACTTTTACCCTTAAAAATCTCGATAGGCGATGTTTAAAAAATTCTACAGGTTGCATTTTTTGAGATACAGAGGAGGTCTAGGGCTAGAATTATTGCTCTCGCTCTAACGATCGCGGCGATACCTCACTTGTGTGGTTTGAACACCGTTTTCATATGCGGGCGCTACTCGCGTATGCGTTCGCTTCTGCGCGCGAGCTCGTCGGGACGGGGCGATTTAAAAAATTTTTTTTTTTGTTTTCGTATTTATTTGGATTCATTTTACCAATTTTTAACACTAAAATAAAAAAATAAAAAAAATTATCACTTTTATTCCTATTACAAGGAATGTAAACATCCCTTGTAATAGAAAAAAGCATGACAGGTCCTCTTAAATATGAGATCTGGGGTCAAAAAGACCTCAGATCTCATATTTAGGCTAAAATGAAAAAAAAAAAAAAATAATTTTTAAATGTCATTTTTCAAATGACATTTAAAAAAAAATGTCTCTTTAAGAGGCTGGGCGGAACTGACGTTTGACGTCACTTCCGCCCAGCAGAGCTACGGGGATGGACGAGGGAAATTTTTTCCCTCACTCGCATCCCCGCTGACCAGACGAGCGCACCCGATCACCTCCGCCGCTACCGACGGCTCCGGTAAGCGGCGGAGAGCGCGGGAGCGCAGCGGGAGGGGGGGGACGCTCGTCCGCCACCGATAACGGCGATCTCGCGGCGATTCCGCCGCGGAGACCGCCATTATCGTTTACCCGACCGCCCACAGAAGAGATGGATATCTCGGTTGTGGCAGCAGCTGCTGCCGTTACCGAGATATCCATCTCTAAAGTGCCGACGTATACCTGCGGTGGGCGGTCGGGAAGTGGTTAATAAAATAAAAAAATATATATATATATATATAAAAAAAAGGGAGGGGGTTGCCATCCAGGGCCCTGGGGACCTCTGGGCCCTTTAATAAAAACAAAGGGCCAGATTCAGGAACACTTGCGCTGGAGTATTTCGATATGCGCCGCGTAACTGTGATGATGCGCCGTCGTTTCTATGTGCCCGTACCCACCAAACTAGATGCGCCCAATAACGGGTCATTTGCGACCGGCGGAACGTTCCGACGCCAGAGTATCGTCAGCGCTTAATTTCGCTGGGCGCATCAGTCGCGCCTATTGATTTCCCCTGCAAATATGCAAATGAGGGATTTTTCCCAATTCACGAACGGATTAGCACCATACGCCGGCTACATGCGCCGCGCGTATCTCGTCCGTCCGGTGCAAAGTTATTTCTACAAAAGGCTGCTTTATCTTTACTCCAGATGGCCTCAGGTCAGCAGGAGAGCAGCTACAGCAGCGTTACCGACGATAAGAGCTAGCTGAGCACCCCCACTTGCAGGACAACACCTCTGTCCATGCTTGTCTGTCAAATTTTACAGCCATGGAGGAAGACATCATAGGTCTCCATAGCCGAGATGACGGCTGACAGCTCCTGGCCATTAAAGTTCAGCTTTCTCCTGTGTGTTTGCGGGGAACGGGAGCAGCCATCTCAAAACAAAAGTAACATCACTGCGGGGAGGGGGAGCAGGATATACTTTAGTGCCGAAATGGCGCTTCTACGGGCGCATTTAAACGCCCAACGGATGGCATTGCGCTGACGTTTCCCGTGAAGTGGTGCCGACGGAAGTTGTGAGCATGCGCACAAAGGGGGCGAGTGGAGCCTCACTCACTGCGCATGCTCCGTGGTTGATGCGCTGAACGTAAGCCTCTGCGCTGGGCTCCGCCCATCATTTACATATGATCACACCCACTTCCCCTTGCGTCGGGTTACGCCAGCGCATTATCGTTACTCTGGCGCAAGTTTACGCGCAACTGCTATGTGAATAACAGTACTTGCGCTGAAAGGGTCGTCAGAGTAACGTAAATGAGAAGCGTTACTCTGGAGCAAAGATGCTCTCATCTACCTGAATCTGGCCCAAAATATATATATATATATATATATATATATATAAAAAAAATGTTTTTTTTATAAAAAATAAATAAAAAAAAGGGGTTGCCATCCGGACCCCTAGCGACCTCCGGGCCCCTTACAGGTGTACTGCCTGTACCCCCCTGATGGCGGCCCTGGCTGTGGGTAAAGCTTGAAGATAAGTACAGTAGAGGGCCTTCAAACCATGCCCGGTAATCTCCGCACAGAGCAGTACTGCACCATGTGTGCGATACTTTGCACACCGCAGGTAGTGCTGCACTGCCGAGTCAGGGGGGTGTTGCGCCGCTTTTGGTTTAAAAGTTTGTATTCTTCAAAGTCTCCACGCCGCTGCAATTGTTTTGCACCCTCTGGTGGCGTAGACCGTCCCAGGCCCTGTCACCGTCACGTTTGCATGCCAACTTGTGCCGCATGTAGGTGTGTAGAGAGATTTGAATAAGGGTGTCAGTAAACAATTATCTCTTTACTGTACTGAATATCAAACACTTCCAGTTTATACAACAATTATGTAGAGAGACGGTGCCAACATTTTATCAGGTCACATTTCTTAAGCGTTTGAGAGGGGCGGGGCCTGTGACTCACCAAAGCGTTTTCCCTTGATATCTTCCTCTTCGTTCTTCTATAGAAGACCTTTGTGTGATTATTATACCTCTGTTTGTATTATACTTTTTTTTATCTGGAGCAGCGAGGCATTTACATTGGATGGGATGCTGATAATACCGTATATATCCAGGTTCACGAACCGCCCCATCAGCCTGGTATCTTGATTACGTGTTGGGAGGCAGTTGAGGCTGCTCTAATTCGGAAAGAATGTCCAGAGAACTGACTGGGGTTTGAAGCCCAAGTTGCTTAGGATTCTGACATGCTTGACAAACTGGCTGCCACTCTGGAAGCTGGTTTAGAAAGGGTAGCAACGAGCTACAATCAGATTGGCTGGGTAGATGGAGCAGTAGTCGGTCGAGCACCGTCACTGGGTGTCAGGCATTGTTAGTCTAAAACAGGTTGATGTCAACCCCCGGTGCTGGTTTGTTGCATTTGCAGACTGAGAGTGTAGGGGTTCGAAAGCGATTTGGGTGGCGTCGGAGCAGTGTCTGACTGCTGGAGCCACTGACTGTAAATTCACTAGGTCGTAGGGAACCGTAGAAGGCCTGGTAGATGGCTGCTTAAGTGACTTTGCTAGGCAAGGCCATAAATGGGGAATGAGTAATGATTTCCCTAAAGAGGGCACTCTTAAAAGGTAGGCGCTTGCCACTGACTACAGGTTGGTGCTTCTGTATGCCCTGTAGGAGGGACTTGACTGCATGGGCTCGAGAATACTGACAGTTTACTGGGGTCCTGCAGGGACAGGAAATGCTGGACGCCATCTAGATATGGCGTGATAGTATTGTGAGAAAGGGTCAGCTGCGTGTGGCAATACGATATGAAGGCTAGGACGTGTCTAACGTTGCCTATTGCTGCTCCGAGGCAAGTGGGCAAAAATTAACGGTTAGTGTTCCAAGCAGTGCGATAGGCCTTCAGTGTGTTGCGTGCCAAGGAGTGGTTAATAAGCTAGGTTGAGTTGGTGAGATGCTACTTCAGTCCATCATCAGCAATGACCAGGGTGGGACATGGATGGTTATTGGGTCGCCTCCAGGATCTTGCTGGAAAAACAAAGTAAGGTTGGAATGGGACAGAGCATCAGCTGCGATTTTGCATTTGCCTGGAACATGTCTACAGAAGATATTAAACTGGTGACGAAGTGACAGCTGCGCGAGCCTGCGCAGGAAGAACGTGATGGGGAGAGGCTTGATCTACCTTAATTGATGAAGTCGGCTGTGGCTTGATTGTCTGTGGTGAAGAACACTGTCTGTCCAGTTCAAGTGTGGCCCCAGACCTGGGCAGCTGCCACAATGGGGTACAGCACGAGGCGTGATGAAGACTGGGTGAAGCAGAAATTTAAGAGAATTTCTGGGGGCCAAGGTTTGCAAAAGCCTGTGGTGGCTCAACTGACACTGCCAGGATGAAGATTGAAATGCTGTTCTATCAGGTGGGGAAGTTGTCCCACATAGCTAAGTCTGCTACTGATGCTTGGTCTAGTTTGAGAACTTGGACTGGATCTTGCATTGGTGTGAGAAAATCAAGACAATACACAGTTGCTCAACAAGACTATATACGTGCACTCACTGACCAACGTGCACTCGCAGACCAACGTGCACTCGCAGACCAACGTGCACTCGCTGGATGGAAACCTGAACTAACTGCAGGGAAAAATACAGGGAAAAGATGAGTGGCCCGCGTGCCACTAAAGATGAATGGCCAACTAGGTGCCACTGTGTGTTTGTGTGGCTGATTGTTTGTCACTGAGGTGTGTTTGCAAGTTTAGTTTGTATTCGGGTTTGCACGTGGTGCGCTCTGCAAACTGTTTTTTTTTTACTACTGCAGACAATATTATGTGGTTGCAAGGGTGTCAGTGAGTGTCAGGTTGCTGGGATGATATTGTGTGGTTGCAGGTGCCTCGAGTAGGAAGGTTTGTTTTGAGACGGCATTGCGTGGTTGCAAGGGTGTCAGTCTGGTTTGCTGAGACTATGTTGCGTGGTTGCAAAGGTCTCAATGATTATGAGGTTTGTTTTGAGATGGCATTGCGTGGTAGCAAGGGTCTCAGTCTGGTTTGCTGAGACGATATTGCACGGTTGCAAAGGTCTCGATGATTATGAGGTTGTTTTGAGATGGCCTTGTGTGGTTGCACAGGTCTCAACAAGTGAGGGGTTGCTGAGACGATGTTGCGTTTGCAATGGTCTCAAGTGAGTGTCGGGCTGCTGAGATGACTATGTATGGCTGCAAAGGTCTGAACGGGTGTCAGGTTGCTGAGACGATATTGCGTTTGCAATGGTGTCAAATGAGTGTCAGTTTGCTAAGACGACTTTGTATGGCTACAAAGGTCTGAACAGGTGTTAGGTTGCTGAGACGAGATTGTGTGGTTGCAAAGGTCTAGACGAGTGTGAGGTAGCTGAGATGATATTACATTTGCAAGGGTCTCAAATAAGTGTCAAGTTGCTGAGACAATATTCCTTTTTTTTTTTTTATGAAAACGACTGTGAATGAAACGCTGGTAAACATTAGTTACCACGTCTGGCAGTGTTTACAAGCCGTTACAGGCATTGGTGTTTCGAATGCCTCTGAACATCCGACTGAACCCATTTTTTGTATTTATTTTTTCCCAGGAAGGTTTCTAACTCAACTTCCTAGAAACGACTATAATGATCCTGTGTAGATGTACTGATAAGATTGGGGGCGGCTGAAAAAACACCCAACTGTTCCTAAACATCCGTTTACCAACAGCAGTGTACATGAGGCCTAAGACAATTTGCCTGGCTGCAAGGATCTCAATGAATGCCAGGTTGCTGGGGCGAGACTGCATGGTCACAAAGGTCTTTATCGAGTGGGAGGTTGCAAGGGTCTCAATGAGTGTGGGGCTGCTGAGATGGTATTGCGTTGGCAAGGGTCTCAACAAGGGTGTCAGGCTGCTGAGACGATTTTGTGTGGTTGCAATGGTCTCAACAGGTGTCAGGTTCCTGGGCCGAGATTGCGTGGTGGCAATTTTTTTTTAGCGTTTTTTTAGCGTTTTTTTTATATATATTTTTTGTAAGGGTCATGTGTTGGAAGGGTCTTAACAAGGGTGTCGGTCTGCTAAGGTGATTTTGCATGGTCACAGGGGTCTCGATGAGTGTGGGGCTACTGAGACGGTATTGCGTTTTCAAGTGTCTCAACAAGGGTGTCAGGCTGCTGAGATGATTTTGCAACAGGTGTCAGGTTGCTGGGCCGAGATTGTGAGGTGGCAATTTATTTTTCTGCACTTTTATATTTCTTTTTTCTTTTTGCGTTTTTTTTTGTTTTTATATATATATATATATATATATATATATATATATATATATATTATTTTTTTGGTGTTTTGTAAGGGTCATGTGTTGCAAGAGTGTCAGGTAGCTGAGACGATATATACGCGTGGTTGCAAGGATCTCAATGAGTGTGAGGGCTGCTGAGACGATATTGCGTTTGCAAGGGTCTCAACAAGGGTGTCAGGCTGCTGAGACGATTTTGCGTAGTTGCAGCAGTCTCAACCGGTGTCAGGTTGCCGGGGGGCTGAGATTGCGTGGTGGCAACGTTTTTTTTTTGCGTTTTTTTTGTTGCGTTTTTATATATATATTTTGTTTTATTTTGCGTTTTGTAAAGGTCATGTGTTGCAAGGGTCTTAACAAGGGTGTCAGGATTCTGGGATGATTTTGCATGGTTGCAAGGATCTCAATCTCAATGAGTGTGGGGCTGCTGAGACGATATTGTGTTTGCAAGGGTCTCAACAAGGGTGTCAGGCTGCTGAGACGATTTTGCAACAGGTGTCAGGTTGCTGGGCTGAGATTGTGAGGTGGCAATTTTTTTTCTGTACTTTAATATTTCTTTTTTGTTTTTGCGTTTTTTTTTTTTTTTATGTATATATATATATATATATATATATATATATATATTTTTTTTATTATTATTTTTTTGGTGTTTTGTAAGGGTCATGTGTTGCAAGAGTGTCAGGCAATGGTGGAAAGTATCTGATACAAAACAGTTATAAAGAGAAATGACTGATACAAAAACGGTTGTAAAATGCATTAAACAAATCCGATACGAATCGGAAGTAAGGAGTATTGAACAAATCTGCTGTGAATTGGTTGTAGAGTGTATGCTACTCCTTGCTGTGAAACCGAACACCTACCAGCCACCCATCCCCCCAGGCTAATCAAGTGCAGACAGGGCAGCAGGTGAGTTCAATTACCACCTTAATCTGCCAAAGAACCCATACAAAGAATATATGCTAATCTCCAAATGAATGAGACAGCAAGCATGGATACTGAATATACAAATAAATAGTTTGTTTGGCAAGAGGAAGTTACAAATGTACCAAGCTTGTAACTAAGATGTTAGAACATGAGCAACAATAACTCAGAGGCAGATTTTTACAAAAGAAATGCAGGATAAGAAGCATAACGAATTGCAAGATTGCACATGATACAAAAGGTTTGAATACAACCTGCGACAGTAAGCGGGAACCGCCGTCGAAGACCACGAACGGAGAAGCCGCAATGCACTTGCAATGTCGAATGCGATTGAATGCGCACAGGGCCGGCGCTACCACTAGGCGAAAGTAGGCAGATGCCTAGAGCGCACTACTACCTAGAGCGCAACCACAGCCCCTGTCCTGTGTGGGATCAGCTCTCCTCTCCTGTCAAACAAATCCGTTGTGTGCCGCGGCCGCCACCAATCCCCCATGTGTCCCGCTGAGCGCCCCGCTGCGTTGTTAAATCTCCAGGTGTATATCACACTCACACAGCGCTGCCTTCGGGACTCCTTTGCTCCAGCCTGTCCCTCTGGCGCAGCGCTGTGTGTCTGTGTGTGCAGCAGAGGGGCGGGGATCAACCAAGAAGGGAGCAATGAGAGGCACAGCTGACCTCCCACCCAGCAAGGACTCCGTGGAGCGGGTGGATGGCGCTGGCGGCGGCCCCCGGCGGAACACTGTGGAGCGGATAGATGGCGCGCTGCTGGCTTGTCCCTGGCAGGGTCCAGGGACACACTGTGGAGCGGGTGGATGCCGTTGGTATGGTCCCGGCGGGGACACCCTGAAGCAGGTGGATGTCGCTAGCCTGGCCCCTGAATAGATCCTTGATGATCGTGGATGAAGCCAGAAACAGCAGAGGTAAAGTAGGACGGATCCTCCCCAAACTTCAAACTTGTATGGGATGGGAGGGGGGAGATGGTGTGTGTGAGTAGTGCAGGAAGTGGGGGGGGGTCAGTGTACATGTCAGGTGGGGGGGGAGTCAGTGTACACATCAGGTGGGGGGGGGTCAGTGTACACATCAGGTGGGGGGGGGTCAGTGTACACATCAGGTGGGGGGGGTCAATGTACACATCAGGTGGGGGGGTCAGTGTACACATCAGGTGGGTGGGGGGTCAGTGTACGTGTCAGGTAAGGGTGTGGGGTTCAGTGTACGTGTCAGGTAAGGTGGGGGGTCAGTGTACGTGCCAGGTAAGGTGGGGGGGTCAGTGTACGTGCCAGGTAAGGTGGGGGGTCAGTGTACGTGCCAGGTAAGGTGGGGTGTCAGTGTACGTGCCAGGTAAGGTGGGAGGTCAGTGTACGTGCCAGGTAAGGGGGGGGGGTCAGTGTATGTGTCAGGTAAGGGGGGGGGGGTTCAGTGTATGTGTCAGGTAAGGGGGGGTTCAGTGTATGTGTCAGGTAAGGGGGGTTCAGTGTATGTGTCAGGTAAGGGGGGGGTCCAGTGTATGTGTCAGGGTGTCAGGTAGGTCACATGTGTTGCAAGGGCAGAGTAAAGTGAAGTCAGGGGCGCAGCGGGGGATTCAAAATTAGGTTTCGGGCAGAGCTGGGCAAACTACGGCCCGCGGGCCGTATACGGCCTGGCGGACCTTTTAATCCGGCCCCCGGGCGGATCGCCAGCAACAGGGCCGGATTAACAATGGGGCTGATGGAGCTGCAGCTCCAGGCCCCCATCACAATGTAGGCCCAAATGTCTCTCACAGTGTCTGGCCGACGGCCGCTATATAATACATGATCGATCCGCATTGTCCAAGCAGCAGGCAGCTGCATTATTCATAGGCCCGATATTTCTCAGCATCATTTAATCGTGGGCCGCGAGTCGCGGGCCGCAGCTAACATAGTTACACAGCAGAGCCGCGAGCCGCGGCTATTATACACAACAATAGAGCCTCTTGCGGCCCGGGCGGTGCCTGTGCGCTGAGGCTGAGCATGCTCCTCCCCTTCAGTACTAAACACAAGCACTGACGTCCCGGCAGCGTGACGTCATCCAGAGGCCGTCCCCAGCGTCCTATGAGGCCTTGCAAGAGGAGTGTGTGCCGCGGTGCTGTGAGAGCCCTCAGCCAGGTGAAGGAGGAAAGTAAGTAAGCCATGACTGAGCGCTGGCCCGCTGCTGGGGAAGTAACTGTCTGACTGTCATACAAGGTATAATTGTACAGAAGTGTGTAGCAGGTTTTTTTGGGGGGGGGGGGGGGGCATCCAAATCCCCCCCTGTCCCCCTGTGCCATTTTATTTGTTGCTTACAGCCTGCAAGCAAAAAATAAAACGGCATTGGTGGAGGGGGGGTGTTTGGGGGTAATCTATGCTACAAATCTGTGAGAACTGCTGCAGCTACATAATGTGGGGGAACTGCTACCCAATATAGGGAAACTATGCTACAAATATGGGGGAACTATGCAACCAACCTAATACTTTGTTTTTGGTTGCATAGGCAGCCCTGGGTGCACGTGATTGGATCCTTGTCACAACAGGACTCTAGGTCTCAAAATGTCTGCTAAAAAGAGAAAGGTAGATGCTGAATGCAGAGTCTTCCAAAAGAATTGGACTGCTAAGTATTTATTTACCGAAATCAGAGGTAAAGCCGCATGTTTAGTTTGCGGGGAGCAGATCGCCGTTTTTAAGGACTACAATTTGAGTCGGCATTACGAGACAAAACATGCTGCAAAATATAAAAACTTGACTGAAGCAGAAAGGGTGCAGACTTCGGAAGCTTTGCTAGCTAAGTTGCAAAAGCAGCAAGGCTGTTTTACAAAACTTCACGCAGCCAGGGATGCAGCAACCCAGAGCAGCTTTGTGATATCCCACAAAATCGCGAAATACAGTAAGCCGTTCTCAGAGGGGGAGTTTATCAAAGAGTGCTTGGTGGACTCTGCAGCATTAATATGCCCTGAAAAAAAAAGCGGCATTTGAGCAAGTCCCGCTGTCCAGGCGAACCGTGACTAGAAGGATCGAGGGCATTGCGCGGAATTTGGAGCTTCAGCTGCAACGTGAAGTGGCACGTTTCGACTTTTTCTCCTTGGCTTTGGACGAAAGCTGTGATGTCCGCGACACAGCCCAGTTACTTGTATTCGTCCGCGGGATAACCCCCGAGGTTCAAGATTACGGAGGAGCTGGCAGCAATGCGGTCGATGAAAGGAACGACGACAGGGAGTGATCTGTTCACGGAGGTAAATGAGTGCATGGACAGGCTGGGACAGGGCTGGACTGGGACAGAAAATTGGCCCTGGACTTCATCCAGACTGGCCCACTTTGACAGGCCTCTCCCATGGAGGCCGGACAACTCCCGCACCCCCCCCCCGGCCACCCAAGCCCCCTCTACCCCTTCACTAGCCACTAGCCGTGCTACTTTATTAAAGTAGAATGGCTGGTACTGGTACTCTTATAGGCAGTACCAGTGGGGAAGCTAGACATTATTTCCCCCGGGGCAAAGAATCAGTTTGTTGCCCCCCTTATGGGACAAGATTAGGCAGAAGCGAGAAACTCCCAGGCCATAGGTGTTGAGTCAGCTGTCTGTCCCCTCCCCCATGCTCCTCTGTCGAAATCCCTGCTCCTCTAGTCCTCCCCCTGCTTCTTTGTTTCCCCCAGGTGAGCACTGCGGAAAGGGAGGGACAGAGGAGAGTGGGGGGTGGCGGTCCACTGTCACTGAAGCCGGCCCACTGAGCCATCGGCCCACCGGGAAACTCCCTGTAGTCCCTATGGCCAGTCCATCCCTGGGCTGGGACTGAAATGGGACAGACTGACAGGCGTCACAACGGACGGATGTCCAAATCTCACCGGAAAAAATGTCGGACTTAAAGTGACTGAAATGGACATGGATCAGAAACTGGTGTTTTTGCATTGTATTCTACACCAACATGTGTTATGCAAAATCAGTGCTAAAAATTGACCATGTCATTGATGTTGTTACTAAAATAGTAAACTTCATCAGGGCAAGAGCATTGAACCACAGACAGTTTGTCGCACTATTGGAGGAGCATGAGACCGAGCATCGTGACATCGGCTACCACACAGCTGTCAGATGGCTCAGTCTGGGAAAAGTGCTAAAAAGAGTCTGGGACCTGAAAGCAGAGATTCGGGAGTATTGTGAGAAGAAAGGCAAAGACTTCCCTGAGCTCTCAG
Source organism: Rana kukunoris (assembly GCA_029574335.1). Classification (NCBI taxonomy): domain Eukaryota; kingdom Metazoa; phylum Chordata; class Amphibia; order Anura; family Ranidae; genus Rana; species Rana kukunoris. Next base: position 4,931,267 of record CM056049.1, on the reverse strand, counting down.
ATGAGGACTGGATGGCAGATTTTGCATTTTCTGTTGATGTGACTGCACAGATGAATGAACTGAACACCAAACTGCAAGGCAAGGGCCTTTTTGTTCATGACTGGTGTACTACTAGTGTTTGCTAAATAACCAACCACCCACCTCTTAACCACCTACATTAAACACTCGACACCTTCTGGATTAAATGGCCAACAAAGGCCCCTTTATTAAATCCAAAAGGTAAATATAAAATTAACTTTTAGCCCTGGTTCACACTGGGCTGCGGGAGTGAAATCGCGCGATTTCAGCTGATTTTGCACGATTTCACTCCCTCTGGCAGTCCCGATTTCAGCGCGATTTAGGAGACATTTGTGCAGAGTTCTGCACAGATGTCAATGTAAATCGCGTCCTGAAATCGCAAAAAGTACTACAGGAACTACTTTTTGAAATCGGTGCAGCGCCGCAGATGCGGTGTCGCACCGATTAGGACGGTGTCATTGCCGGCAATTGCCGCCGATTTGAGATGCGATTTCACATGTGAAATCGCACCTCAAATCGAACCAAATCGTACCCAGTGTGAACCTGGGCTTAAACAACCATTTTAAAATATATATAACCGTATAAACTTTTTAACATTTACCAACATTCTTTTTGAATAAATTAACCCAATACCACTGTAGACACAACACTGTAGACACAACACTGTAGACACAACACTGTAGACACAACACTGTAGACACAAAGGTTCCTGAGAGAAAGGGAAATAAAAAGTGCAAGGCAATGGGCTGTCCTCCAACAGAAAGTGTCCGGGCCTCTAGCCGTACGTCATAAGCTCAAGAGACCATAGCTTCCTCCTTCATTTACTCTTCAGCCCGATTGCCAGTAGCCCCCACCTAACCGGATAGGGAAGGTGCCCATCCCATGACAGGCCCCAACTCCTACCAACCATCTCAGGTATATCGATCTTATATCTCTATACCACCCCCACCCAATTCTCAGGAGCCCCAAAACCAATGCCAAGACCACCTGAAAAACAAAAAGATGATGAAAAACACACACCCATACCAGACACTTCCCCAGGGAGGGAAAAACAGCCTGTTTGTTACCACAACTGCAGATGACTCCTGAATGACTGGCCCCGCCCCCTCCTCCTTTTATGTGACCCTCCTCATGTGCCTAAGCCCCGCCCCCCGGCCGGACTTTATACCAGCCATTTCCTCTTCCTGTGTGCGCTCCACACAGTGTTCCCCCAGTCATGTGGCCCCTGCGCCTGGGTTCCCCTTACTTTGGGGCTGTCTTGAAATGCACAGCCTGGTGAAGGCTTTCATGACAAAGTTACAGTTTCTTTCAAGACAACTGGAGAGCAACAATATAACTCACATGCAAACCCTGAAAGAAGTCACACCACCAGCTGATCACCTCCGCAGGTACTCATCCATGTTGGGAGCATTGCTTGGTGAGTTTTCAAGGCGATTTGAAGATCTCAGACAAATCGAAGACAAAGGGCCAGATTCAGGTAGATGGGAGCATCTTTGCTCCAGAGTAACGCTTCTCATTTGCGTTACGCTACAGAAATTTTAGGAGCAAGTGCTGTTATTCACGAAGCACTTGCTCCTAAAGTTGCGGCAGCGCATCGCAAATGAGCCGACGGAATTCAAATTGGGCGGGTACGGGGCGTGTAGTATTCTAACTAAGCGCGATCCCGCCGCCAACGTACTGCGCATGCGTCGAGTGTCAAAACATCCCCGTGCGCATGCTCCAAATTCTGTGAATGAACGTCAATGACGTCACATTCCCATTCATGAACGTTTTACGCAAGCGACGTTTTTTTTTTTTTTTTTTCCGACGCGATGACGACGCCTATACCTAACATAGGATACTCCAACCCCATGTAGGTATATCTATGCGCCGCGTATCCCGTCCGGAAACGTCGTATCGTCATTGCGTCGCGCCGGAATTCGATCGTGAATTGCCGATTTCCGCTCATTAACATATTTTTTGAGCGTAAATCGGCGGGAACGCCCCCGGCGCCATTTTTAAGTTGAAGTTACGATGCGATGGCGAAACTCAGTTACGCTGCTCGCATCGGAACTCCAACCCGGCGTTTCTTGTTTTCTGGTTACAGAAAACAGAAACGCCGGCTCAAAGTCACAGTTAGGCTGGCGGATCACTGGATCCGCCAGCCTAACTGTTCCTGAATCTGGCCCAAAATGTGCCTGATTTCCTCTCCCTTTACCTGCAGTGTGGATAATGCACCCAGTGATGTTCAACTGGAACTCATCGACCTGCAGTCTGATGCAGTACTGGCAGAGCACTTTATCCTCCCTGGCGGTATGATTCTTTAAGATTTTAGGTGCTGAAAGCGGTACCAATATTTGCAAGGGAATTTGGAGTTTTATACTGTAGGCTTGTAATTCTTAGGTCCCGTACACACGATCGGATATATCCGATGAAAACGGTCCCCGGACCATTTCCATCGGATATGTCCGATCGGGAGTTTGATCCGATGGCGTGTACACACCATCGGATCAAATTCCCCGCCACGTCACCGCACCAGAAAGTAAAACACTTCCGCGCATGCGCCGAATCCATTCGGCAGCGGCGCGGCGGTGGTGGGAGCCGACATGTCTGCTGGTAAGTGTACTAACCAGCAGACATGTCGGGCGGACAGATTCCCACCGGATAGATTTCAAAGCTTGCTTTGAAATCTGTCGGGTGGACAAATCTGTCCGCTAGCCCATACACACGAGCGGAGATGTCTGCTGAAACGGTCCATCGGACATATCCCCTCGTGTGTACGCGGCCTTAGGAATGACTCACTGAAATCTATTCAAACAAGAGTCTAAGGCGGCGTACACACGATCGGACATATCCGATGAAAACGGTCCGCGGACCATTTCCATCGGATATGTCCGATCGGGAGTTTGATCCGATGGCGTGTACACACCATCGGATCAAATTCCCCGCCGCCGGACGGCGCGGTGACGTAGTGGTGACGCGGCAGTGACGTTGACGCCGCCGCGTCACCGCCACGTCACCGCACCAGGAAGTAAAACACTTCCGCGCATGCGCCGAATCCATTCGGCAGCGGCGCGGCGGCGGTGGGGGCAGACATGTCTGCTGGTAAGTGTACTAACCAGCAGACATGTCGGGCGGACAGAATCCCACCGGATAGATTTCAAAGCTTGCTTTGAAATCTGTCGGGTGGAGAAATCTGTCCGCTAGCCCATACACACGAGCGGAGATGTCTGCTGAAACGGTCCATCGGACCGTTTTCAGCGGACATATCCCCTCGTGTGTACGCGGCCTAATAGGCATCCCAGGTATGATTTTTTTTTTTTTTTTTTATTAAAAATTATAATATAATAAATAATTATAAAAAATTATAACAAATAATAATATAATTATAGTAAAAATTATTCAATAATGTAATCAAATCAAAATCACAGAAATTTGCTCAGTTCCAGAATTTTTGCTGTCATTATTTTTTTTTTTTTATGACGAATTTCCCCACAAATCGCTATCGCTAAATTCTGCAAGTGATTCTGATTTATTATCGCAGTCTATTAGCTGCTCTAATACAATTTTTGCCATAAAGGGACACTTTTGGTTGCTATGAACAATCTACAGTTTGCAGGGAGAAAGAACAGTTTTTATTATATAAAATGACATGTAGTGCACAGGGCAGACCACTAGGGACAGGGGGGGTGTGTATTCTTTACATACAGTACTGTAATCTATAAGATTACAGTATACTGTATGTAAAGTGTTTGTTTACATTTTTGGCGCCGTTCCCCCCCCCCCCCTGCGTCGCGACGCTCGCAGGGAAGGGAATCGGAGGAACACACAGAATCAGGCGGACATCCGGCCGGGAGGCGCTAACCAGTCACGCTTTTCCCTACCACTTCCGATTTCCGGGCCCGTTGGTTTCCGACGGTGGAACGCACGCCGACTAGCGAAACTAGCAGTGCGACGGAATTTCGATCCTTCTCCGAATCCACGTTGCTTCGACGGTAGAACGTACGCCGGCCAGTGAGACTACCAGCGCGACGGATCACCGTCCTACATCCGAATCCGCGGGTTCGATTGGATATCGAATATACGCTACAAAGCCTCAGTGCCGGGATCAGGGCACAATCTGAGTAAGCAGCCATTTGGCATGTTACTTTTTATTATATTTTAATAAACAATACTTCACTATGATTGCCTTTCTGTTCCTATCTATATGAATGTTGGATCATCTGACGTGCCTATCCGGATCATTCTGAGTCATCCTATTGACAAAAGCGGTTTATGACTTCTTTTTTAATTAAAAGTAGGGTTGTCCCGATACCACTTTTTTAGGACCGAGTACAAGTACCGATACTTTTTTTCATGTAGTCGCCGATACCGAATACCGATACTTTTTTTAAATGTCATGTGACAGTTTTCAAACCACAATACAGACTAAGGATATTTTCTTTAGAATTATGAAGAACTCTAACTCAAGACATTATATAAGAATCACAATTAGTTAAAATGAATAAAAAAAATTATTTTCTTGTCACGCGGTAGTAAAAAACTCAAAGAATTTTCACAGAACATGTTGATGAATACAAAAAAAGTATTCTATTTAGGTATCGGGAGCATTTGCGCGAGTACATCCACGGCGAGGGAACCAGGAAGTGAAGCGCTCCGGCTTCACTGCCCGGTTCCCTACGGCGCATGCGCGAGTCGCGCTGCGCCCGCGATTGGCTCCCGCTGTGTGCTGGGAGCTGAGAGTTCCCAGCATACAACGGGAAAAGCCCGTCTTTTGCCCGAGACTGCGGGCCGGAAGTGGGTGCGGATACCTGTCTTTAGACAGGTATCTGCACCCCCCTCCCCCCTGAAAGGTGTCAAATGTGACACCGGAGGGGGGGAGGGTTCCGATCAGCGGATCTTCACTTTAGGGTGGAGATCCGCTTTAAGTCAAGATCTCTGCTAGATTTCTACTCTTCTCTCAAGGAGGAGAACTTTCCAAACATGAGGAGACGTGCTCAGAAGATGTCGGTTCTCTTTGGCTCTACATACGTATGTGAGCAAACATTTTCAATGATGAAGTTCACGAAATCCAGGTATAGATCCTCTCTCACCGATGATCATCTGTCAGCTGTGCTTCGCATCTCCACCTCAGACATTCAACCTGACTTGGATGCACTTGTTAAAGCCCAGCAGAGACTAGATTTCTCTCACTGAACAAGAAAAGAGAACTTAGAACACCAAAGACTACAAATGTTGTTAGTAGTGAAATGTTTAGTGACGGTTCAATATGATGTATCTTGCTTAACCACTTAAGGACCCCCGCACGCACATATACGGCCACAGAATGGCACGTACAGGCACAAGGGCGTAAATTTACGTCCCCGCCTAAGTGCGGTTCGGGGGTCCCATCGGGACCCCCTCCGCGGCGTGCGGGGGTCCCCCTGGCTCCGGGAGCGATCCGGGATCAGCGGGCTGGTGTCGGCGAATACCCGCCCCCCCGCGATCGCTCCCAGCCAATGGGAGCGCGCTCCCATCCTGTCACTTCCTCCTCCTGTGTTTACACAGGAAGGAGGAAATGATGTATTCTCTCATCGCAGCGCTGTTTCCCAGCGCTGCTGCTGAGAGAAGACATGACAAGTAAGTGTGCACCAACACAACACTGACACACACTCACATAGGCATATTAACCCCTTGTGATCGCCCCCCCCACCCCCCTGTCACAGTGTCACTGAATGCAGTGATCTAATCACTGCATTTAGTGTCAGTGTGACAGGCACTGTAAAAAACAGTTAGTGTTAGGTTCAGGATAGCCCCCCCACCCCCCTTAATAAAGTTTTAACCCCCTGATCACCGCCCTAGTTAACCCTTTCACTCCCTATTGCCAGCGTCACTAAGCGATCATTTTTCTGATCGCTGTATTAGTGTCGCTGTTCCCGCTAGGTAGCTATTTTTTTTTTTTTTTATTGCGATTTTTTTTTTTTTACTAAAGACATGTGGCTAAATAAATTTTGGCCTAAATGTTTGACTAAAATTTGGTTTATTTGATTTTTTTTTAACAAAAAGTAAAAAATAGTGTTTTTTTTCAAAAATGTCGCTCTATTTTTGTATATAGCGCAAAAAATAAAAATCGCAGAGGTGATCAAATACCACCAAAAGAAATCTCTATTTGTGGGAAGAAAAGGACGCAAATTTTGTTTGGGAGTCACGTCGCACGACCGCGCAATTGTCTGTTAAAGCGACGCAGTGCCGAATCGCAAAAACACCTTGGGGTCATTTACCAGCGTATTGGTCCGGGTCTTAAGTGGTTAAAGGGGTAGTTAACTGAAAAACATTTTCTTTTAAACATTGGGGGAGATTTATCAAAACCTGTCCAGAGGAAAAGTTTGCTGAGTTGCCCATAGCAACCAACCATATTGCATCTTTCAGTTTTGAAAAGGCCTCTGAGAACTGAAAGAAGCAATTTTTTCTTGTAAGGGCAACCTCACTTTTTCATTGTTTAACTATAGAACAAGTACTCGTACCAGTCGTCCAACAATGATCTTTACTGCTTTTTATAAAGAAATACAATTGATTTTATGCAGTATTGAGTTTAGCCTTTTGGCCCGGCCCTCCAAAATATTTTTAGTTTCTCATGTGGCCCCATCGAAAAAATAATTGCCCACCCCTGGCCTAGGGTGTCAAAGATGCTTGCACCAGCCCTGAATGCGCAGACTCACGGACATGAGGTGAGCTGGGAAGAGTCGGCCCAGTGACGTGTAGTACTGCACACTGAACCGACAAAGAGCATGTGTGGGTGGGCTGCTTAAATACCCTCCGGGCCCCTCCCATAAACTCAGGCCACCATACTGGCCTTCTTATATATATAATGCTGCACTTCTGGGTGTTGGGAGTGAGTGCGCGCCGCCGGCAGCTCCTCCCCCCCCCCCCACTATGACTTTACACAGGGGGTCCCGCAGACCCCATGTCCACCGGGACCCGCCGATCGTTCGGTACTCTGACGGAATGACAGTCTGTCTATGTAAACAAGCTAGACTGTGAGTACAGAAGACATGGATCCTGTGAACAGGGCTGGCGCAAGGATTTTTGACACCCTAGGCAAAACCTTATTTTGCTGCCCCCTATTGCTCCACCCCTGACTCCACCCCATTTGCCCTGCCCATGTTTACCCCACCTTTTTATTGAAGTGCCCATTAACACAGCCTAACCAGCGCCCATCAACGCAGCCTCACCAGCGCCCATCAACACAGCCTCACCAGCACCCATCAATGCAGCCTCACCAGCGCCCACCAATGCAGCCTTTATCAGCCCCCATCAATGCAGCCTTTATCAGCCCCCATCAATGCAGCCTCACCAGGGCCCATCAGTGCAGCCTCACCAGCGCCCATCAAATAAATGCAGCCTCACCAGCCCCCATCAATGCAGCTTCACTAGCCCCCATTAATGCAGCCCTTATCAGCCCCCATCAATGCAGCCTCACCAGGGCCCATCAGTGCAGCCTCACCAGCGCCCATCAAATAAATGCAGCCTCACCAGCCCCCATCAATGCAGCTTCACTAGCCCCCATTAATGCAGCCCTTATCAGCCCCCATCAATGCAGCCTCACCAGGGCCCATCAATGCAGCCTCACCAGCCCCCATCAGTGCAGCCTTTATTAGCCCCCATCAATGCAGCCTTTATCAGCCCCCATCAATGCAGCCTCACCAGGGCCCATCAATGCAGCCTCACCAGCGCCCATCAAATCAATGCAGCCCCACCAGCTCCCATCAATGCAGCCTCACCAGCTCCTATAAATGCAGCCTCACCAGCCCCCATCAATGCAGCCTCACTAGTCCCCATCAATGCAGCCTCACCGGGGCCCAACAAATCAATGCAGCCTCACCAGCTCCCATCAATGCAGCCTCACTAGCTCCCATCAATGCAGCCTCACCAGCCCCCATCAATGCAGCCTCACCAGGACCCATCAAATCAATGCAGCCTCATCAGCCCCCATCAATGCAGTATTTATCAGTGTCCATCAATGCAGCCTCACTAGCTCCCATCAATGAATGTTTGCTTGCTTCCATTCATTCGGCAGTCCTCCGCTGTGCCTCTGACACTATGTGCTAGCTGCTGAGACTTAGTTGCTTGCTGCAGAGAGAAGAGAGTAGAAACATCAGTGGCCGGGGGCCCTAGGCAGCAGTGCGCCCTAGGCGGCTTCCTAGTTTGCCTAGTGGTAGCACCAGCCTTGCCTGTGAAGCAGAAACACAGAGCCATGTCTTCCAGTAGTAAAAACACCTTCCCCCGCAGTTACTACGCACTCCCTAGGCACACAGTTAACCCTCTGATCGCCATTGATGTTAACCCCTTCCCAGACAGTGTCATTAGTACAGTGACAGTGCATATTTTTAGCACTGATCACTGTATTGGTGTCACAAAGTGTCAGTCAGGTGTGGGATTTGTCTGCCGCAATGTTGCAGTCCCACTATAAGTCACTGATCGCTTCCATTACTAGTAAAAAAAAAATGTAAAAAAAGGAAATAAAAATATCTCATAGTTTATATGACATCATCACTGTACTGTACACAGCCTGTGCAGAGAGCAAAGCTGTGGGAGGGTCCCAGCAGGCTCCACCCACTACAGGTTGCTGCAGAAAACTACAGGAGGGGGCGGGGACAAGACCAGTCACCCTGCACAAAGAGGTCAGAGCTGTGGGAGGGGCCTAGAAACCGACACCTACTACAGGCTGCCTGCAGGAAACTGCAGAAGGGGGGGCGGAGACAAGACCAGTCACCCTGCACAAGGAGAACAGAGCTGTGGGAGGGGGCTAGAAAACTACACCTACTACAGGCTGCCTGCAGGAAACTGCAGGAGGGGGGCGGAGACAAGACCAGTCACCCTGCACAAGGAGAACAGAGTTGTGGGAGGGGCCTAGAAAACTACACCCACTACAGGTTGCCTGCAGAAAACTACAGGAGGGGGCGAAGCCAAGACCAGTCACCCTGCACAAGGAGAGCAGAGCTGTGGGAGGAGCATAGAAGCTACACCTACTAAAGTCTGTCTGCAGGAAACTGCAGGAGGGGGGCGGAGAGAAGACCAGTCACTCTGCACAAGGAGAGCAGAGCTGTGGGAGGAGCCTAGAAAGCTACACCTACTACAGGCTGCCTGCAGAAAACTACAGGAGGGGGCAAAGCCAAGACCAGTCACCCTGCACAAGGAGAGCAGAGCTGTGGGAGGAGCATAGAAGCTACACCTACTAAAGTCTGTCTGCAGGAAACTGCAGGAGGGGGCGGAGAGAAGACCAGTCACTCTGCACAAGGAGAGCAGAGCTGTGGGAGGGGCCTAGAAACCGACACCTACTACAGGCTGCCTGCAGGAAACTGCAGGAGGGGGGCGGAGACAAGACCAGTCACCCTGCACAAGGAGAACAGAGCTGTGGGAGGGGGCTAGAAAGCTACACCTACTACAGGTTGCCTGCAGAAAACTACAGGAGGGGGCGAAGCCAAGACCAGTCACCCTGCACAAGGAGAGCAGAGCTGTGGGAGGAGCATAGAAGCTACACCTACTAAAGACTGCCTGCAGGAAACTAAAGAGGGCAGAGCTGTGGGAGGGGCCTCGAAAACGACACCTACTACAGGCTGCCTGCAGGAAACTGCAGGAGGGGGCGGAGACAAGACCAGTCACCCTACACAAGGAGAGCAGAGCTGTGGGAGGGGTCTAGAAAACTACACCTACTACAGGCTGCCTGCAGAAAACTGCAGGAGGGGGGCGGAGACAAGACCAGTCACCCTGCACATGGAGAGCAGAGCTGTGGGAGGAGCCTAGAAAGCTACACCCACTACAGCCTGCCTGCAGGAAACTGCAGGAGCGGTCAGAGACAAGACCCCCTGCACAAGGAGAGCAGAGCTGTGGGAGGGGCCTCCAAACCGACACCTACTACAGGCTGCCTGCAGAAAACTGCAGGAGGGGGGCGGAAACAAGACCAGTCCCCCTGCACAAGGAGGGCAGAGCTGTGGGAGGGGCCTAGAAAACTACACCTACTACAGGGAAGCCATCCCCGCCGGGATAAGACGGTGATCATTGCTAGCAGCTATAGCAGCCATTATCGATAATCGCACGTATTGGTTGACCGATCCACTTGGTACCTACCTTCATAGCCTGCTGAACCGGCTGAGATTCAAACCGTCTATGGGTCGGCCTTAGCATAGGATATATACTGTACATATTATACACACAATCTACTACATTTGCCCTAGGGACTTTAATTGAGGCATATCACTCATAAAACCACATAATGCAGACATTCCACATAATAAAAAAAGGTTTATTGGCACAGATCAATCTACATCATAGTAAAAATCTGGTTAAAATCATATTGAGCTGATTGGTAGTATTTTCATTTATACACAGTTCCAATGTGGATATACATATATATTGTTTGGTAAGGTAGATAGCAAGCTGAGTCTGATAAACTCGACGCATTTCGCCAATCACTGTTTACTTCCTCAGGAGCAGACGCATAACATATATAAAATCAGCCTAAACATGACAGCGATTGGGAAAAAAAGGTCGTCAAGGACGTCTATCCTGGGAGCTGTGGCAAGACCCATATGGACCAGAGGGGCAAATAGAAGGCAGGTATAGTGCTGAGAAAACGTGTATCCATGGTGGCACCCGTAATACATGTAGGTATTGTCAGTGTTTCCGTATCGTGTTTACACTCTTCAAATATTCACTGGGCCAGATTCTTGTGCATTGCGTGGCGGCGTAGCGTAAGCCATTCACCCGACGCCGCCGCAACTTAACAGAGCAAGTGCCGTATTCCCGAAGCACTTGCTCCGTAAGTTTGCGGCGGCGTAGTGTAAATGGCCCGGCGTAAGGCCGCGTAATTCAAAGGGGGCGGCCTGTATTTAAATTGAGCGCGCCCCCCGCGCCGATCGAACTGCGCATGCGCCGGCCGCAAGAACAGCCCAGTGCGCATGCTCCAGCTCACGTCGGAAAACGTGAATGAAACCGACGTGAGCGTCTCTTACGTAAATCCCTATTCGCGAACGACTTAGTAAAACAACGTAACCGACGGAAAAAGACGACGCTGCCCGACGCCATACTTAACATGGCACACGACGGAACTTCGTAAACCTACCCCTCATATAGCAGGGGTAGGTTTACGCTTACGGAAACGACGACGGGGCGGCGTAAAAACGTTCGGGAATCGGCGTATCAGGCTCATTTGCATAGGCAAATGGGAAATCAACGTAAAGGCCACCTAGTGGCCAGGAAAGTAATTACATCTACGATCCGACGGTGTAAGTGTTTTACACCTGTCGGATCTTCGCCATATCTATGCGTACGTGATTCTAGGAATCAGACGCATAGATACCCGGGGACAAAAACAGAGATACGACGGTGTTTCCTGCGATACACCGCCGTCTCTCTTTTGAGAATCTGGCCCACTGTGTCCGTTTTCAATAGGAGTTGTGTAATTTCTCAGGTTGTCAGTAAAAAAATCTGCTCCGCCAGTCAATTTTCCATGATTTGCCAGTAAAAGATGCTGCGGGAGGTTGGGAACCCTGGTGTCACTGGTGATGTTAGTGGCAGTCAGTTAGTGTCAGATTGTCCATCGCTATATCACAGTCCCATTATAAACTGCTGATCCATGCCATTAGTATAAAAAATATAAAAATTCCAGTGTAGTTTGTAGACGCTATAACTTTCACGCAAATCAATCAATATACACTTATTGGGATTTTTTAAAACACAAATATGTAGAAAAAAAATACATCTTGGCCTAAATTTATGAAGAAATCATTTTTTTTTCAAAATGTTATTGGTTATGTTTTAAAGCAGAAAGTACAATTTTCTTATTTATTTTTTTTACATTTTTTTTTACATTTTTAGTAATTTTTCGTTTATATAATAAAAAAGCCCAGCGGTGATCAGGGGCGGACCGACAACTCATGGGGCCCCCGGGGCAATAGAAGATTATGGGGCCCCCCGGGCTTACAGATGGCCACCACGCCAGGAGGCAGTGCAGAGGCGGGGCAGCTAAAATCTCGGGATTTTCACATCAAAAGCATGTCATTTTCGGACATATCAGGTACATGTGTAAAAAAAAAAAAACAGATTTTTACACACTGTCCCTGGTTTTACTGAGCCTGGCAACCCTAATGGGGCCCCCTAGTGGCATGGGGCCCTCGGGCAGTGCCTGAGTGACTTAAGGGTCAGTCCGCCCATGGCGGTGATCAAATACAACCAAAGGAAAGCTCTATTTGTGTGAACAAAAAGATATACATTTCATTTGGGTACAGTGTTGCATGACGGTGCAATTACCGGTTAAAGCAGGGGTCTCAAAGTACCGGCCCGCGGGCCATTTACGGCCCGCGGACCTGTAATAAATGGCCCGCGGCAAATCCCCGCGATTCGCGATAAATCCCCGCGATTCGCGGTAAATCCCCGCGATTCGCGGTAAATCCCCGCGATTCGCGGTAAATCCCCGCGATTCGCGACAAATTCCCGCGATTTGCGGTAAATCCCCGCGATTTGCGGTAAATCCCCGCGATTCGCGGTAAATCTCCGTTTAGCAACTCCAAGCCGTGGAACCCCCCCTAAACAACTTTGATCTGCGGACCCCCCCCTAAACAACTCCGAGCCGTGGACCCCCCGGCTCAACACCTTTGATCTGCGAACCCCCCCGCTCAACAACTCCGATCCGCGGACCCCCCCGCTTATCAACTATGATCTGCGAACCCCCCTCGGCTCAACAACTTCGTTGTGAGGTATGCCTGATGTGCTCTGATTGTGCCCTGATGTACCCCATGTACCCTGATATGCCATATGCCCCAGGTACCCTGATGTGCTCTGATGTGCCATGTGCCCCATGTACCCTGATGTGCCTCATGTACCCTAAAAGGGCCCTGATGTGCTGGGCTCTGTACATCAGGGTACCCTGTGCCCTGTAGTGCCATGCATGTGCCCTGCACTGATGTGCTGTGCCTGATGTGCTCTCATGTGCCCTGATATGCCCCATGTGCCCTGATGTGTGCCATGTACACTGATTTGCTGGGCTTTGTACCCTGATGTGCTGTTTCATGTGCCCTGTACCCTGATGTGCCATGTCCTGTACCCTGATGTGCCATGTGCCTTGTCCTGATATGTCCTGTCCTGATGTGCTGTGCTCTGTACCCTGATGTGGCCTGTTGTGCTGTACCCCTATGTGCTGTGCCCTGTACCCTGTTGTGCTCTGATGTGCTGTGCCCTGTACCCTGATGTGCGCTGTGCCCTGATGTGCCCTGTGCCCTCATGTGCCCTGTGCCCTGATGTGCCCTGTGCCCTCATGTGCTGTGCCATGTGCCCTTATTTGCTGGGCTCTGTGCCTTGATGTGCTGTACCCTGATATGCTGTGCCCTGTACCCTAATGTGCTGTCCCCTGATGTGCTGTGCCCTAATTTGCTGGGCTGTGAGCCTTGATGTGCTGTGCCATGATGGTGAGTGGTCAGTGTGTAGTGTAGTGGTCTGTCGGCAGTGTAGTGGTCTGTCGGCAGTGTAGTGGTCTGTCGGCAGTGTGCAGTGTAGTGGTCCATGTGCAGTGCAGTGGTCCGTGTGCAGTGCAGTGGTCCGTGTGCTGTGGTCCGTGTGCAGTGGTCCGTGTGCAGTGGTCCGTGTGCAGTGCAGTGGTCAGGGTTAATAATGTGTTTGCTGACACCAATATTAGGGTTTAATAATGTGTCCGCTGACACCAGTGCTGGGAGTTATAATGTGTCCGCTGACACCAGTGCTGGGAGTTAATAATGTGTCCGCTGACACCAGTGCTGGGAGTTATAATGTGTCCGCTGACACCAGTGCTGGGAGTTAATAATGTGTCCGCTGACACCAGTGCTGGGAGTTAATAATGTGTCCGCTGACACCAGTGCTGGGAGTTAATAATGTGTCCGCTGACACCAGTGCTGGGAGTTAATAATGTGTCCGCTGACATCAGTGCTGGGGGTTAATAATGTGTCCGCTGACACCAGTGCTGAGGGTTAATAATGTGTCCGCTGACACCAGTGCTGGGAGTTAATAATGTGTCCGCTGACATCAGTGCTGGGGGTTAATAATGTGTCCGCTGACACCAGTGCTGAGGGTTAATAATGTGTCCGCTGACACCAGTGGTGGGGGTTAATAATGTGTCCGCTGACACCAGTGCTGGAGGTTAATAATGCGTCCGCTGACACCAGTGCTGGGGGTTAATAATACGTTCGCTGACACCAGTACTGTTTTTGAAGTTTGAAAGTTTGCATGCGGCCCCCCATGGGATATGAAAACTTGTCTTGCGGCCCTCAGGTAATTTGAGTTTGAGACCCCTGGGTTAAAGTAAGAAGAAAAACAACAAAAAATGGCCTGGTCATGAAGGGGGCAAAACCTCCCATCTTATTTTCGACAACATCGGTCACCACCTCATTATGGTTGGATCAACAGGTTCCACGTTTTGTGGAATGCCCCCCCCCCTGATGTTTCCCCACTTAACTTTTACTAAAAGCCGTGGTGTACAAAGGAAAAGATTAGAAACATGGATCATTTAACCACTTAAGGACCGCCTCCTGCAGATATACGTCGGCAGAATGGCACAGCTGGGCACATGCTTGTACAGGTACGTGCTGTGCTAGTGCCCAGCCGTGGGTCACGAGCGCGCGACCCGGTCCGAAGCTCCGGGACCTGCGGACTCGATCGTCGCTGGAGTCCGGCGATCGGTCCCCGGAGCTGAAGAACAGGGAGAGCCGTGTGTAAACACACCTTCCCCGTTCTTCACTGTGGCGGCGCCATCGATCGCGTGATCCCTTTTATAGGGAAACCCAATCAATGACGTCACCCCTACAGCCACACCCCCCCTACACTTGTAAACACACATTAGGTCACACATAACCCCTTCAGCGCCCCCTAGTGGTTAACTCCCAAACTGCAATTGTCATTTTCACAGTAAACAATACATTTTAAATGCATTTTTTGCTGTGAAAATGACAATGGTCCCAAAAATGTGTCAAAATTGCCCGAAGTGTCCGCCATAATGTCGCTTTAATGAAAAAAATCGCTGATCGCCGCCATTCGTAGTAAAAAAATTAAAATAATAAAAATGCAATAAAACTATCCCCTATTGTGTAAACGCTATAAATTTTGCGCAAACCAACCGATAAACGCTTATTGCGATTTTTTTTTACCAAAAATAGGTAGAAGAATACGTATCGGCCTAAACTGAGGAAAAAAAATGTTTTTTTTTATATATTTTTGGGGGATATTTATTATAGCAAAAAGTAAAAAATATTGTTTTTTTTCCAAAATTGTCGCTCTACTTTTGTTTATAGCGCAAAAAATAAAAACCGCAGAGGTGATCAAATACCACCAAAAGAAAGCTCTATTTGTGGGGAAAAAAGGGCGTCAATTTTGTTTGGGAGCCACGTCGCCCGACCGCGCAATTGTCTGTTAAAGCGACGCAGTGCCGAATCGCAAAACCTGGCCGGGTCCTTTAGCCGCCTAAAGGTCCGGGTCTTAAGCGGTTAAGGGAATGCATGAGTGGCGGAGAAAACGTTGTGTGCATGTCAGGGCCGCTGATGGGGGGGACCAACAGCCCTCCTGTAGGGGGCCCTGGCACACAGAGGGGCCCGAACAGCAGGAGAATCGGTGGAGAACAATGCCCTCCGTGTTTCTCACACAGGTTTCTCCCCCCTCTCCCTCCTGCCGGCTTTTAGCTGCTGGGTGAGAGACATGGAGGGATAATGAACCTGGCCTGCCGCTGCTGAGCTTCTTCCCCTGCCCCGCTCGCACTCACACTTGGGACAAGAAGACCGGAGGCTGGAGCAGAGAGGAGACATCCAGGAGGAGGTGCGCTGTATTGTGCTTTCCTTCCTGTCAGAAGAGCGTTCCACATACAGCACATGAGACTGGATCATTCGTACTGTATATCGCATTGCACTGTATACACACAGGGCTCTCTATCCACATTTCCTGCTGCCGCGAGCAACCCTTGGAGGGATAGAGGGTCGTAAGGTGACCACGTGTCCCCGATTGCCCTGGACAGTCCCGCATTTTGCAGGTCTGTCCTGGGTACCTTTATACCAGAACAAAACAGTGTCCCGGAATGAAGCTGACACCGCCCCCTCCCCGGGGGGCCAATCTGATGCCCTCAAAAAAACGCTGCCAGTTCACCCCTTTAATCACTGAAGCCCCGTACACACGGCCGAGGTTCTCGGCAGAAACCAGCGAGAAACTCGCTGGGAGCCGCATTCTGCCAAGAACCTCGGCCGTGTGTACGCTCTCAGCGAGCCCCGCCCGTCGGGAAACCCGTCGAGCAAATAGAGAGCAGGTTCTCTATTTGCTCGACGGCCCGTCGGGATGAATGGCTGGTTGCCTTTCCCGACGGGCGGGTCGCCGAATCTGATGGCCGGCAGAGAACCTCGACGGGCGGAACGATATGTTCTGCCCGTCGAGGTTCTCTGCCATGTGTACGGGGCCTGACAGTACTTGCCATGGCCGGGAATACCTGGAGGAGCACAGTCCTGCCCCCTATTTGTGATTGGAGAAATAATAAATCCCGCCTCTTGTGTCCAATCACTGTGCTGTTATTCGTTACATCACAAGCTCATTTTTGGGAAGGGGGGTGTCCCTGAATAGTAGGTTGGAAATGTGGTCACCCTAGGGGGTCGGTGTGTATACACAGTGGGGAGGGGGCGTCAGGTAAGCTGTACGGGGTCCCATGGTCCCAACTATTGTAAGGCACATAGCTATAAGTCTATTGATAGAATGATTTTTGCAGCCAATCACCCTAATCAATAAGTGGTAGAAAGAAGAAATTCTGAATGTAAATATGATCATGAAGCAGAAGTTCTTATCCACTGCTTTATCCGATAGGCAAAATATGTTTTGAATAAAATCGTCCTTCTTTGTGATGTTCGAACACTTGAATAATTTCTCATCTGGCACTATTGACATCTACAGTTTTTATGCAGTGCATTTTAGTGGCGTTACGCATGTATTACCACTAGGGTTGTCCCGATACCACTTTTATTATACCGAGTACAAGTACCGATACTTTTTTTTCAAGTACTCACTGTTCCCGATTACCGATAATTTTTTTTTTTTTAATTGACAGTGGCACTTAAAATTGTTTTTTTTTACAATTTTATTTTTTACAATGAATTCTTTAAAATTATTCTTTACATTTTTTTTTACAATGCTTTCTTTTGGGGGTGGGGGGACAGTGTGAGTGTCTTTTATTTTTATTTAACTTTTTAATTATTTTTACAATTTATTTTTAATTTTTATCATGGGGGGGCTTTGTTGAGATATTGGGGGTCTTAACAGACCTCTGAGATCTCCCCATTGAGACAGAGAAAGGGACTAAAGACACAGATTCCCCAGTCCCTTTCTCTGCAGGCTCAACTGCACTGTAGATGAATGTAAAGGAGACAGCGGCTCCTCTTCATTCATAAACTGAGATATTGTAACACACTTACTATGCTCAGTTATGAATGGACAGTCAGTGACCACTGACAAAAAACAAACAAAAAAAAGATCACTGACTGTTCATTCGAAAAAGGGCTCCTTCCTCCGCTCTCCATCCTGACAGATCGGGGACAGGGGGGAGCACGGCGGGGGACCGGAGCGGTACACAGAGGTGAGCGGAGGATGGTGGGGGACCCGAGCGGTACACAGAGGGGAGCGGAGGACAGCGGGGGACCGGAGCTGAGCATGGCGGGGGGACACGAGTGAAGCACGGCGGGGACACAATCAGTACATGGAGGGGGACCAGAGCAGAGCATGGCGGGGGACACGAGCGGAGCGCGGTGGGGGACACAAGCAGTACATGGAGGGGGACTACAGCGGAGCATAGCGGGGGACACGAGCGAAGCACGGCGGGGGACACGAGCGGAGCACGGCGGGGGACACAAGCAGTACATGGAGGGGGACCGGTCATGAGCTGAGCATGGAGGGGGACTGGAGCAGAGCACAGCAGGGTACAGGAGCAGAGCATGGAGCGGGACCGGAGCAAAGCCGACTTGTGTGACCGGAGCAGTACATGGGGGGCAGGAGCGGTACACGGCAGGGGACAGGAGCACCACTGACAAAGTATCACATTAGGCATCGGAGCATTTGCCCGAGTACAAGTACTCGGGCAAATGCTCGGTATCGGCACCCACCGAAAGCGATACTAGTATCGGTATCAGGACAACCCTAATTACCAGTCATCCCCAGGAAAAGTGTGTTTTTTGTCAGAAACCTCACCAAGGATGCTGCGGGCATTGGCGTTTGAATGTAGTCTATCTACTGTTCCCCCTACATACCCTAACAAAACCCTCCCATACTCCCAACACAGCATAGAGGGGCTCGGTGAAGGTGGCCGTGAAGGTGTGAAGGTGTCTGATAGTACCACACACAGAATAGAAGGAAATCTGTCCACCTTCGTAATCCAGAAAGATCCTGACCCTGTCACTGGAGGCGTTGTCAGGTAGGTTTATCACTTTCCGGTCATGTACCACCGAATACTCATTTTTATTCCTGAAAAGTCCCCAGGACTTATTATTTCTTCCAATCCATGAATGATCCTTTCCCTTCCTCTCCATACTGGGGTAACACATTCCAACCCTCCAGCTAATGGATCCCCCGACATCCACTTCCCAATAATGTTGCCCCGAGGTAAAACGTTGGCTGCTCATCACATGAAAAGCAAACTGAAATCTCACTGGTGTTTCCAGGCGTTTCTGGACAATATTTAACCGGGATGCCGCTTTCTTGTCAACGGATATAAATAGATTATTATGGGCGGTGTTGACATCCAATAATACGTCTGCAGCTTCCTGTACATAGAAGCAGACATTTATCCCTTTTATTGTATCCAATAAAGTGTTGGACATGTGGGTCATCCAAGCAACGTCCAGAAGCCCTCCATCCCGGAGCTGGTCATCGTGTCTCTTTAGGTCCTCGTTATCTCCATCCTCACACAAGTCGGCTTTGTTGGATCTCTGTAGGATAGTCATTGGATCCTTCGTTTTACACAGCTCCTCGATGATACCCATCTTCCGGGACAACTCGTCCTTCTTCATTTCCAGCTTCTCAATCAGATCCGACACCGAGACGGAGACCCGTTCTACCTGCCCGGAGATATCCCTTAGGATTCTTCTCTCCAGGTCTTCCAGTCGTCTCTTGAGGTCTCTAAACATGCCGGTGATTCTCTCCGTGTCACCGGACGCTTTTCCTTGTACTTTTCTCCTGAGCTCCTGCAGACTCTGGACTCTTTTCTCGGCCTCGTCTCTCTTTGTAGCCAGTTTATGAAGAACATTTCCCAGGAAATTCTTCTTTTTTTCAGAGGCCTCGTCCAGTGACTCCATCTGGTGACCTTTGTGCTCGCCGATCAGACAATAGACGCAGACACAGGTAGAGTCTTCCTTGCAGTAATACTCCAGGATCTTTTTATGAAGGGAACATTTCCTGTTCTCCGAAAAAGCGGCGGGATCAGTTATAACGTGTTCTGGTGACTTGCTGTGGACTTTCAGATGATTATCACACAGAGAAGCTTCACAAAGCTGACAGGATCTAACAGCAGTTACAGGAGTGTGAATACAGTAAGTACAGAAGACCCCGGGCTCCTTCTGATCGGGCTGAATAGACTGGAAATTCTCAGAAATGTTACGTAATGTTATGTTCCTGTGCAGTGCAGGTCGCTCCTGGAACTCCCCTCTACATTCAGGACAGGAGTAAATTCCAGACCACCTCTGTGTGTCCAGCACACGATCGATACACTCCCGGCAGAAGTTGTGTCCACATTTCAGCATTACGGGATCCGTATAAATGCTCAGACAGACGGAACATTCCAGCTCCTTCATCAGATCAGCAGACGCCATCTCTGTAAAACAAAAACGAGAAATGAAAATCTCGGACACTCAAGAAGAATACGGTGTTTACAGGCTTTGTAATGTCGAAGGATATGAAAAAATACATAAGAATATCGTACATGAAAATGTAAACAAAAAGGTTAAACTAGGGTTACCATCTGTGCCTGTTGTAAAGTGCCCATCAGGAGTCACGTCCAATGGACAACTGTAACGGAATGAACCGTGACAACCAGAGACTTTGGAAGGATGAGAGATACTCCTGTGCCAGGGACACTAATAACCCCTGGGTCTAAGTCCACCCTGTGCCCTTGTAGGCGTAGGGTGGCTAATAGGATCATAATTCATGTATTACATGAGATGGGACATTAGTAATAATTCATGTTTGCAGGATGTCTTGAGATATCACAAGTTGTTGGCTATTCAATGTGGGCACACATGCTTTTGAAAGGTGTTAATTCAGGTCTGCTGCTAGACCTTTTAATTGTCTGATAACACGGTTTAAAGCCTATTGATGCCCAGGTGTCAAGACCCTTTAGAGACAGTACGTCTGCCTAGATATGTGGATTGAGGGCAAGGCATTGTGTAATTGTATTTTGGAATGTGATAGGTCTCGTCAGTATCGGTGCCGAAATGTCTGCTAGAGAATTGGCCATAGTGTGTGAATAGGGGGGTGGAGATTGCATTGTCCTGTGATTAACTGTAACATGCTGTACTAGATATAAGCAAGCTAAGAAACCAAAAAAGTGTTCATACATTTGGAAACAAGTACAGAGCAGGAGTCTCGTCTTGATTATGGGAAATGGAATGGATCGTGTATGCAGGATTGTCGCAGTGTGTCGTATAAGCTTGTCGTGGGTGGATGGAAGGTCGTAAACGGTGGTGACCGTTACAATAACAATGACCCTCACCCAGGGAGGTAAAAAGCGCCAATAGCGCAGTATCGTTTAAAAGTTTTTAATAATAAAAAAGGCATACATTGTGGTACTCACATGGATGCAATAAAAACAGGCATAAAAACACGTGGCGAGTTCGCAAGCGCCACCTCCGGTACCTCTTAGTGTACTCTGGACATGACACTCCTGAAGAAGTCACGTGTCGTGACGAATACGCGTAAGAGTCCACTAAGAGGTACCGGAGGTGACGCTTGCGAACTCGCCACGTGTTTTTATGCCTGTTTTTATTGCATCCACGTGAGTACCACAATGTATGCCTTTTTTATTATTAAAAACTTTTAAACGATACTGCGCTATTGGCGCTTTTTACCGCCCTGGGTGAGGGTCATTGTTGTCCATTGGACGTGACTCCTGAGGGGGACTTTATCCACAAAGAGAGATTACAGTTCGCTGGGACACACTACATTCTGAAACGACTGGAACATCTTTGGCTATAATATACATGCTGTTACCTAAGGCCGCGTACACACGGCAGAAAACCTCGACGGGCAGAACACATCGTTCCACCCGTCGAGGTTCTCTGCCGGCCGTCAGAATCGGCGACCCGCCTGTCGGGAAAGGCAACCAGCCATTCATCCCGACGGGCCGTCGAGCAAATAGAGAACCTGTTCTCTATTTGCTCGACGGGTTTCCCGACGGGCGGGGCTCGCCGAGAGCGTACACACGGCCGAGGTTCTCGGCAGAATGCGGCTCCCAGCGAGGTTCTCGCTGGTTTCTGCCGAGAACCTCGGCCGTTTGTACGGGGCTTTACAGCAGTAAGGTAAGGGGACACCCTCATTTAACTCCAAAGGGATATTGGAATTCCTTCTCTGCACCACCGTCACGTTGAACATTTTGGCATAAGCACCAGCACTTTATTGTTGATTGTTTCTTCTATATTTTGATCTTTTAAACAGCATTTGGTTTGTGCTGTTTTCTGTATGGACACTGATGCAATCCAGTGGCGGTTCGTCCATAGAGGGCGCTGGAGCGCCGCCCCCTCTGGCTCTCACCGCCACTGAGTCTAATAACATAGATTCATGCATTGCACGAATCTATTTTATTATCGCCGCTGCCGCTGTTATTCAGATGGTCGGCGCTCATGTCCGGCCATCTGAATAACGCCAGCTGGTTGGCTGTACGGAAATGTCAATCAGAGCCAACAGCTCTGATAGGCTTTCCCAGTACAGCCCTCGGGTCCCGGAAGCTTATTCTCGGAGCGCACAGACTGTACGCCCCTTGGATAAGATGACAGGCGGACAATCAGGTTGGCCGGTTCTGGCTACCGGTAACCTGATTGGCTGAGACGCCTGTCAGTCATCGAGGGCGGGAGAAGACATCGTGGGACGTGGATGCCTGACTCCAGTAAAGGTAAGTGCCGGGGGGGGGGGAGCAATTTACAGGGCACAGTGGGGACAATTAGCACAGCGGCGACCATTAAAGGGCACAGTGGTGACAATTGATGGCACAGTGGCTGGTTTAATGGCATGGAACAGTGGTAACAATTGATGTGATGGCACAGTGGCTGGTTTAATGGCATGGAACAGTGGTAACAATTGATGTGATGGCACAGTGGCTGGTTTAATGGCATGGCACCGTGGTGACAATTGATGGGACAGTGGCTGGTTTAATGGCATGGCACCGTGGTGACAAATGATGGCACAGTGGCTGGTTTAATGGCATGGAACAGTGGTGACAATTGATGGGACAGTGGCTGGTTTAATGGCATGGAACAGTGGTAACAATTGATGTGATGGCACAGTGGCTGGTTTAATGGCATGGCACAGTGGTGACAATTGATGGCACAGTGGCTGGTTTAATGGCATGGCACCGTGGTGACAATTGATGGGACAGTGGCTGGTTTAATGGCATGGCACCGTGGTGACAAATGATGGCACAGTGGCTGGTTTAATGGCATGGAACAGTGGTGACAATTGATGGCACAGTGGCTGGTTTAATGGCATGGCACCGTGGTGATAATTGATGGCACAGTGGCTGGTTTAATGGCATGGAACAGTGGTAACAATTGATGTGATGGCACAGTGGCTGGTTTAATGGCATGGAACAGTGGTGACAATTGATGGCACAGTGGCTGGTTTAATGGCATGGAACAGTGGTGACAATTGATGGCACAGTGGCTGGTTTAATGGCATGGCACCGTGGTGACAATTGATGGCACAGTGGCTGGTTTAATGGCATGGCACCGTGGTGACAATTGATGGCACAGTGGCTGGTTTAATGGCATGGCACAGTGGTGACAATTGATGGCACAGTGGCTGGTTTAATGTAATGGCACCGTGGTGATAATTGATGGCACAGTGGCTGGTTTAATGGCATGGCACAATGGTGACAATTGATGGCACAGTGGCTGGTTTAATGGCATGGCACAATGGTGACAATTGATGGCACAGTGGCTGGTTTAATGGCATGGCACAGTGGTGTGAATTGATGGCACAGTGGCTGCGTTTGATGGCATGGCACAGTGGCTGCGTTTGATGGCACAGTGGTGCAAATTGATGGCACAGTGGCTGCGTTTGGGCACAGTGAGACTGCAATTTTTTTTCCTTTGCGCCCCCCCCAAAAATGTTGAGCATTTATGTGTGTTTTTTTAGTTTTGCTACTTTATATAGCAATGCATGCTTCAATTTAATATCACTGAGCACTTTGTATTCATTATTTTTGATTGGATGTCATTTTGTATTACCAATATCAGCGAGTATTTTTGCCTTGGTGTTCACCTATCAGTTATAGCAACTGTCTTTTCTTTAATTCATTTACCTTATCACACAGCGCAGCACTACTTATTTATTACAATTATTTTTTTGGGTTTGATACACCTTCAGTGCTGCAGCAGTATTCCCTTTCTATTTGCTCCTCCCCCTTCCCCCCCTCTCCCTCTCTCCACTAACCCCTCCCCCTTCCTTCCCTCCTTTTTGGTAGTGCAGTAATATTCTATCCCCTGTTTCGTCTCTCTGTGTTACTTATGCCGCGTACACACGGTCGTTTTTTGTGATGAAATAAAACGACTTTTTAAAAAACTTCATTTAAAATGATGGTGTGTGTGGGAAAAACGTAGTTTTATGTCTTCAAAAAAAACGACTGAAAAAAAATTCGAACATATGCTTAAAATTTTTTATGTCGTTTTTCAGAATGTCGTCTTTTGTTTCACAAAAAAATGATCGTGTGTGGGCAAAACGACGTTTAAAACAACGGGCCAGATTCTCAAAAAATGGCGTATCTGGCGGCGCAGCGTATCGTATCGCATTTACACTACACCTACGCAAATGACTGGAGCAAGTGCCGTATTCTCAAAGCACTTGCTCCGTAATTTTCGGTGGCGTATCGTAAATGCGGCGTCGTAAGGCCGCGTAATTCAAAAAGTGAACGAGGGGGCGTGCTGTATTTAAATTAAGCGCGCCCCCCGCGTCAAACGAAGTGCGCATGCGCCGGCCGGGAAAAAAAGCCCAGCGCGCATGCTCCAGCTCACGTCGGAAAGCGTCGTTAAAACCGATGTGATCGTCACTTACGCAATTCCCTATTCGCGAACGACTTAGTAAAACGACGTAACCGACGGAAAAAGACGACGCTGACCCGACGCCATACTTAACGTGGCATACGACGGAACTTCGGAAACATACCCCTCATATAGCAGGGGTAACCATACGCGTACGCAACCTAAGTAAACTACGTCGCCGCGACGCGAAAACGTTCGGGAATCGGCGTATTAGGCTCTGTCAGGGCATTAGAACTGCCCGTTCGCGGGCGTTTACCGTGGGCGCGCGCATGCGCGGCTCGGGCGCGCCCGTGCATGTATTAGGCGCGCGCGTGCGCGGTATAGGCGCGCGGCGCGGGAGCGCGCACGGGCACACACGGACACGCTCTCCATCCGGCCAATCAGTGGCTTAGGCGGGCTATTTAAGCCAGCCTCTTCCTCCTGTCTGGTTGCTGGCTTGTCACAGCTTCTAAGTGAATCTGATACCTACGACCTTTTGATCCTGATCCTTTGACCTTTGGCTATTGTTACCGGACTGCTGCTGTCTCCTGCTCTTGACCTTTTGGCTTGAACTATCGGACTTCCTGATTTCTCCAACCCTCCTGACCACGGCCTGTTTCCCGGATTAATCTTCTGCTTGCTCCCAGCTCCAGCTATCTGGACTTCCGGACTATCTCTGTGTGCTTCCTCAGCTGACCCCAGTGACCTGCTTCCGGATCAGTCTCTGCTCCACGGATCCAGTCTTCGTCCACCTGTCGGTACCGGTGCCTCCCGGTGCGTCCGTCCCCCTGTTCCCACTCCAGGGGGCGGATCGCGCTAGGTCGCAAAGGGAGCCGCCCTCAGCATCTTGGCCTTGGTGAGTTTATCTTAACTACCGTGATAGTACAAGCCAGCCAGATGTCCGAGGCCGACAGGGCGCGCTCTCCCTTCGAGACTCTGTGCCTACAAGTCTCAGCACTAACCGACGCAGTACAGAAGTTGCAGGACGGATACGTACAAATGGATGGTCGCCTCCAACAAATGGCTGTCACGCCTGGACCCACGGCCCCTCCCGCGGCTCCAGCTATGGGAGCATCCACCTCCCAGTCTTCTCCAGGACCAGCAGTGGTTGTTTCTCACCCAGAACCTCGCGTCCCAACACCTGAGCGATTCTCTGGCGACCGCAAGAAATTCCGGGCGTTCAAAAATGCCTGCTCATTGTACCTGGCCCTGCAACCTAGAACTTTCTGTTCGGAAGCCGTGAAAGTAGGCTTTGTGATTTCTTTACTCACGGATGAGCCACAGGCTTGGGCACACAGCCTACTGGAACAGAAGAGCCCAATACTGGACACTTTAGACACCTTCTTTAAAAATATGTCTGAACTATATGATGACCCCCTCCGTTCAGCTACGGCCGAAGCTACTCTCCACCAGCTGAATCAAGGGAGGAGACCAGTGGAGGACTTTATTGCGGAATTCCGAAAGTGGTCTGCTGACACAGGGTGGAATGAGGCCGCCCTAAAATATCAATTCCGCCAAGGTCTCTCAGAGTCCCTCAAGGACGAATTAGCTAGAATTGATCCACCTGCTACTTTGGAAGCTTTGATTCAATCAGCTACCCAACTTGACAGACGCCTACGTGAGCGACGTTCAGAACGCTGTCAAGCCACTCGTCCCAGCTGGACCCCACCAAGGTTCCCTCCAGCTCCTCCGCCTCTCCCGGTTCCGCCCGCTTTCTCGCTTCAGGATCCTGAGCCCATGCAACTCGGGATGGTCCGGGCTCCCCTCACGCCTGAAGAGAGGCAACGTAGACGCCAGTCAAATCTGTGCCTGTATTGCGGTGGAGCAGGCCACTTCCTCCGCACTTGTCCCATTAGACCCAGTAAGTCTAGACCATCATCCACCTTTAATTACCACATTATCAACTTACCTCAGACTTATGTTATCCTCTTTCTCTCCCTACAGCTCCCGGAGGGGGCGACCCGGCTACCGGCCATCGTTGACTCTGGGGCCTGCAGCTGCTTCATGGACTCCGCCCTGGCCCAGAAGCTGCAGATCCCTTGTCGTCCTAAGGACCTCCCCTTACAGATCCATCTGGCAGACGGCTCACTTCCCCGCTCAGGACTTGTTACCCACGAAACTCTACCTATTCCTGCCGTCTCGGATACCGGACACCAAGAGTACCTGTGCCTAGACCTTATCCCGTCTCCTTTGGCCCCCATCATTTTGGGGCTTCCATGGCTACAAGTGCACCAACCCAGTATAGACTGGTGCGAAAAGGAGATCAAATTCCCCTCAGTCTATTGTGCCCAACACTGCCTCATACCTACTAAACCCGCTTGTGCTACCTTGATGACAGCGTCAGAAGACCTCCAACACGTTCCCGCGGTTTACTCAGAATATAGAGACATGTTTGACAAACAGCAGGCAGACCGCCTTCCTCCGCACCGGTCATACGACTGCCCTATTGACCTGTTGCCTGGTTCTAAGATCCCTTTCGGGAGAATTTTTTCCTTTATCAGAGACTGAATTAGTAGCCCTTAAAACTTACATCGACGAAAACTTAGAAAAGAAATTCATTCGTCCTTCCTCTTCCCCAGCTGGGGCAGGAATCTTCTTCGTCGAGAAAAAAGATGGCTCCCTCAGGCCTTGCATCGATTATCGGGAGTTGAATAAAATAACCATCAAGAACCGGTATCCGTTACCCCTGATCCCGGAACTGTTCCAGCGATTCCGTTCAGCCCGGGTCTTCTCCAAACTCGACCTCCGGGGTGCATACAACCTCATCCGAATCCGGCCCGGAGACGAGTGGAAGACAGCTTTCAGGTCAAGGTTTGGCCACTTTGAATACCTGGTGATGCCTTTCGGGCTCTGTAATGCCCCTGCCACTTTCCAGCACCTGGTAAATGACATCTTCCGCCAATTCCTGGATGACTTCCTGGTCGTCTATCTAGATGACATCCTCATCTTCTCAGTATCCCTTGAAGTGCACCGGGTCCACGTTAAACAAGTCCTGGCCATCCTCAGGCAACATAAATTATATCTTAAAGCTGAGAAATGCGAATTTGAAAAGACCACCATTCAGTCAGTTCTTGGGCTTTATCATCTCGACCAATGGAATATCCATGGATCCGCAGAAAGTCAAGGCAGTCCAGGACTGGCCAGCTCCGACCGACAAAAAGGGGGTACAGCGGTTTATTGGCTTTGCCAACTTTTACCGAAGATTCATTGCCGGCTTTTCATCCACTGTGTCCCCTATTACCAAACTAACCCAGCAGGGATGTCGTTTCCACTGGTCCCAGGAAGCACAGGAGGCATTCACAAAGCTCAAGACCTTGTTTTCTTCCGCGCCTGTTCTAAAACACCCAGACCCAACCTTGCCCTTTATCTTGGAGGTGGACGCCTCGGAAATCGCCATCGGAGCAATCCTATCGCAGAGACAGGGACCTAAATCTCTGCTACATCCTGTAGCTTATGCTTCACGGAAACTAAGCTCTCCGGAAAGAAACTATGACGTCGGTGACCGGGAATTACTGGCCATTAAGTTTGCCTTGGAGGAATGGAGGTATCTCCTGGAAGGTGCCCTTCACCCCATTCTGATTTTTACGGACCATAAAAACCTGGAGTACTTGCGATCCGCCAAACGTCTGAGACCAAGACAAGCTCGCTGGGCCTTGTTCTTCACCCGTTTTCAGTTCCACATCACCTTCAGACCGGGGTCTAAGAATGGGAAAGCAGACGCCCTTTCCAGGATGTTCACCGAAACACCCGATCCGCTGGAGCCTAGTACCATCCTAACCCCCAAGAACTTTTTATTAATTTCTCCAATTGACCTACTGACCTCTCTTAAAAGGGCCTCCGACCAATGCACCGACGAACTGACACTCTCTCTGGAGAAACAAGACGGTCTACTGTGGTCACGGGGCAAAGTCTTTTTACCTACAGAAACAAGGCAATTGGTGTTAAGCACATTCCACGATCACAAGCTGGCAGGCCACTTCGGGGCACGGAAGACCGCGGAGTTGATCGGACGCTCTTTCTGGTGGCCAAAATGGAAATTAGACTGTAAGACCTACGTGTCTTCTTGTACCCGCTGCCAACGTTGTAAGGGTCCGAACACCAAGTCCTGGGGCCTTCTCAAACCCCTTCCTGTTCCGGAACGCCCCTGGACAGATGTTTCAATGGATTTCATTGTAGATCTGCCTCCCTCCGAAGGCTTTACTACGATTCTAGTGGTAATTGACCGACTGTCTAAATTAGCACACTTCCTGCCTATGATTGGTACACCCTCCGCGACTGAGACAGCCAAAATTTTTTTTAAGGAAATCATAAGACTCCATGGGGCACCCAAGAGCATCGTGTCAGACAGGGGTGTGCAATTTACTTCTAAGTTCTGGAGGGAGCTCTGCAAGTCGCTTGAAATTAAGATCTGCCTCTCGTCTGCCTACCACCCGCAGTCCAATGGCCAGACAGAGAGGACCAACCAAACGTTGGAGCAATACCTCCTTTGTTTCTGTTCATCATCTCAAGACGACTGGGCATCTTTGCTACCAGCGGCAGAGTTTGCCTACAACAATTCGGTTCACTCATCCACTAACCAGACCCCGTTTTGGGCCAACCTCGGATACCATCCTTCCTTCCTTCCGGACTCCATTCCTGAAATTTCGGTCCCAGCTGTCCAGGAACGTATAGTTGCCATGCAACAAAACTTCCAGAAACTCCAGGAGACCATGCACCAAGCCCAAAAGAGTTACAAGAAGTTTTTCGACAGGGGGAGGAAGGACTGCCCGAACTTCGAAGCTGGCGAAAAGGTCTGGTTATCGGCCACAAACCTCAAACTACCAATCCCTTCCCGGAAACTTGGCCCTAGGTTCATCGGCCCATTTAAAATCAAGCGGAAGATCAACCCTGTGGCTTTCGAACTAGAATTACCGGACTCCTATAGGATCCATCCTGTCTTTCACGCATTCCCTGCTCAAGCCTTTCATACCAGACACCTTCCCTGGAAGAGAAGAACTCCCACCGCCTCCGGTGGTGATCGAAGGTGAAAAGGAGTTTGAGGTGGAATCCATTCTGAGTTGTCGAAAGAGGGGGAGGCAACTTCAGTACTTAATCAAGTGGAAAGGTTATCCTCCTGAGGACAATTCCTGGGAGCCCTCCAGAAATTTACATGCCCCTCGGCTGATCCGAACGTTCCATCGGGACCACCCGGAGTTGATGAACAGTTTGGGCGTCCGGAGCCCGCCCCTTGGGGGGGGGGCACTGTCAGGGCATTAGAACTGCCCGTTCGCAGGCGCTTACCGCGGGCGCGCGCATGCGTGGCTCGGGCGCGCCCGTGCATGTATTAGGCGCGCGCGTGCGCGGTATAGGCGCGCGGCGCGCGCACGGGCACGCACGGACACGCTCTCCATCCGGCCAATCAGTGGCTTAGGCGGGCTATTTAAGCCAGCCTCTTCCTCCTGTCTGGTTGCTGGCTTGTCACAGCTTCTAAGTGAATCTGATACCTACGACCTTTTGATCCTGATCCTTTGACCTTTGGCTATTGTTACCGGACTGCTGCTGTCTCCTGCTCTTGACCTTTTGGCTTGAACTATCGGACTTCCTGATTTCTCCAACCCTCCTGACCACGGCCTGTTTCCCGGATTAATCTTCTGCTTGCTCCCAGCTCCAGCTATCTGGACTTCCGGACTATCTCTGTGTGCTTCCTCAGCTGACCCCAGTGACCTGCTTCCGGATCAGTCTCTGCTCCACGGATCCAGTCTTCGTCCACCTGTCGGTACCGGTGCCTCCCGGTGCGTCCGTCCCCCTGTACCCACTCCAGGGGGCGGATCGCGCTAGGTCGCAAAGGGAGCCGCCCTCAGCATCTTGGCCTTGGTGAGTTTATCTTAACTACCGTGATAGGCTCATTTGCATAGGCAAATGAGAAAACAAAGTAAAGGCCACCTAGCGGCCGGCTTTGTCATTACATCTAAGATCCGACGGTGTAATTGCTTTACACCTGTCAGATCTTTAGTGTATCTATGCCTAAGTGATTCTAAGAATCACTCGCATAGATACCCATAGAAAAAAACTGCGATACGACGGTGTATCTGAGATACACCGTCGTATATCAGCTGAGAATCTGGCCCAACGTTTTGAAACCCGCGCATGCTCAGAAGCAAGTTATGAGATGGGAGCTTCAATAGAACAGAGTGCCGTCGAACGTGGTGTACGTAACCGCGCTTTGCAAGAGCATGATCAGAAAACTATGGTGTGTAGGCAACATCGTTTTTTAAAATTAAGTTTGAAAAAAGTCATTTTGTTTCGTGAGAAACGTGATCGTGTGTACGCGGCATTACTCCTGACCTGACCTCTTCTCTCTCTGTGTTACTCCTGACCTGACCTCGTCTCTCTCTGTGTTACTCCTGACCTGACCTCGTCTCTCTCTGTGTTACTCCTGACCTAACCTCGCCTCTCTCTGTGTTACTCCTGACCTGACCTCGCCTCTCTCTGTGTTACTCCTGACCTGACCTCGCCTCTCTCTGTGTTACTCCTGACCTGACCTCGCCTCTCTCTGTGTTACTCCTGACCTGACCTCGTCTCTCTCTGTGTTACTCCTGACCTGACCTCTTCTCTCTCTGTGTTACTCCTGACCTGACCTCGTCTCTCTCTGTGTTACTCCTGACCTGACCTCGTCTCTCTCTGTGTTACTCCTGACCTAACCTCGTCTCTCTCTGTGTTACTCCTGACCTGACCTCGCCTCTCTCTGTGTTACTCCTGACCTGACCTCGTCTCTCTCTGTGTTACTCCTGACCTGACCTCGCCTCTCTCTGTGTTACTCCTGACCTGACCTCGTCTCTCTCTGTGTTACTCCTGACCTGACCTCGCCTCTCTCTGTGTTACTCCTGACCTGACCTCGTCTCTCTCTGTGTTACTCCTGACCTGACCTCGTCTCTCTCTGTGTTACTCCTGACCTGACCTTGTCTCTCTCTGTGTTTCTGACTCCTGACCTCTCCCCTCTCTACATTACTTACTCCCGATCTTGCCTCTCTCTGTTATTACTGACCTGACCTCTCTTTGTTACTTACTCCTGACCTCTCCTCTCTCTGTGCTACTAAAGCCGCGTACACACGATCGGTCAAACTGATGAGAGCGGTCTGAAGGACAGTTGTCATATGTTAACCAATGAAGCTGACTGATGGTCTGATGTGCCTACACACCATCAGTTAAAAAAAAACGATCGTATCAGAACGCGGTGACGTAAAACACAACGAAGTGTTGGAAAAAATGAAGTTCAATGCTTCCAAGCATGCGTCGACTTGATTCTGAGCATGCGCGGGCTTTTAACCGATGGTTTTGCATACTAACGATCGGTTTTGACCTATGTGTTAGGAGTGCATCGATCGATGAAAACATTCCATCAGACCGTTGTCCTCTGGTTAACCTATCGTGTGTACGCGGCCTTACTCCTGATCTGACTTCTCCTCTCTCTGTGTTACTCTGCGTTACTTACTCCTAACCTGACATCTCCTCTCCCTGCATTACTTACTCCTGACCTGACCTATGCTGTCTGCATGTTACTTACTCCTGATCTGACCTCGCCTCTTTCTGTGTTTCTGACTCCTGACCTCTCCTCTCCCTACATTACTTACTCCTGACCTTTCTCTACATTACTTACTCCTGACCAGACCTCTCCTCTCCCTACATTACTTACTCCTGACTAGACCTCTCCTCTCCCTACATTACTTACTCCTGACCAGACCTCTCCTCTCCCTACATTACTTACTCCTGACCAGACCTCTCCTCTCCCTACATTACTTACTCCTGACCAGACCTCTGCTCTCCCTACATTACTTACTCCTGACCAGACCTCTCCTCTCCCTACATTACTTACTCCTGACCAGACCTCTCCTCTCCCTGCATTACTTACTCCTGACCTGACCTATGCTGTCTGCATGTTACTTACTCCTGATCTGACCTCGCCTGTCTCTGTGTTTCTGACTCCTGACCTCTCCTCTCCCTACATTACTTACTCCTGACCTTTCTCTACATTACTTACTCCTGACCAGACCTCTCCTCTCCCTACATTACTTACTCCTGACCAGACCTCTCCTCTCCCTACATTACTTACTCCTGACCAGACCTCTCCTCTTCCTACATTACTTACTCCTGACCAGACCTCTCCTCTCCCTACATTACTTACTCCTGACCAGACCTCTCCTCTCCCTACATTACTTACACCTGACCAGACCTCTCCTCTCCCTACATTACTTACTCCTGACCAGACCTCTCCTCTTCCTACATTACTTACTCCTGACCAGACCTCTCCTCTCCCTACATTACTTACTCCTGACCAGACCTCTCCTCTCCCTACATTACTTACACCTGACCAGACCTCTCCTCTCCCTACATTACTTACTCCTGACCAGACCTCTCCTCTCCCTACATTACTTACTCCTGACCTGACCTATGCTGTCTGCATGTTACTTACTCCTGATCTGACCTCGCCTCTCTCTGTGTTTCTGACTCCTGACCTCTCCTCTCCCTACATTACTTACTCCTGATCTTGCCTCTCTCTGTTATTTACTCCTGACCGGACCTCTCCTCCCTCTGTGCTACTTACTTACTCCTGACTAGGGATGAGCTCCGCGTTCGATACGAACGTATGTTCGACTCGAACATCGGCTGTTTGTACGTTCGGCGAATTTCGAACAAAACGGGTCGTTCGCGCCAAATTCGAGTGACGCGCGTCCGCCCATAATTCACTGCGGCGTTTGCGCGCTGATAATTGGTCAAGCATGCACCATGACCCTGCATGCTTGGCCAATCACAGTTGCGCAAAAAACGAAGAACAATATTTGGCCAAAGCCAGGGTGGCTTTGGCCAATTATAACAACAATTATGGCTCAGGGGGTTTAGTACACGCCCCACACTATAAAAGGCAGTCTGCAAGGCGGCCTCGTGTAGTGTGTTCCAGCTTTGTTAAAGAGAAGATCAGTGAGACAGTTAGAGAGAGAGAGATAGATTGAGACACAGTGTCTTTTCTACTAGATAGATAGATCAGGCAGGCTAGTCAGTTTAGTTAAATTTACAGTGTGTAGAGGATATATATACATCCTTAGGTGTTGTACATATATTTATACACTGTATAGCTCAGCTAGATCTGCTATTTCTATTGTTAGGCAGTAGATTGTGCTACATGCAGTGCTCTAACGTGTTGTATTGCCCACATAGTGTTTTGTTTACACCTAAACATAGTACTCAGTGTTAGTGGACGTGTGCTATTTAATTGCACAAACACGCATTAGTTGTTACTGCACGTGTGCTATTAATTTGCACATAAACGCAGTCACTGTCAATGCACGTGTGCTATTAATTTGCACATAAACGCAGTCACTGTCAATGCACGTGGGCTATTTAATTGCACATAAACACAGTCGCTCTTACTGCGCGTGCTGTTTTTAAGCCCATAAACGCAGTCGCTCTTACTGCGCGTGTGCTGTTTAATAGCAACTAAACTCATTTTCTGTAATTGCACGTGTGCTGTTTAATAGCAACTAAATGCATTTGCTGTAACTGTGCGTGTGCTGTGTAATAGCAACTAAACGCATTTGCTGTTACTGCACGTATGCTGTTTAATAGCACCTAAACACATTTGCTGTAACTGCGCGTGTGCTGTTTAATAGCACCTAAACGCATTTGCTGTAACTGCACGTGTGCTGTTAAATAGCACCTAAACGCATTTGCTGTAACTGCGCGTGTGCTGTTTAATAGCACCTAAACGCATTTGCGGTTACTGCATGTATGCTGTTTAATAGCACCTAAACACATTTACTGTTACTGCACGTATGCTGTTTAATAGCACCTAAACACATTTGCTGTTACTGCACGTGTGCTGTTTAATAGCACCTAAACGCAGTTGGTGTAACTGCACCTTTGCTGTTTAATAGCACCTAAACGCATTAGCCCTTACTGCACGTTTGCTGTTTAATAGCACCTAAACACATTTGCTGTTACTGCACGTGTGCTGTTTAATAGCACTTAAACGCAGTTGGTGTAACTCCACCTTTGCTGTTTGATAGCACCTAAACGCATTAGCCGTTACTGCACGTTTGCTGTTTGATAGCACCTAAACGCAGTTGGTGTAACTGCACCTTTGCTGTTTGATAGCACTTAAACGCATTAGCTGTTACTGCACATTTGCTGTTTAATAGCACCTAAACGCAGTTGGTGTAACTGCACCTTTGCTGTTTGATAGCACCTAAACGCATTAGCTGTCACATGTCACATGTCACTGTCATCAGCGCCCCCCGCTTCTCATTTTTAATGTGCCATGTCATTTTGCTTAGGGCCCCAGGGAGGTCAGTGGTAGTGGGGAAACTCATGCTATTTTTTTCAATGATGTGTATCCATATTGCAGGGACCAAACATTACATTGAAGCCGCAAGCAGTATTAAATTACTTTTTTCTTATAGTAATCTCATGTTGTGAAGGGACATTTCTAAACACGGGACACTACTATAGACAACCAGCAGGTACGATATTTAAAGGAATTTTTCATTTTTTTTTCACTTTAAGCATCATTAAAATCGCTGCTCCAGAAAAAACGACTGTTTTTAAAACTTTTTTTTCCATTGATACATATTCGCCTGGGGCAAGACCCGGGTTCTCAAAGACGTTTTCCAACATTAAATTGAATATTGGTCTTTAAAATGATCGTTTTTGAATTCGAACGTTCGAGTCCCATAGACTTCAATGGGGTTCTAAATGTTCGCGTGAACCAGCGGTCTGTTCGAAGCGTTCTCGTGCGAACCGAACACGGGTATGTTCGGCTCATCCCTACTCCTGACCTGACCTCAGTTCTCTCTTCCATACTTACTCCTGACCTGACCTCAGTTCTCTCTTCTATACTTACTCCTGACCTGACCTCAGTTCTCTCTTCCATACTTACTCCTGACCTGACCTCTCCTCTTAATGTGTTACTTACTCCTAACCAGACTTCTCCTCTCTCTGTGTTACTCTATGTTACTTACTCCTAACCAGACATCTCCTCTCTCTGCGTTACTTACTCCTGACATGACCTCTCTTCCCTCTGCATTACTTACTCCTGACCTGGGCCTACTTTATGCTCTCTCTGCATTAATTAGGAGGAAAGAGGGACATTGTTCCAAATCAGGGACAGTCCCTCAAAATCAGGGACAGTTGGGAGCTATGGTATATGTATGAATGTGAGTTAGTGACCTTAGATTGTAAGCTCTTTGAGGGCAGGGACTGATGCAACTGTACAATATACCTGTAACGGAAGGGCCAGTGGGACCCAGAAGCTCCCCGATGCCTCTTATGTGTAGATTATTATTATATAGGATTTATATAGCGCCAACAGTTTGCGCAGCGCTTTACATTAGGGAAGACAGTACAGTCACAATACAAATCAATACAGGAGGGATCAGAGGGCCCTGCTCGTAAGAGCTTACAATCTAGAAGGGAGGGTCAAGTGGAACAAAGGGTAGTAGCTGTGGGGGATGATAAGATGGACTCAAATGAAAAATACAGTTGTGGGAAGGGTAGGCTTTTCATGAAGAGGAGGGTTTTCAGGGATCCTCTAAAAGCTAATAGAGAGGGAGATAGATGGATAGATTGGGGTAAGGAGTTCCATAGGCTTGGAGAGGCTCTGGAAAAGTCCTGGAGACAAGCATGGGAGCAGGTGATGAGAGAGCTAGAGAGTAGGAGGTCTTGAGAAGAACGAAGAGAACGATTAGGTTGGTATTTAGAGACTAGATCATTGATGTAGCTGGGGGCAGAGTTGTGGATGTAGATCACCCTGTGTCTCTAATAGGGGCACAGGGTGAATGAGAACCCCATTATGTGCTAGTCAGATTTAATGCGGTATATATTGTATATATATTGTGTGTTGGCTGTAGTGTACTATAAAGCTTTCTGTGATTGCATTCTATTGTCTATTGTGGTAATTAAGTCTGCTAATGTGATAAATGTGTATTGAAATCAGACTAACTTCTAAGGATCTTTCATTGTGACTTGTGCTAATTAACCATGTATTGTGTGAAGGTCTATTGATGATAATGTGTATTGTGAGTTAACAGACAGCCTAAAGATCAGGGGCCAGATTCACATACATTGGCCGACGCCGTAGCGTAAGCCATTTACACTACGCCGCCGCACCTTAACTGAGCAAGTGCCGTATTCCCAAAGCACTTGCTCCGTAGTTTGCGGCGGCGTAGTGTAAATGGCCCGGCGTAAGGCCGCGTAATTCAAAGGGGGCGGCTTGTTTTTAAATTAAGCGCGCCCCCGCGTCGATCGAACTGCGCATGCGCCGGCCGCAAAAATAGACCAGTGCGCATGCTCCAGCTCACGTCGGAAAACGTGAATGAAACCGGCGTGAGCGTCGTTTACGTAAATCCCTATTCGCGAACGACTTAGTAAAACAACTTAACTGACGGAAAAAGACGACGCTGACCCGACGCCATATTTAACATGGCAACGACGGAACTTCGTAAACCTACCCCTCATATAGCAGGGGTAGGTTTACACTTACGGAAACGACGTAAACAACGACGGGACGGCGTAAAAACGTTTGGGAGTCGGCGTATTAGGCTCATTTGCATAGGCAAATGAGAAATCAACGTTAAGGCCACCTAGCGGCCAGGAAAGTAATTACATCTAAGATCCGACAGTGTAAGTGTTTTACACCTGTCGGATCTTCACTGTATCTATGCGTAAGTGATTCTATGAATCAGGCGCATAGATACCCAGTAAAAAAAAAACAGAGATATGACGGTGTTTCCTGCGATACACCGTCGTATCTCTTTTGAGAATATGTCCCCAGGTGTCTGAATCATCAGCCGTAGTTAATTAGCTCATGTAAATTAGGTCAGAGCCCGAGTCAGGATGTCTACTAAAAGATGTGTATTGGGGCTTGTAACAGAATGAACTGTGACAACCAGAGACGTTGGAAGGATGAGAGATACTCCTGGGCCAACTGCACTAATAACCCCTGGGTCTTAGTCCACCCTGTGCCCTTTGGGTGTAGGGTGGCTAATAGGATCATAATTCATATATTACATGAGATGGGACATTAATAATAATTCATATTGCAGGATTGGAATATTACAAGGGGTTCATGTTGACTTGAGACCAGGTCAACAAGACAGTGACTCATCCCTCTGTATAATAAGCTTTTGAAATGCTAAGTGAAGCTTGTGAAATTCCTTTCCATTGTGTTCTGCAAGTGAAGAGATGTTGTCAGAGACGGAATGTCTCAGAGATAATTACCGGTATGCCTTTTAGAATGTGATTGAGGTTCCTTGTACGTGTGTGAAGATTATCTGTGATTGTGTATTATTCAAAAGGTTAATTGAATTCTATTGCTGAAGCGGTGCCCAGATGTTTAGCTACTGATTAGATAATTAGCCTCAGTGTGTGAATAGGGGGGTGGAGATTGCATTGTCCTGTGATTATTTGTAACATCTTGTACTGTATAAAAAGCCGAGAAGAAACCATTAAGGTGTTCATATCTTTGGAAACAAGTACAGAGCAGAGTCTCGTCTTAATTATGGGAAATGGAATGGATCGTGTATGCAGGATTGTCGCAGTGTGTCAGATAAGCTTGTCGTGGTTGGTAGTGTTGCTCACGTATATTCGTATTGCGAATATTCGGCTCGAATATGGCATATTCGAGTATTCGCGATATATTCCGAATTTCGCGGTGAATATTCGCTATCTCGAATATTCGATTTCAGAATGAGCCAATCAGAGCGCTTCTAAAGCATCGAAATTCCGCAATAAATATCGCAATCGCATTTTTGCGAAATTACGATAAAATATCAAGAATATTCTGAGCCAATCAGAGTGCTCCTTCCGCATTTGCCGAATATTCGCAATTATTTTGTATTGTAATATATCACGAATATTCTGAGCCAATCAGAGTGCTCCATTCCGCATTTCTCGAAATGTCGCAATTATTTTGTATTGTGAAATATCACGAATATTCTGAGCCAATCAGAGTGCTCCATTCCGCATTTCTCGAAATTTCGCAATTATTTTGTATTGTGAAATATCACGAATATTCTGAGCCAATCAGAGTGCTCCATTCCGCATTTCTCGAAATTTCGCAATTATTTTGTATTATAAAATATCACGAATATTCTGAGCCAATCAGAGTGCTCCTTCCGCATTTCTCGAAATTTCGCATTCGCATTCGCAATAGCGAAATTTCGCAATCATTTCATTTCCAAAAAATATCGCGAATATTCGCATTTAGCGAATATATCTCGAATATTCGACTATATATTCGAGATATATCGCGAAATCGAATATGGCATATTCTGCTCAACACTAGTGGTTGGATGGAAGGTCGTAAACGGTGTTGACCGTTACAGGGCTCATTAGGTAAGCATGGTAAGATGTTGTGGGTGGAGTCGGGCCATTGTTCATTTGGTTACTGCAGTATCCTAATTGTATATAAGAGCCTGTATTTCTCAATAAAGGGTCTGTTTCCTGTTGAACCTCAAACAGAGCTGTGTGTTTCATTATTGGGGTTCGTGTGCCTGACTGTGGAGTGTCGGTAGCTGCCTTGAGTTCGGGAATGGAATATCCTAAACGGCTTTAACCCCTGTCTAATTTGGGGTTCCGTTACGGTACCTCTATATGTAAAGTGCTGTGTAAATGGATGGTGCTATTTAGGTACCTGTAGTAAATAAATAATTAGTCACTGGGTGCTCTGGTTCTGCAACACTCCACAAAATGGTGACCACCCTTTAGGAGGAAATAGGGAAATGACCCGGGGGTTGAGAATCCTCGTGC
The DNA here is from genome assembly GCA_029574335.1 of Rana kukunoris. Lineage (NCBI taxonomy): Eukaryota > Metazoa > Chordata > Amphibia > Anura > Ranidae > Rana > Rana kukunoris. The sequence goes on along the minus strand of CM056049.1, from coordinate 4,892,250 downwards.
ATACAATCCAATCCGGGCACCAAACCAATGTCCAAGAGTCCAAGGTAATTCAATGATGAAATTGATTCATAGAAGAATAAAGCCAATGTGTTATGGGAGCCAAGAACACCCTCCCTTCACCAGGGCCACAAAACAAGTACAAAGGTCGATATAAAGAGACTATAATACAAGTAAGATATAATGAATGACAACAACGGGAGGAATACTGTAATATCTGATCCCGGTGAATAGCAGACTTAACGATAATAATATCCTCCATACACACACCAGAGGTCATCATACCATCAAACAGTGAGATGAATAAAATCATAGGAAGGTGTTTACTAAATCTGGAGCAGCCGAGCATAGTAACCAATCAGCTTCTATCTTTAGCTTGCTACATTAACCACTAGCCGAGCAGTCGCCGCCGTTTTACGGCGGCAGGACAGCTCGGCTGCACGAAATCACGTAATAGAACGTTATTTTGCATTCCAGCCACTAGCGGCGCATGCGCCCCCTGCTCGCCCCTGGTGCCAACATGCGGGCCCGGCGGGCGCGATCACCGATGGGCACCCGCGATCGCTCGTTACAGAGCGAGGACCGGGAGCTGGGTGTGTAAACACCCAGCTCCCGGGCCTGTCGGGGGGGGGGGGAAATGACTCATCACATGTTCATACAATGTATGAACAGCGATCTGTCATTTTCCCCAAGTCAGTCACCTCCCCCCCTTCAGTTAGAACACACCTAGGGAACACACGTAACCCCTTCCTCGCCCCCTAGTGTTAACTTCTTCCCTGTCGGTGACATTTTTACAGTAATCAATGCATTTTTATAGCACTGATCGCTATAAAAATGACAATGGTCCCAAAAATGTGTCAAAAGTGTCCGAAGTGTCCGCCATAATGTCGCAGTACCGATAAAAATCGCAGATCGCCGCCATTACTAGTAAAAAAATATTAATAAGAATATCATAAAACTATCCCCTATTTTGTATGAGCGGCGTAAAGTTACCCCTGCTATATGAGGCGCAGCCCATGTTAAGTATGGACGTCGGGACAGCGGCGAATTTTCCGTCGTTTGCGTAAGTCGTACGCGAATAGGGCTGTGCGTAAGTTACGTTCACGTCGAAAGCATTGAGTATTTGCGACGTGATTCAGAGCATGCGCACTGGGATACGTCCACGGACGGCGCATGGGCTGTTCGCTGGGCGCGTCATTTACGTGGGGTCACGATTCATTTACATGGATCACGCCCACCTTCCACCTACTTTGAATTACGCAGGCTTACGCCGGCCCATTTACACTGCGCCACCGTAACTTACGGCGCAATTTTTTTCTGAATACGGTACCTGCCTCTCAAAGTTACTGCGGCGTGGTGTAAATGAGATACGCTACGCCCGCGGAAACATACGCAATTCTTTCTGAATCGGGCCCTATAACTTTTGCGTGAACCAATCAATAAACGCTTATTGCGATTTTTTTTTTTTTTACAAAAAATATGTAAAAGAATACGTATCGGCCTAAACTGAGGAAAATTGTTTTTTATATCTTTTTGGGGGATATTTATTACAGCAAAAAGTAAATAATATTGAATTTTTTTAAAAATTGTTGCTGTATTTTTGTTTATAGCGCAAAAAATAAAAACCGCAGAGGTGATCAAATACCACCAAAAGAAAGCTCTATTTGTGGGGAAAAAAAGAACGCCAATTTTGTTTGGGAGCCGCGTCGCACGACCGCGCAATTGTCAGTTAAATCGACGCAGCGCCGAATCGCAAAAAGTGGCACAGTCATTGATCAGCAAAATGGTCCGGGGCTGAAGTGGTTAAAGTGGTTGTAAGCCCTTCCATATACCCAGTGAAGTGTCTGGCCTCATGTGATACACAGAGATGAAACAGATCCTCCAACAGATGAAACAGATCCTCCAACATAAGTTGTACCTATCTATCTGCAGTTAATGAGAACATCGAAGGGATGGACAGCTGGACGCCGACGCGTTTCACACCAGATCAGTGCTTATTCATGGCTATCTATCTGCAGTATTCTCTTCTCTACATGTGTTCAAAGTGATGAATTATAAAGCTTGTTTTGGAGTTTAAAAAAAAGGGGGCGGAGAGCTGAAGTTACACTCTGCAGAGCTCAGTGAGGAAAGCTCTGAGAGCTGATTGGAGGGAAGGGACATACCCACTACCCCCTTCACACTGGAACAGAGCTGAAGCTGTCAATCAGCTGGAGCTCCTCCCGTGTCTCCTTTATTCTCTTGGTGTCAGGAAAACTTGTGAAAAGTGACTCATGCATCTAGCAGAGGAAGGAGGCAGCAGACAGAACTGGCACCTAGGGGTTAGATTACTAAAGGCAAATAGACTGCGCACATCTGCAAGTGCATTTGACCCAGAGCTTAGTAGATGAGGTACATCTTCACTTTGCAAATAATAACCAATCACATCCAAGGAAAATTAAAAAAAAAAACAGCATTTTTGCTTGCTCACGATTGGATGGTGGAAGTCAGCTGGGCTTTTGCTCATTCACTAAGCTCTGGAGCAACTGCACAGTCTATGGGCCAGATTCAGGTAGAGTTACTCTGGAGTATCAGTGATACTCCAGCCTAACTCTCACTTTGAGCCGGCGTTTCTGTTTTCTGTAGTCAGAAAACAAGAAACGCCGGGTTGGAGTTCCTATACGAGCGGCGTAATTGTATTTCGCCGTCGTATCGGAACTGCAATTTTAAAAATGGCGCCGGGGGCGTTCCCGCTGATTTACGCCGAGAATATGTTAATCAGCGAGAATCGTCAATTCACGATCGTACTCGGGCCCGACGCAGTGACTTTCCGACGTTTCCGTAAGAGATACGCGGCGTAAAGATAAAGCAGCCCCCTAGTGGAGTATCCTATGTTAAGTATGGCCGTCGTCATCGCGTCGAAAAAAAAAAATTGGCGTCGTTTGCGTAAAACATCCGTGAATGGGGATTGACGTCATTGACGTTCCCTGACAGAATTTGGAGCATGCGCACTGACAGTCGACGCATGCGCAGTACGTTCGCTGCGGGATCGCGTCTAGTTATAATAATACACGCCCCCTACCCGCCCAATTTGAATTCCGCCGGCTCATTTTCGCTACGCCCCCGCAACTTTAGGAGCAAGTGCTTTGTGAATAACAGCACTTGCTCCTAAAGTTTCGCCGGAGTAACGTAAATGAGAAACGTTACTCCACAGTAAAGAAGCGCCCATCTACCTGAATCTGGCCCTCTATTTGTCATTAGTGAATCAACTCCTTAGTGGTCTGGACTGAGACAAGTACACACTATACAGGGATATGCTTTGCTCATATTTCGTGTCTGAGGTTTACAACCACTTTAACCACTTAAGACCCGGACCATTATGCAGGTTAAGGACCTTGCCGATTTTTGCGATTCGGCACTGCGTCGCTTTAACCGACAATTGCGCGGTCGTGCGACGTGGCTCCCAAACAAAAAGGGCGTCCTTTTTTTCCCCACAAATAGATATTTCTTTTGGTGGTATTTGATCGCCTCTGCGGTTTTTATTTTCTGCGCTATAAACAAAAATAGAGCGACAATTTTGAAAAAAATCCAATATTTTTTACTTTTTACTACAATAAATATCCCCCCCCCTCAAAAAATAAAATATATATACACACCAGAGAGAAAGCCTTGCATTATTGTGTGGAGTTAGACAGACAGAAGAACAGGAAGTGAGGATTTCTCAGAAGAAATAAAGACATTTAAAAGCAAAATGGAAGGATGAGGTAAGTGAAGGAGGACTGCACTAAGGGAAAGGAAGATATTTAGGTAAGAAAATGTTTTCCTTTACAACCCCTTTAACCCCAAAGTCAGATGGACTTTTTCCATCGGAAATTCCGATTGTGCGTGGGCCCCATCGGACTTTCGTTTAGCAATAGAACATGTTTTATTTTTTTTCCGATGGAAAAAAAATAAACCATAGGAAATTCTGATCGTCTGTGTGCAACTCCGACGGAGGAAAAAAAACACGCATGCTCAGAATCAAGACGACGCATGCTCGGAAGCATTGAAATGTATTTTTCTCGGCTCGTCGTAGTGTTTTTACCTCACCGCGTTTTGGACGCTCGGAATTTGGGTGTGGCAGTGTGTAGGCAAAGACAGCTTGAACGGAATACCAACGAAAAATTCCCTCAGAAAATCCGATCGCGTGTACGGAGCACAAAAATGTAAAAGAAAAAAGAAAGTATAATCATTGGATACATTTGTATCTTTTATAACATTGTATACAAGCAGTAAAAGCGCACATACCTCAGGGGGACAGGTGAATGCAGCAGGAGAGCGACTTTCCTTCCTTCCTCGCACTTCTAAATAGAAGAAAAGGCGCGTAAGTTTGAAGAGGGGAGGAGCTCCGAAGAACGGGGCTAACCGAGGACATGGTGACGCAATCAGAATAACAGTGACGGGTCCCAATGGAAGGGGAGGGAGGGGAGGGGAGGGGGGGGGGGTGTACAGAGATAGAGGAAAGCTGTGTACACATAGTAATACATGGAGGAACGGACACAGAGAGCAGAGAGATCACCCTACACATTTATAATGAGAATAAAGACAATAAAAAAAGGATAAATCACCACAGAGGCAGAACAAGGAGAGACAACAGAAAAAGATCTCTCCACACATTTATAAAAAGTAATAATAATAATACATGAAAAAATAATTATGTATGAGAGTATGCAAATAACTTTTTGACTGGAGGGAACACATATAGGGCCAGATTCTCAGCGGCGCTACGACGGAGTATCTCAGATACCCCGTCGTATCGCCTTTTTTTTGTCCTCGTATCTATGCGCGTGATGCTGAGCATCACTTTTGCATAGATACGCTTCTACATCCGACAAGTGTAAAACCATTACACTTTCGGATCGTAGGTGTAATGACAACTCCGGCCACTAGGTGGCCTTCGCGTTGTTTTTTCATTTGCATATGCAAATGAGGCTAGTACGGCGATTCCCGATCGCTTTTACGCCGCCCCGTCGTCGCGTACGTCGTTTACGGACTCGTAAGGTTACCCCTGCTTCTATGTGGAGTAACCTTACGAAGTTCCGTCGGATGCCGTCGGGTGCCGTCGGACGCCATGTTAAGTATGGCGTCGGGTCAGCGTCGGCTTTTTCCGTCGCTTACGTCGTTTTACTAACTCGTTCGCGAATAGGGACTTGCGTAGTGACGCTCACGTCGCTTTGACGTCGGTTTCAACGCCGCTTCCCGACGTGAGCTGGAGCATGCGCACTGGGCTTTTTCCCCGGCCGGCGCATGCGCAGTTCGTTCGACGCGGGGGCGCGCTTAATTTAAATACAAGCCGCCCCATTTGAATTGCGCGGGTTTACGCTTGGTGATTTACGAGACGCCGGCGAAAACTACGGAGCAAGTGCTTTGAGAATAAAGCACTTGCTCTAGTACGCAGCGGCGGCGTAGTGTAAATGGCTTACGCTACGCCGCCGCAAATATATGAGAATCTGGCCCATACTGTATATATATATACACACACACACATATATATATATATATATATATATATACCAGTGGCGGTGCGTCCATAGAGGGCGCAGGAACGCCGCCCCCTCTTGCATTGCATGAATCTATGTATGGTCACCGCTGCCGCTGCTGCCCACTATTCAGATGGCCGGCCCCCTGGCGAGTGCCGGCCATCTGAATAACGGCAGCTGGTTGACTGTGGAAGTGCTTATCAGATCCAGCGACTGAGGGCTCTAATCGGCTTCCAATTAGTTAACCAGGGGACGCACGGGGTGTTGTAACACCTTGGTGGGCTCATGGCGCAATGCTCTGTGCGCTGAACCCACCCTATTTTGATGCCTATCAGGTGCTAAAAAAAAAAAAAAAACACCCCCGCCGCTGTATTTCAGGCGCCCCACATCCTGAAATGGGCCGGATGCATGAATAGGGGGTGGCCAAGGCAGCCGTTGATAGATTCATGCTGTGCATGAATCTATCTATTATACATATGGATTGTACAGGACGCCGGGGTTGGGTCCTGGACGGGTGCTATACGGCACCACTATTTGGACTATGGTGCATTTTAATAGAGGTAGAAGGTTCAGGGGGTCACCCAAAAGTGGGTGAAAAGTTCCAGGCAGGCGCTAATTCAGAGAGGACTGGCTCGCAGTCTTCTCTATCTTTATAAAGTAGTTTGGGGCCTGGAATTTTGGAGGCTCCAAAGTGTTATTTGGGTGGGACGGAGCCTCCACTCCTAACCCTTGGGAGCCAGCGCAGAAGGCGTTATCTCTCCCAGAGAACCACCTATTAAAGCAGGAAGTGGTGCTGGAGGTGGTGAGTGAGTTTGGAGAGTGCACCTGTGAGGACAAGATGGAAGTCTGCTGGCTGCACAGTGAGGACTTTTGGAGTGCATGGGGATGAAGACTTGTCTTCCCACAAACCGTATGTCTTTTTGCTTTCACCGTTTTGTGCTGGAAATAAGCAGACTTTTTGTTGACGCTGGAGCCAAGCGGACTTTTATGTTATAGTTTTCTGCCATGCTGAGAAAGCCTTGTTTTGCTTTTCTGTGAATAAAAGCCTTTTTCTTCTTCAAAACAACGGTTTAAGCACTGAATCCCTGCTGAGCTATAGCCCCCCAAACGTTACAGGATGTATGGATAGAGTGGGGCGGAGCCCGGGCGCCCCCTAATGAACGGGCCGCCACTGGTTCCTGACAGTGGCGGCTGGTGCTCAAATTTTTTGGGCGGGCGCAAACGAAAAAAAAAAAAAAAACATCAATTGCAGCCTCACTGTGCCCATCAAACGCAGCCACTGTGCCCATGAATTGTCGCCACTGTGCCCATCAATTGTCGCCATTGTGCCATGCCATCAAACGCAGCCACTGTGCCATCTACAGTAGGTGACTGGGATATTGTGTCAATCTCGCTCCCTTTCTCGGCGAGATTGAGCACTTGCGAGCCCCATCGCGAGAGCCAGCGCCGAGCTGGCTTGCCGCGATGGAGACAAAGCCGTCATAGAAGCGACGGGGATCCGACGCGGATTCCCGCCAATTCTACACGTGGGCGGAGTTTGTTATGAATCCTGAAGGAGAAAGCGCCCGGCATAACAGCGGAAGGAAGCGTCGCGTCAACATCTGGAGAACAGAAGAGGAAGAAGAAGAAGAAGAAGACGACGACATCACAGAAGAGGGGGCTCGCCGCCGCCAGTAATTGAGCTAACACACAAAGTTAGCGGCGGCGAGTCCCGGAGAGCGGAGAAGACCCCCGGAGAGCGGAGAAGACCCCTGGAGAGCGGAGAAGACCCCCGGAGAGCAGGAGAAGACCCCGGAGAGTGGGAGAAGACCCCCCAGCCGCCGAAGACGTCGAAAGAAGCCCGCCGGGTGGTGGGCGCTTTTATCAAAGCGCCCCCCCCGGCGGCGGAAGAGAACCAGACGGCGGCACCCACCCCCCACAGAAGCCCGCCGGAGGGGGGCGCTTTTATAAAAGCGATCATACACCCCCCCCGGCGGCCAACTAATAAAATATTTCAATACCCTGTGTGGTTTATTTGTGTTTACACTTTTTATTTGCAGGGTGGGGGGCCGGTATCTGGGGGCCCCCTTATTAAAGGGGGCTTCCAGATTCCGATAAGTTGTCGGGAAGGGGCCCTGTCCTCATCAACATGGGGACAGGGTGCTCTGGGGTGGGGGGCCGCAGTGCGCCCCCTGCCCCAGAGCACCTAACCCCCCCATGTTGAGGGCATGCTGCCCAGTACGGCTCAGGAGGGGGGGGGGGGGCGCTCGCTCGCCCCCACTCCCTTCCTGACCGGCCGGCCGGCGTGCTTTGGATACGGGTCTGTTATGGATTGTGGGGGGACCCCCACGCCGTTTTTTCGGCGTAGGGGGTCTCCTTACAACCCATAACAGACCCAAGGGCCCGTTATGCTCCTGAGGGGGGAACCCATGCCGGATTTTTTTTTTAAATCCGGCGGGGATTTCTCCTTCAGGATTCATAACAAACTCCGCCCACGTGTAGAATTGGCGGGAATCTGCGTCGGATCCCCGTCGCTTCTATGACGCACTTGCTGGAATGTGCTTTTACTATTCCAGCGAGTGCGAGATGTCGGCAGCCTGTCGCCGAGATTCAGCGCGATGCTGTCGTGCTAAAAACACATTCTCGGCGGCAGGCACTGTATTGTTGCCACTGTGTCGACAATTGTTTGCCACTGTGCCATCGTTTGTCACTAATGTGCCCATCAATTGTCACCACTGTGCCATGCCATCAAATGCAGCCACTGTGCCATCAATTGTCACCACTGTGATCATCAATCGCCGCCAGTTTGCCCCCTCAATTTCCCCCGTAAAATGTCGCCAGATTGCCCCCTCAAATACCACCAGATTTCTCGGGTCAGCCATCTTCCTCCCTCCACACTCCCTCGATGTCTTCTTCCGCCCTCGATGTTGCTTCAGCCAATCAGGTTACCGGTAACCAGACCGGGTGAACCCGATTGACTGAGACGCGTGTCAGAGTTAACCGAGGAACACACAGCCTGTTCGCCCTGTGGTTAACTATTTGGAAGCCGATTCGAGCCGCTGGCATTTCCAAAACACACCCACCACTGTTATTCAGATGGCCGGCGCTCACCAGGGGGCGGGACACTTGAATAGTGGGCGGCAGCGGCACCGGCGACAATCCATAGATTCATGCAATGAACAAATCTATGCATTGTTGACTTGAGTGACGGTTGCAGGGGAGAGAGAGGGGCGGCGCTCCTGCACCCACTATGGACGCACCGCCACTGGTTCCTTATCCCCACCAAACCAATCCCAGTGTCACCAGAGCAGTGTAAGATGCCAGGTGGAACCATTTTCATCATTTTGGGACAGCTGTTCATTTTTGAACTTTTTTGCAGCTGTATAAAAGCTGCGCTGAGCGTTGTGGGTGCCAAATATAATATAGTCCCACGTAGGGTTGCCACCTCATCCCTGTAAAACTGAACACATAATAAATTACACAGGCTCTGTGGCTGACTAAGGTGGTAATTAATTATTCGCTACGAATATTGCATATTCGAGTATTCGCGAAAAACTCGAATATTGCGGCGAATATTCGCTATGGCGAATATTCGTATTTTTTCAAATTTATTTTTAAAACAGCTCACATCCTAGTGATCTCCATCGACGTCTAAAAGCATTGCTGGTATGATTAGAGAGAGACCCTGGGCCGAGTAGCTGAGGCGATCCTTTAAATGCAACATAAAAGAATCGCATCAGCTACTCGGCCCTTCTTTTGCATCAGAGCCAATCAGAATAACTCGAATATTCGGCAAAAGGAATATTGCGCGATTATCTTCTCCGCCCTTCTTTTGCATCAGAGCCAATCAGAATAACTCGAATATTCGACAAACGGAATATTGCGCGATTATCTTCTCCGCCCTTCTTTTGCATCAGAGCCAATCAGAATAATTCGAATATTCGACAAACGGAATATTGCGCGATTATCTTCTCCGCCCTTCTTTTGCATCAGAGCCAATCAGAATAATTCGAATATTCGACAAACGGAATATTGCGCGATTATCTTCTCCGCCCTTCTTTTGCATCAGAGCCAATCAGAATAACTCGAATATTCGGCAAAAGGAATATTGCGCGATTATCTTCTCCGCCCTTCTTTTGCATCAGAGCCAATCAGAATAACTCGAATATTCGACAAACGGAATATTGCGCGATTATCTTCTCCGCCCTTCTTTTGAATCAGAGCCAATCAGAATAACTCGAATATTCGACAAACGGAATATTGCGCGATTATCTTCTCCGCCCTTCTTTTGCATCAGAGCCAATCAGAATAACTCGAATATTCGACAAACGGAATATTGCGCGATTATCTTCTCCGCCCTTCTTTTGCATCAGAGCCAATCAGAATAACTTGAATATTGCGCGATATTCCTTTTGCCGAATATTCGAGTTATTCTGAGATTGGCTCTGATGCAAAAGAAGGGCGCATCAGAGCCAATCAGAATAACTCGAATATTCGGCAAAAGGAATATTGCGCGATTATCTTCTCCGCCCTTCTTTTGCATCAGAGCCAATCAGAATAACTCGAATATTCGACAAACGGAATATTGCGCGATTATCTTCTCCGCCCTTCTTTTGCATCAGAGCCAATCAGAATAATTCGAATATTCGACAAACGGAATATTGCGCGATTATCTTCTCCGCCCTTCTTTTGCATCAGAGCCAATCAGAATAATTTGAATATTCGACAAACGGAATATTGCGCGATTATCTTCTCCGCCCTTCTTTTGCATCAGAGCCAATCAGAATAACTCGCATATTCGACAAACGGAATATTGCGCGATTATCTTCTCCGCCCTTCTTTTGCATCAGAGCCAATCAGAATAACTCGAATATTCGACAAACGGAATATTGCGCGATTATCTTCTCCGCCCTTCTTTTGAATCAGAGCCAATCAGAATAACTCGAATATTCGACAAACGGAATATTGCGCGATTATCTTCTCCGCCCTTCTTTTGCATCAGAGCCAATCAGAATAACTTGAATATTGCGCGATATTCCTTTTGCCGAATATTCGAGTTATTCTGAGATTGGCTCTGATGCAAAAGAAGGGCGCATCAGAGCCAATCAGAATAACTTGAATATTCGGCAAAAGGAATATCGCGCGATATTCCTTTTGCCGAATATTCGAGTTATTCTGATTGGCTCTGATGCAAAAGAAGGGCGGAGAAGATAATCGCGCAATAGGAATATTGCGCGATTATCTCTTTCCGCCCTTCTTTTCCCCCTTATTCTCCTTTCTTTTAAAGGGGTGTTCCAGCCAAAATTGTGTTTATTAAAAGTCAGCAGCTACAAAAAGTGTAGCTGCTGGCTTTTAATAAACACTCACTTACCTGGTCCTGCGTTCCAGCGACGCGCCGACCGCGGCTCCGCTCCTCTCCCCCCCTCCCCAGCCGGCGTCTCCATCTCCACTGTGGGCACCCAGCCGTGACAGCCTTCGGCTTCACGGCCGGGCACCCACTGCGCATGCGCGAGCCGCAGTGCGCATGCGCGAGCCGCAGTGCGCATGCGCGCGCGGCGCGGCTCGCCGCTAATTGGAGAGGCGATCGCATGGGACCTGTCAGTGTCCCATGTGATCGCCTACAGGGAGGGGCTGGTGTAGGCGATTAAGGCTTAATCGCCTAACCAGCCCCTCGGCGGAAGCAGGAAGTGGGACAGGAAGTCCCACTCCTACTGAAGCCCCCACTCCCCCCCCAAAAAAATTACATGCCAAATGTGGCATGTATGGGGGTGAGGAGTGGAACAAGAGGAAGTTCCAAATTTGGGTGGAACTCCTCTTTAAGTAGAGTTAGTGTTTAGTGCATATTAGTTTAGTAATACAGGAAATGATCTCCGTTTATGAGAATTTCGCAATCATTTTTTTTGGATAAAATATCACGAATATTCGATATTAGCGAATATTCGCGAATATTCTTCTATATATTCGCGCGAAATCGAATATGGCGTATTCCGCTCAACACTAGTAATTTAAACTCAATTGGTGCTTTACCTGCATTAAATTAGCCACAGAACCTGTGTAATTCATAAGTGTTCAGTTTTAAAGGGACGAGGTGGCATCTCAAGTCCCACGTGTGAGCGCACGTTTTCTGCTGAACTGGAAAACACTCGAGCTTTAGTTGGCCCTGTAGGCATGCTAATCATTACTCAATTAAAGATTGAAGGATTCGGGCGGAAACTTGTTGGGTGGAGCCGGGTGGAAACTTCAAACTATTCTCTGGCCCTTAGTTCTAGCTGCCCATGGAGCATTGAGCTTTTGCTGCACATGCGTGGCCAATTGCTTGCTTTTTAGCAGCTTGAAGGGAGTTGTGCATGCAGGGTGCGTCTTTAGTGTGCGATATTGGGGTGCTTAGCTCAAGTGGATGGATGCATTTCTGTGCAGTGAGTCCACGTCAGACAGGCTTTTATAGTTAAGGGCCTGCTGGCCCACGTTTATTAACCACTTAAGGACCGCCGCACGACGATATACGTCGGCAGAATGGCACAGCTGGGCACATGGACGTATATATACGTCCCCTTTAAGAGCCTAGCCGTGGCTCGTGAGCGTGCCTCCGGCGGCGAGCTCTCAACCCGGTCCGAAGCTCTGTGACCGCACCCGCGGACCTGATCGTTGCGGGTGTCCCACAATCAGGTCACAGGAGCTGAAGTACCGGGAGGGGTGAGTGTAAACGCAGCTTCCCCGTTCTTCACTGTGGCAATGTCACTGATCGTCTGTTCCCTGAAATAGGGAAGGACAATCGCTGACATCACACGTCCAGCCCCGCCCCCCTACAGTTAGAAACACATATGAGGTCACGCTTACCCCCTACAGCGCCCCCTAGTGGTTAACCCCTTCACTGCCATTGTAATTTTCACAGTAATCAGTGCATTTTTATAGCACTTTTCGCTGTGAAAATGACAATGGTGTCAAAAGTGTCCGATGTGTCCGCCATAATGTCGCAGCAACGAAAAAAAAAAAAAAAAAAATCGCTGATCGCCGCCATTACTAGTAAAAAAAAAAATATTAATAAAAATGCCATAAAACTATACGCTATACATTTTGCTCAAACCAATCGATAAACGATTATTGCGTTTTTTTTCTACCAAAAATATGTAGAAGAATACGTATCGGCCTAAACTAAGGAAAAACATTGTTTTTTATATCTTTTTTGGGGGATATTTATTATAGCAAAAAGTAAAAAAATATTGCCTTTTTTTTCAAAATTGTCGCTCTATTTTTGTTTATAGCGCAAAAAATAAAAACCGCAGAGGTGATCAAATACCAAAAAAAGAAAGCTCTATTTGTGGGGGAAAAAATGACGCCAATTTTGTTTGGGAGCCACGTCACACGGCCGCGCAATTGTCAGTTAAAATGATGCAGTGACGAATCGCAAAAAGGGGCAAGGTCCTTAACCTGCATATTGGTCCGGGTCTTAACCGGTTAAGGTGGAAAAAGAAAAAGAAAAAAGGTCCATTCAGGATTCCCACGCAGGGATTTAAACTTCATTTAGCACTCAAATAAAAAACATACCGAGCCGCCTGGCTCTCTCTCTCTCTTGTCAGCAGTTCCTCTGCTTGCTCTCAACAGATTTAGCGATTCTTTCCAGCCCCCCCCCCCTGGACTCACTGGCTTCCGTAGTCTTCCTGACTGTCAAGGCTGGCCAACCTTTCCCAGTCCCTGGGCAAAGAATCCCCCTAACACAGGCTGCAGTCTCCCACAGGGCAGACAGCTTTCCAGACACACTCCACCTTCCTCCACTCTCTGCTCTCACCAGTCCCTTGTTATATTAGTTGTGTGCACCTGGGCACACACCCTGCTGGCCATCCACAAGACCCGGACACAGGGTTGGAGATCCCATCCCACCCAAGTCTATGAGGGATCTCCAAATTACAGAGCCCCATCTGGAACTAGCCAAACTCTTCTCAACATAACTGCTCTGTAGCCTTGCAGTCATCTGACATGCAAACTTATTCCATCCCTTTTCATAGTGACAGAGCCAGGGGCGGACTGGCCATTGAGGCACCTGGGCACTGCCCGAGGGCCCCATCCCACTAGGGGGCCCCATCAGGGTTGCCAGGCTCAGTAAAACCAGGGACAGTATGTAAAAATCTGTATTTTTTTTACATCTGTCCCTGATATGTCCAAAACCGACATGCTTTTCTTGTGAAAATCCCGAGATTTTAGCTGCCCCATCTATGCAATGGCTCCTGGCATGGTGGCCATCTGTAAGCCCGGGGGCCCCATAATCTTCTATTGCCCGGGGGCCCCATGAGTTGTCAGTCCGCCCCTGGACAGAGCCTTGTTCTGACCGCTGTGGGTAGATGGGGTGAAAAGTGGTAATGTTGGAGAACAGTGTGACCTATCAGGGCTGAAACTAAGGGGGGGGGGGTGTATTTGTCCCCCGGCCGCCACATTCAGAGGGGCGCTGTGGCTGCCAGGAATAGTGAGAACAAGCCTTCTCCTACTCGAGTAGGAGAGAACGGGGCTGTGGGGAGTCCTCCCTGTCTGTGCAGCATTCTTTGAGCGATGAGTAAGCACATCTGTGTGAAACGCGTAGACCGAGCACCTTTTTTGGATTGATGTTTGTCACGTTCGCTTGTTTTTATGGACTTTCAATAAATCCTTTTGATTTTTCTTCCGGCTGTGCCGCCATTCTTCTTTGTTTCTATTGGATTTCCCTGGCTGCGGATCAGGCAGGTCCCGGATCTCTTCAGCAGCTCATCATACCCTCACCGGTGGCTTTAACCACTTGCGGACCACCTGCCGCAGGAATAAGAGGAAGAGGAGAGAAGAGGAATTCTGTTGTTATGGTAGCAGCGAGCTACCATAACCCCGTTATCCTCTTCTTCAGCAGGCGGTCCGCTACAAGATAAAAGTGGTCTCTGTGGCGGATTCGCTGCGAGATCACTTTTATCGGTGGCGGAAAAGGGTCCCCCCCCCCCCCGACCACTCTCTCGTGCCCTCCGCTGCTTACCGGAGCGGTCAGCAGCGACAGAGGCGATCGGATCCATCTCTTTCAATGGCTTGGAGACAAGTGAGGGGAAGATGGCCCCCACCCGTCTCCATATCATTGCAGGGCGGAAGTGATGTCAAAACATCACTTCCGCCCATACGTCTTACAAGCAATTTTATATATATATGAAAACGGCGTTCAAATCACACTTGTGAGGTATCGCGGCGATCGGTAGAGTGAGAGCAATAATTCTGTCCCTAAACAACGCCTATGGAGATTTTTAAGGGTAAAAGTTTGTCGCCATTCCACAAGCAGGCGCATTTTCGAAGTGTGACATGTTGGGTATCAATTTTCTCGGCGTAACATTATCTTTCACAATATAAAAAAAGATTGGGCTAACTTTACTGATTATTTAATTCAAAAACGTTCCCCCCCCGCCCCCCCCCAAAAAAATATTTACCAGCCGCCTCCCCACCCCTGAGAGGAGAGGAGGGACGCTGGGAGTATTGCAAGGGGGGGGACAGGAAACAGGAGGAATCCGCGCTGCATGGGGTGATTAGGGTGTGCCCAAGCACATCCGGCACACCATGTGCGCATGCCTATGGGTTTTATTTAGAGCTAAACAATGTTTCAAGAATTCCTCCAAGATAAACAATTTGGGAATGACCGGTGTAGAGATATAAGTGTGATCACATTCATAAATTACATTTTTTTTAAAGAAGTTATTTTATAAATAACAGTTTATTGTTTTTACAATCTATAAGAACACATAGAGCAGTTTGTGGTTGCAGCATGGCGATATGACGTCCTCTGGTGGGGAGCCTTCCCAGTATAGGTAAGAGCAACAAGGCAAACACAACCCTGTACAGCTTACAGTGATATTACCTGATACACTTGGAATGACTGTATTATAGAGAACACAAACCACACTACATAGAATAGATAGGAGAGTAAAGGAAGAAGGGAGGAGAGTATCAAGTCTCTCCACCGCTCAACCCAAGAGTGCAGCCTAAATGTCTCAGCGCAATAGGACTGTGCATGGAGATCTACTACTAAGACAGGTCCTCTTTGTAGTGCCAAAACTGAGGTATTATATTTTTATTATGCATTATTATTGTTTAATACAATATTTGTAGGGAAAAAAAAGACAATCCAACAGGCACAGTGCATAATGAACAAAGGAAGAGACTTTAATTAATTTTCAATGGCCCCATATACTACTACATGACAATTTCATACAACTGCATAATCCCCTCCACCCTGATCACACTGCCTGCCTGCATACCCTCCACCCTGATCACACTGCCTGCCTGCATACCCTCCACCCTGATCACACTGCCTGCCTGCATACCCTCCACCCTGATCACACTGCCTGCCTGCATACCCTCCACCCTGATCACACTGCCTGCCTGCACATCCTCCACCCTGACTGCACTGCCTGCCTGCATACCCTCCACCCTGATCACACTGCCTGCCTGCACATCCTCCACCCTGATCACACTGCCTGCCTGCATACCCTCCACCCTGATCACACTGCCTGCCTGCACATCCTCCACCCTGACTGCACTGCCTGCCTGCATACCCTCCACCCTGATCACACTGCCTGCATACCCTCCACCCTGATCACACTGCCTGCCTGCACATCCTCCACCCTGACTGCACTGCCTGCCTGCATACCCTCCACCCTGACTGCACTGCCTGCCTGCATACCCTCCACCCTGATCACACTGCCTGCCTGCATACCCTCCACCCTGATCACACTGCCTGCCTGCATACCCTCCACCCTGATCACACTGCCTGCCTGCATACCCTCCACCCTGATCACACTGCCTGCCTGCATACCCTCCACCCTGACCACACTGCCTGCCTGCACATCCTCCACCCTGATCACACTGCCTGCCTGCATACCCTCCATCCTGATCACACTGCCTGCCTGCATACCCTCCACCCTGATCACACTGCCTGCCTGCATACCCTCCACCCTGATCACACTGCCTGCCTGCACATCCTCCACCCTGACTGCACTGCCTGCCTGCATACCCTCCACCCTGATCACACTGCCTGCCTGCACATCCTCCACCCTGATCACACTGCCTGCCTGCATACCCTCCACCCTGATCACACTGCCTGCCTGCACATCCTCCACCCTGATCACACTGCCTGCCTGCATACCCTCCACCCTGATCACACTGCCTGCCTGCATACCCTCCACCCTGATCACACTGCCTGCCTGCATACCCTCCACCCTGATCACACTGCCTGCCTGCATACCCTCCACCCTGATCACACTGCCTGCCTGCACATCCTCCACCCTGACTGCACTGCCTGCCTGCATACCCTCCACCCTGATCACACTGCCTGCCTGCACATCCTCCACCCTGATCACACTGCCTGCCTGCATACCCTCCACCCTGATCACACTGCCTGCCTGCACATCCTCCACCCTGACTGCACTGCCTGCCTGCATACCCTCCACCCTGATCACACTGCCTGCATACCCTCCACCCTGATCACACTGCCTGCCTGCACATCCTCCACCCTGACTGCACTGCCTGCCTGCATACCCTCCACCCTGATCACACTGCCTGCCTGCACATCCTCCACCCTGACCACACTGCCTGCCTGCATACCCTCCACCCTGATCACACTGCCTGCCTGCACATCCTCCACCCTGACTGCACTGTCTGCCTGCACCTCCACCCTGATCACACTGCCTGCCTGCATACCCTCCACCCTGATCACACTGCCTGCCTGCATACCCTCCACCCTGATCACACTGCCTGCCTGCACATCCTCCACCCTGACTGCACTGCCTGCCTGCATACCCTCCACCCTGATCACACTGCCTGCCTGCATACCCTCCACCCTGACCACACTGCCTGCCTGCATACCCTCCACCCTGATCACACTGCCTGCCTGCACATCCTCCACCCTGATCACACTGCCTGCATACCCTCCACCCTGACTGCACTGTCTGACTGCACCTTCACCACTCTGACCACAGTATCTGCCTGCATCCCATCCACCTTGACCACTGTCGGCCTGCATACCCTCTACCTAGGGTGACCACATCTCCAAACTGCCATTCAGGGACACCCCCCCCCCCCCCCCCAAAAAAAAGGTGATTTTTGGAGAAAAAAAATTTCCACCATGTTCCGAAGCACAATGTTTTTATGCAGTGCAGGCCTGCTTGGAAACTTTTCTCTACAATAAGGACAGAAATCACCCCCAGACCACTTCTGTGTGTCTAGCACACAACCAATACACTTCCGGCAGTAGTCGTGTCCGCACTCGAGGTTTACAGGATCTTCATAAGTGCTCAGACAGATGGAACAATTCAGCTCCTTTCTCCGATTAACTGAGGCCATTATCACTGTAAACAAGAGAGAGAAATTAAACAGTGACCATACCAGACTTCTCAAGGTGCGGGAGACTCCCGCATTTATGTGGCTGCTCCCACACACCTGCAAGTGCCTCCCGGAAATGATCGGTGTGGCAGCAGAAAACGGCTGTGAACACCGATCTCCCTGTATAGATTTTTAGCTGCTAGTCACTCCTCCTTCTCTCCCTCCTGTTGCTGTCAGCTAAAAAGCTATACAGGTAGATCGGTGTTCACAGTTGTTTTCTGCTTGTCCCCCTCCACCCCCCTTGTTCTCCTCCAGCCCCCTCCAACCCCCTTGTTCTCCTCCAGCCCCCTCCGTGTCCTTCTCCCCCCCCCCTGTTCTCCTCCGGCCCCCTCCGTGTTCTTCTCCCCCCCCCCCTGTTCTCTTCTGACCCCCTCTGTTTCCTTTTCCACCCCCTCGTTCTCCTCCGGCACCCCTCCGTGTCCTTCTCCGCCCCCATGTTCTCCTCCGGCCCCCTCCGTGTCCTTCTCCACTGCCCTGTTTTGCCCCCTCCGTGTCCTTCTCCATCCTTCTGTTCTCCCCCAGCCCCCTCCGTATCCTTCTCTGCTCCCCCTTGTTCTCCTTTTGCCCCCTCCCTGTCCTTCTCCACCCCCTTGTTC
The DNA here is from genome assembly GCA_029574335.1 of Rana kukunoris. NCBI lineage: Eukaryota > Metazoa > Chordata > Amphibia > Anura > Ranidae > Rana > Rana kukunoris. The sequence continues at coordinate 4,873,808 of CM056049.1, read as the reverse complement.
TCCCCAGCCCCCTTTGTGTCCTTCTCTGCTCCACCTTGTTCCCCTCTTGCCCCCTCCCTGTCCTTCTCTACCCCCCTTGTTCTCCTCTGGCCCCCTCTGTATCCTTTTCTTTCCCCCTTGTTCTCCTCTGGCCTCCTCCGTGTCCTTCTCTGCCCCCTCCGTGTCCTTCTCTGCCCCCTGTTCTCCTGCGGCCCCCTCTGTGTCCTTATCCGCCCCCCTGTTCTCCTCCAGCCCCCTCCATGTCCTTCTCCACCCCCTTTTTCTCCTCTGTCCCCCTCCGTGTCCTTCTCCTTCCCCCTTGTTCTCCTCCGGCCCCCTCTGTGTCCTTCTCCTTCCCCCTTGTTCTCCTCTGGCCCCCTCCGTGTCCTTCTCCACCCACTTGTTCTACTCCGGCCCCCTCTGTGTCCTTCTCCACCCCCCTCTCTCCTCCGGCCCCTCCGTGTCCTTCTCCACCCCCCTTGTTCTCTGGCCCCCTCCATGTCCTTCTCCACCCCCTTGTTCTCCTTCAGCCCCCTCTGTGTCCTTCTCCGCCCCCCTGTTCTCTTCCAGCCCCCCCTGTGTCCTTCTCCGCCCCCCTGTTCTCCTCCGGTCCCCTCCGTGTCCTTATCTGCCCCCCTGTTCTCCTCCGGCCCCCTCCATGTCCTTCTCCACCCCCCTTTTTCTCCTCTGCCCCCCTCCGTGTCCTTCAGCCCCCTCCATGTCCTTTTCCGCCCCCCCCCCCTGTTCTCCCTCGGCCCCCTCCATATCCTTCTCTGCCCCCCTGTTCTCCTATGGCCCCCTTCGTGTCCTTCTCCGCCACCCTGTCCTCCTCCAGCCCCCACCGTGTCCTTCTCTGCCCCCCCTGTTCTCCTGCAGCCCCTGTGTTCTTCTTCTGCAGCTCCTGTCCTCCTCCTCCACCCCCCATCCCTCGCAGCCGGGTCCCCTCCTCTCCTCTCCCGCCGGCTGTGGGGGAAACTGTCAGGACTTGGACACAGAGAGCGACATCTCACTGATACAAGACACTATGGGGTAGATTCACGTAGAGCGGTGTAATTTTGTGCGGGCATAGCGTATCTCAGATACGCTACGCCGTCGAAAATTAGAGAGGCAAGTGCTGTATACACAAAGCTAAGTTACGGCGGCGTAGTGTAAATGGGCCGGTGTAAGTCCCCCGAATTCAAATGTGTTTGATGTGGGCGTGTTTTATATTTAAATTTAGTGTGACCCTGTGTAAATTACGTTTTTTACTAACGGCGCATGTGCCGTCCGTGGACGTATCCCAGTGCGCATGCTCCAAATTATGCCGCTAAGACTCATTGGTTTCGATGTGAACGTTATTTACATCCAGCCCCATTCACGGACGAGTTACGCAAACTACGTAAAACGTGAAAAAATCGACGCGGTCCCGACGTTCATACTTAACATTGGCTGCGCCATCTTTTTGGTGGTTTATCTTTACGCCTAAAAAACGCCTTATGTACACGGCGTATCTTTACTGCGACTGCCGGGCGTACGTTCGTGAAAAGGCGTATCTCGCTGATTTACATATTCTAGGCGTAAATCAGCGTACACGCCCCTAGCGGCCAGCGTAAATAGGCAGCCAAGATACGACGGCGTAGGAGACTTACGCTGGTTGTATCTTAGCAACATTTAAGCGTATCTCACTTTGAGCATACGACGGCGCAGATTCTGAGTTACGACGGCGTATCTACTGATACGCCGTCGTAACTCTTTATGAATCTGGCCCTATTTCTCCCACTGACACCAACGATGGGACACTATTCCTCCCGCTGACACCAACGATGGGACACTATTCCTCCCGCTGACACCAACGATGGGACACTATTCCTCCCGCTGACACCAACGATGGGACACTATTCCTCCCGCTGACACCAACGATGGGACACTATTCCTCCCGCTGACACCAACGATGGGACACTATTCCTCCCGCTGACACCAACGATGGGACACTATTCCTCCCGCTGACACCAACGATGGGACACTATTCCTCCCGCTGACACCAACGATGGGACACTATTCCTCCCGCTGACACCAACGATGGGACACTATTCCTCCCGCTGACACCAACGATGGGACACTATTCCTCCCGCTGACACCAACGATGGGACACTATTCCTCCCGCTGACACCAACGATGGGACACTATTCCTCCCGCTGACACCAACGATGGGACACTATTCCTCCCGCTGACACCAACGATGGGACACTATTCCTCCCGCTGACACCAACGATGGGACACTATTCCTCCCGCTGACACCAACGATGGGACACTATTCCTCCCACTGACACCAACGATGGGACACTATTCCTCCCACTGACACCAACGTCCACCCTCCCTAAAGCATGAAGGACAGTAAACTGGCCCTTTGTTTAGAAAGTTTATAGACACCTGTATTAGAATATAAAAGAAGGATACAGAAGAGCTTACGATCTATTAGGATATAAAGGAGGATAAAGAAGAGCTTACAATCTGTTAGGATATAAAGGAGGATAAAGAAGAGCTTACACTCTATTAGGATATAAAGGAGGATACAGAAGAGCTTACAATCTATTAGGATATAAAGGAGGATACAGAAGAGCTTACAATCTATTATGATATAAAGGAGGATACAGAAGACCGAAGAGCTTACACTCTATTAGAATATAAAAGGAGGATACAGACGAGCTTACAATCTATTAGGATATAAAGGAGGATACAGAAGAGCTTACAATCTATTATGATATAAAGGAGGATACAGAAGACCGAAGATCTTACACTCTATTAGGATATAAAGGAGGATACAGAAGAGCTTACACTCAATTAGGATATAAAGGAGGATACAGAAGAGCTTACAATCTATTAGGGTATAAGATAGGATACGGAAGGTAGAAGAGCTTACACTCTATTAGGATATAAAGGAGGATACAGAAGACAGAAGAGCTTACAATCTATTATGATATAAAGGAGGATACAGAAGGTATAAGAGCTTACACTCTATTAGAATATAAAGGAGAAGACAGAAGAGCTTACAATCTATTAGGATATAAAGGAGGATACAGAAGACAGAAGAGCTTACAATCTATTAAGGTATAAGAGAGGATACGGAAGGTAGAAGAGCTTGCACTCTATTAGGATATAAAGGAGGCTACAGAAGAGCTTACAATCTATTAGAATATAAAGGAGGATACAGAAGGTAGAAGAGCTTACACTCTATTAGGATATAAAGGAGGATACAGAAGGTAGAAGAGCTTACACTCTATTAGAATATAAAGAAGGATACAGAAGACAGAAGAGCTTACAATCTATTGGGGTGTAAAGGGAAAGCACAGAAGGGTTGGGAGCTGGAAATGTACTCTGGTCTAAGACAGAAATGGAGAATATGAAATAAAATGAATAAAAAATAATAAAATAATAATAATAATAATAAATAATACAAATAATAATAATAATCATAATAATAATTAATAATAATAATAGTATGTATTAGTGAGGAGGAGATGGCATTCTACTGAAAAGCCTCACCTGCCTCTTTATGAAGTAGTGAGAGGACAATGCTTAGTTTTATTCTAGATCTCCCCTCCCCCCAGTATAACCCCCTCCAGGTATGAATTACCTGTCACCCAGATCCCAGTACGAACAATGCCTTCTCTTCTCTCCAGAGGGACGTCACACAATGACACACCCCGGCAGTAGTTGAGTCCAAGGTTCAGGATGATTTCATCAATATAAGAACTCAGAGAGACGAAACATTCCAGCAACTTCCGCAGATCAGCCGACGTCACCATCGTCTCCAGGACTAGAGAAGAAACGAAACTGAAAGTCAGACTGCAGGGCGAGCCGAGAATCAGAATAATACAGAGAAGAAGAAGAGAGAGAGAGAGAGAGAGAGAGAGAGACATTTCACCTATTAGGAGAGCATGCAAACAAAACCTACAAAACAATCACATACCTCCCAAAACTGTCCCTGATTTCGAGGGACTGTCCCTAATTTGGAACAATGTCCCTCTGTCCCTCTGTCCTCCTCATTTCTCCCTCATTTTGGTCTGATCTATATAATTGTATATAAAATGCACTATTTAATGTAGCGCTACCCCATTCAGGAGCCGCTGAGTATAAGTGGGATCAGCGTGTTGGGTTACCAGGCAGGTGTCTCGGGGTGATACTTGTGAGTTGAGGAGAAGAGAGCGAATGTCCAGTCTTTAGTTGGGTTTTCTTCAATGCTTTATTCCAAGGCCCATCATGGCCAACATCAACATGGTACAGGACAGGAAAGGTTGATGAGAAGAGAGAGAGTTTGAGTATCAGGCCTTGGATATTGAGGGAGAGAGCAATCCTACTCTCAGTAGTAATGATCTCAGTTTGTCGCCACCCCAATTGGAGTGGGTAAAGTGCCCCCCGGACAGACCCCTGCCACAGGCCCGGCAGCGGAAACGTCATTTGCAAGTGCTGGGAGGACCAGACCTCTGCCACAGGCCTAGTACTTTAATGAGCATGAAATTGAAGTGAGCGAGTCCTCCAAATAAATTTAGTTGGATGAGTCACTGGACCCCAGATGGTTCGTTCAAGCCCTATTGGATCATCTGCCTCCGGGTTCTCCTCAAGCCGACCCCCCACCGTACAGCTTCCAGCCCCGGATCCTTTTAGAAAAGATTTGGGACCCAGCAGCTTCTGGGATCCCTCTCCACGTTAGAGTGAAGCTTCGCATGGTGCGCAACTTCGGCCAGGCAGGCCACGGCTGCGGGGTCCATGGATGCGCGCACCCTGAAGGTGGATGCCGCACCTGGAACTCGTACCCCGCAGGAAACGGGAACGACCCCCCCAGGCCCAGGCGGCTGCCAGAACCCCTCTAGCGCCAACTGGAGCGCAGACCGGTTTCCCCTCCCACTTGCTGTTTCTGCTGGCAACTGACAAGAGCGCATACCTCCCGCTGTCCCCTGGAATCTGGGCTGGGTACCGCAGCGGAGCCTAGTACTGGAACACGTTCCAATAATAGGCTTCAGTAATTAATTCTGTCCGGTGCGCGTGACGCAGTCTCCTGTCTGCCCCGCCCCTTTTGCGTGTGTCGGCTCTTCTCTCATAGGCGGTGTGATGAGTTGGGTTGGCCAGAGCTGCTGCCAATTATTACCTGCTCTCCTCCTCTTCAGCCTGCTATCAGCAGGGGATTTTGACCCCCCCCCTCAGTGCTCGGAGCGGGAACAAAAGCTCTTGCGGGCCATGGAATCTTATAGCATCGCTCAGCTGATGTCCCGCTGCTTTTTTTTTTTTTTTTTTAAGTGTATTTTTGTGCGTGAACTCGAGAGAGAGGAGCCGGACTGCAGGAGTTGGGAGTAGGCAGACCCTCCCCCCGGAGGCATTTGCCATCCTTCTCCATGCCCCCGGTGGCAATGGCGGGTGTGAAGGGGGGCCTCCCACTCACCCCGCCCTACCTGCTCCTCTTGGGAGCCCAACTGGGGCCCAACGGGACCCCAATGGGGCAGAGGGACTCCCCCTATGAGGGAGTGAGGGGGCCTAGCCCACCCAGCCAGCCCCGTAGGTCCTTCGCCTCTCTTTATTTTAGGAGACCGCATGGCCAAAGTGCGTGTGTTTTAAACCAATTTCATGTGCGTGCAAGTGTGGTGTTTTTTGGGGGGGGGGGTGGGCGTACTAAGCACAGGCGTACCTTGCATAGCACACCCACCGGGAGCCGGGCTGAGACCACCAAACTCAATTCACATGTAGCCGAGACCGGGATCCGAACCCTTGGCTGCAGAGGTGAATGGCTTGTCAACGCAGTGCCAATCACGTTGAGCCACCACAGCTCGGTCCCGCTGCTTTTCTCCTCTCTTCAGCCTGCTGTCAGTGGGGGATTTTGCCCCCCCCCCTCAGTGCTCGGAGCGGGAACAAGAGCTCCGGCTGGCCATGGAAGTGCATAGCGGCGCTCAGCTGATGTCCAGCTGCTCTTCTCCTCTCTTCAGCCAGCTCTCTTCTGCGGGGGATATCGGACCCCCTTCCATTTGCAGTGCTCTGGCGGGACACGTGTGCGGCGCTATGTGAAGGTGTTTGTCACACATGGATTGCAGAAAGGTACAGTTTTCATTATCTGATACTGTAATCCAGAGCATTCTTGAGTTTTGCAGGCACTTTTACTCGGTTTCCACTGGCCACTGGGGATTCCTGACAGGCAGGGAGGGAGATTGGGGGAGAAATCAAGCCCAGGGCCGGTGCAAGGATTTCTGCCTACACAAGCGAAGCTCCATTTTGGCGCTACATGCCAGACCTGCCCCATTACATGCCAGACCTGCCCCATTACATGCCAGACCTGTCCCATTACATGCCAGACCTGCCCCATTACATGACAGACTGTGCCCCATTACATCCTAGACCGTGCCCCATTACATGACCAGACTGTGCCCCATTACATGCCAGGCCTGCCCCATTACATGACCAGACTGTGCCCCATTACATGCCAGACCTGCCCCATTACATGACCAGACTGTGCCCACAGTGCCCTTACCTTATCCCATGCGAATCGCGGCCGTGTAACCTAACAGCTTACCTTACCAGAATCGCGGAACATTCAGCTTCCCATGAGGCACTGTGTTCAGTGTCCGCCTATCACGGAGGCCCTCTCGTCCGAGGACGAGAGGGCCTCCGTGATAGGCGGAGACCAAACGCAGGACGAGAGGGCCTCCGTGATAGGCGGACACTGAACACAGTGCCTCATGGGAAGCTGAATGTTCCGCCTATCACGGAACAGAAGACGTTGGAGGCGCGGCTTTTGAAAAATCGTACAGCCGCGATTCTAAGGTAATTTTTTCGCCCCATCCCAGGCTGCGGACCTGCCCGCCCCAAGCGGCCGCTTGGTCCGCCTGGTGGTTGCGCCGGCCCTGATCGAGCCCTACCCCAAAAATAAGCCCTACTGGGTCTTTTGTTGCCAAAATGAATATAAGACCCGGGCTTACTTCGGGGAAACACGGTAGGTAGGAACATTAACATGAAGTACAAATATAATCTCAAAGTAGCAGCAAAATGGATTCAAAGGGTAGAAATGTATCACAATTGTATCCAAATGTATTACACATGTACAAATTGGGGCTGCAGTTATAAGGATTACCACTAGATGGCAGCAAAGCAGGCAATTGTATTGTATGCTGTATGTTATAGAATCATAATACATACAGGGAACCATTTCTAGAGACAGTTTATATCTATAAAGGATAAATATGATGATGGCGACACAAACTAACGCCCTGTCTATGAGTAATCTATACAGGATTTATGGTATTTATATGAAATAACAGCTACTTAGCAGTAGCCAAACAAACTACTCAACCCAGGAGGTCTCACTACGGATTTTGGTAGCAACACAAGGAAGATGATGGACAATGAGCTCCATTTACAAAGAAGTATTTAAGAAATGCAGTAAAAAAAAAAAAAAAAATTGGCAATCTCAAAAAAAATGCATTACCTATTTTATGAAGTGATTCAGGATTTTAGTATTGAAAGCCTGACGTAATTTACCGCCGGCGGTAGTTGGCGTCCTAAAGAATCATAAATAAGTAGCTGGTTTTTAAGGGGGCTGTAAAGGATTTTTTTCCCTAAATATCTTCTTTTACCTTAGTGCAGTCCTCCTTCACTTACCTCATCCTTCCATTTTAAATGTCCTTATTTCTTCTGAGAAATCCTCACTTCCTGTTCTTCTCTCCTTAACTCCACACAGTAATGCAAGGCTTTCTCCCTGGTGTGGAGAAAGCCAGTGGCGTAACCAGAGTTATGGGCGCCCGGGGCAGAACTTTTTTTTTCGCCCCCCCCCCCCCCCGACTTGTAGTCCCATAGATGGTGGATCGCATGCACCTGAGCCCCAGGAGACGATGGAGAACTAAAAGTCCCAGCAGGTTATAATATAAGGCTCCAAGATGGATGAGTGTCCGGACATCCATCCACCTCGGAGCCTTATAATATAACCTGCTGGGACTTGTAGTTCTCCATCTTCTCCTGGGGCTCAGGTGCATGCAATCCACACCCATCCACCTCAGAGCCTTATTGTATGATAATGTATAACCTGCTGGGACTTGTAGTTCTCCAATCTCCATGAGCCCCAGGAGAAGATGGAGAACTACAAGTCCCAGCAGTCTTACTAAAATGACAGGCTCTGAGGATAGGTGGGGATCAGGCAGAGCACCCCTTTAGATTTACACCGACCCCCCCCCCCCCTTACCTTGCTGGAGATGGAGAAACTTGCCGCCGTGCTGTAAACACATGTTCCAGGCCAATCAGCGCGCCCTTCTGCCTGGTTGACTGGTGTTTCCCGCCACTCCCACATCAAGGGAGACAGACAGTTCCACCAGCCAACCAGGCGCGCCGCCGCCGGCTGTACCAAGATGGCCGACAGCTCCAGAGCTAGGCCAAAGCCGCGGCCTTTCCTGCGGCGGCGCATTCCGCGGACGCCAGGATTTCGCCCCCCGCATTTTTTCGCCCGGTGCAGGAGCCCCCCCTGCCCCCCCCGCTATGCCAGTGGAGAAAGCCTCTTGAGGGGGCGAGCAGGAGGGTCAGGACACTCTCTACTTTGCAGATAGAGAAAGGAGCTGTGTGTTAGTGGGCGTCCTGACACTCCTGCTCGCCCCCTCCCCCCTCAAGAGGCTTTCTTCAGACCAGGGAAAAAGCCTTGCATTACGGTAGCGAGTTACAGACAGAAGAACAGGAAGTGAGGATTTCTCAGAAGAAATGAGGACATATAAAAGCAAAATGGAAGGATGAGGTAAGTGAAGGAGGACTGCACTAAGGTAAAGGAAGATATTTAGGGAAAACATTTTTCCTTTACAACCCCTTTAAGGTGGGGGGGCATGCTGGGCGCCGATGATGTCACCAGGTGGCCCCACCTCTTAGTTTATTTAGCCACTTTTTCTGGTCGATGCTGGCGGCGGTCATTGTGATTGACGATGGATTTACACCGGGGGACTTGTCAAAAACTGTGTCTGCCTCTTTTTTTACTTTTTGAGCACTTTTTGGTGAATAAGCAAGGGTACTATCTACCCCATACTTATTCATGTGGGGGGGCAGGATCTGGGGGCCCCTTGTTAAAGGGGGCTTCCAGACTCCGATAAGCCCCCGGTCCACAGGCCCCCACAACCACCAACCAGGGATATGGGGAAGAGGCCCTTGTCCTCATCAACATGGGGACAAGGTGCCTAGGGGGGGGCCTGCCCCAAAACTAAGGGCATGTGGCCTGGTATGGTTCAGGAGGGGGGTGACTGCTCATACCCCCCCTTTCCTGGCCTGCTAGGTTTCATGGTTGGATAAGGGTCTGGAATGCATTGGTGGGGGGCTGGGACCGCACACCATTTAAAAAAAAAATATTGTGTCAAAATCCATACCAGACACAAAGGATCCATTATTTTTTGTGGGTTTTTTTTGTGAGGAGAAAAAAAAAAGCTGACCACCGGCTTATGTGTAAGGGACATCGGTCCAGAAGAGGAAGAAACAATTCTGCCTCATCTGTGCAGTCAGTACCCCCCTGCCAGTGCCACCTGCGACTACCACCTGAAAGTGCCCACAGTGCCACCTATTAATGCCCACAAGTGTCACCGATCAATGCCCACGAGTGCCACCTATCAATGCCCACTAGTGGTGCCAATCAGTGCCACCTAGCAGTGCTGTCTATCAGAGAAACTTACCAGTGCCCATTACTGCCACCCATCAGTGCCCATCACTGCCACCCATCAGTGCCCATCATTGCCACCTATCAATGCCACCTATTAGTACCACTTCTCAGTGCCCACCAGTGCCACCTATCAATGCCCACAAGTGTCACCGATCAATGCCCATGAGTGCCACCTATCAATGCCCACTAGTGGTGCCAATCAGTGCCACCTAGCAGTGCTGTCTATCAGAGAAACTTACCAGTGCCGATCAGTGCCCATTACTGCCACCCATCAGTGCCCATCACTGCCACCCATCAGTGCCCATCATTGCCACCGATCAATGCCACCTATTAGTACCACTTCTCAGTGCCCACCAGTGCCACCTATCAATGCCCACAAGTGTCACCGATCAATGCCCACGAGTGCCACCTATCAATGCCCACTAGTGGTGCCAATCAGTGCCTCATCAGTGCCACCTAGCAGTGCTGTCTATCAGAGAAACTTACCAGTGCCGATCAGTGCCCATTACTGCTACCCATCAGTGCCCATCATTGCCACCTATCAATGCCACCTATTAGTACCACTTCTCAGTGCCCACCAGTGGCACCCATCAATGCCCTTCAGTGCCACCTCTCAGTGTCACCTCTTAGTGCCCACCAGTGCCGCCTTATCGATGCCTATCAGTGCAGCCTCATCAGTGCCCATCAGTGCAGCCTCAACAGCGTACATCAATGAAGTAGAAAAATTACCCGTTTGCAAAGATCTATAACAAAATATAAAGAAATATAATTATTTTCTGAATTTTTAAGAAAAAATAAAAACCGCAGACATGATCAAATACCACCAAGAAAGCTCTATTTGTGGGAAAAAAATGATAAAAATTAAATTTGGGTGCAGTGTTTTATAACCACGCAATTGTCTAAGGCCGTGTACACACGACCGAGGTTCTCGCTGGAAACCAGCGAGAACCTCGCTGGAAGCTGCATTCCAGCGAGGACCTCGGCCGTGTGTACGCTCTCGGCGAGCTTCCCGTCGGGAAGCCCGTCGAGCAGAAATAGAGAGCACGCTCTCTATTTGCTCGACGGCCCGCCTGGATGAATTGCTGGTTGCCATTCCCGACGGGCGGGTCGCCGATTTCGACGGCCGGCAGGGAACCTCGACGGGCGGAACGATGTGTTCGAGGTTCTCTGCCGTGTGTACACGGCCTAATGCCGCGTACACACGGTCGTTTTTTGCGATGAAAAAAAAAAAACGTCGTTTTTTAAAACGTCATTTAAATTGATGGTGTGTGGGCAAAATGTCGTTTTTTGTCTTAAAAAAAACGACCCAAAAAAAAATCCAACATGCTTGAAATTTTTGTGTCATTGTTTTTTCAAAACGTCGTTTTTTGTTTCACAAAAAGTCACCGTGTGTAGCAAAAACGTCGTTTAAAACGACGTTTTTCAACCCGCGCATGCCCAGAAGCTAGTAATGAAGCGAGCTTCAATGGAAAAGAGTGGTGAACGGAACCTCGCTTTTTGTGAAAAAACCATGGTGTGTATGCAACATCGTCTTTCAAAAGTGACGTTTCAAAAACGTCGTGTTTTACTTCACAGAAAACGTCGTTTTTTTTTCAATCACAAAAAATGATCGTGTGTACGCGGCATAAGTGCGCCAGCGCTGAAAGCTGAAAATTGGTCTGGGCAGGAGAGGGGGTTTAAGTGCCCGGCAAGCAAGTGGTTAATATTGTTACAATAAATATACTGTATATTATTTTTATTATACTTTTGGTGCGGTAATGTTAACCACTTCCCGCCCGCCGCATGTACATATACGTCCACAGAAGGGAACGTTAAGGCAGATGGGTGTATATATAAGTCCATGCCTTTGCGCGGGTCAGGGGTCCGATCGGAACCCCCCCCCCCCCCCCCGCGCTACATGTGGCGGTCAGAAACCCGGGACGAGGGCGCGGCTATTCGTTTCTAGCCGCCCCCTCGCGATCGGTCCCCGGAGCTAAAGGAACGGGGAGAGCCGTATGTAAACACGGCTTCCCCGTGCTTCACTGTGGCGGCTGCATCGATCGTGTCATCCCTGTTATAGGGGGACGTGATAGATGATGTCAGACCTACAGCCACACCCCTCTACAGTTGTAAACACACACACAGGGAACACACAAATCCTACAGCGCCCCCTTGTGGTTAACTCCCAAACTGCAACTGTCATTTTCACAATAAACAATGCAATTTAAATGCATTTTTTGCTGTGAAAATGACAATGGTCCCAAAAATGTGTCAAAATTGTCCGACGTGTCCGCCATAATGTCGCAGTCATGAAAAAAATCACCGATCGGCGCCATTTGTAGTAAACAAAAAAAAAATAATAAAAATGCAATAAACTATCCCCTATTTTGTAAACGCTAAAAATGTTGCGCAAACCAATCAAACGGTTATTGCGATTTTTTTTTTTTTTACCAAAAATAGGTAGAAGAATACGTATCGGCCTAAACTGAGGAAAAAAAAAATGTTATATATATTTTTGGGGGATATTTATTATTTCAAAAAGTAAAAAAATATTGCATTTTTTTCAAAATTGTCGCTCTATTTTTGTTTATAGCGCAAAAAATAAAAACCGCAGAGGTGATCAAATACCACCAAAAGAAAGCTCTATTTGTGGGGGAAAAAAAGGACGCCAATTTTGTTTGGGGGCCACGTCGCACGACCGCGCAATTGTCTGTTAAAGCGACGCAGTCCCGAATTGTAAAAACGCCTTTGGGCATTTAGCAGCATATTGGTCCGGGGCTTAAGGGGTTAAAGCCCTATTTCGTTTTGAATTGTTTGGGGGGGGGGGATGCCTTTGTGCCAATGTCATTTTAAACATAATAACTAGTAAACTTTTAGAAATTATGCACAAAAAATACTTTCTTGTTTAGACGTGAAAATGTGTTACATAATTGTTACAACTTAACCTACTATATTATTCCCTCCCTACCACATCCACATAAAAGTAGGAGTCAGGTTATGTAAGGCACGTGTTTTTGGCAGATCTTACACCACACGGCGCAAACATCTTACAATTTTAATTAATGTGTTATGTAATGAAGAGGGAAACCACCGAATATTGTGTAATATTTACGCTGGAATTATTCTACATGACCTGGGCGTCTTGAATCTACGTAAAGCCTCGTACACACGATCCGACTTTAACCACTTCCTTACTGGGCACGTATACCTCCCTCCTGCCCAGGTGAAATTTCAGCTTCCGGCACTGCGCCGCTTTAACCGACAATTGCGCGGTCGTGCGACGTGGCTCCCAAACAAAATTGGCGTCCTTTTCTCCCCACAAATAGAGCTTTCTTTTGGTGGTATTTGATCACCTCTGCGGTTTTTATTTTTTGCGCTATGAACGAAAATAGAGCGACAATTTTGAAAAAAAATACAATATTTTTTTACTTGTTGCTATAATAAATATCCCCAATTTAAAAAATAAAAATAACATTTTTCTCATTTTAGGCCGATACGTATTCTTCTACATATTTTTGGTAAAAAAAAAAAAAATAAGCGACTGGTTTGCGCAAAAGTTATAGCGCCTACAAAATAGGGGACAGAATTATTTTTTTATTTTTTTTTTTTACTAGTAATGGCGGCGATATGCGATTTTTATTGGGACTGCGACATTATGGCGGACACATTTTTGGCGCCATTCACATTTATACTGCGATCAGTGCTATAAAAATGCACAAATTACTGTATAAATGTGTCTGACATTGAAGGAGTTAACACTAGGGGGTGAAGAAGGGGTTACATGTATTCCCTACATAGTGTTCTAACTGTGTGGGGGGAGGGGACTGACTGAGGGAGGTGACAGATCTGTGTCCCTATGTACAAGGGACACAGATCGGTCTCCTCTCCAGAGACAGGACGCTGTGTGAGCCGGCAATGAGACATGATCTCATATGTTGACATTTGAGATCATCTCTCATTGGCCGCACAGATCGCATCGCAAACGGCCACTCTGATTGGCCGTTCGTGGCGATCTGTAATTGGCTGTGTCCAAGGAGCACGGCCAACACAGAATTTCCCAGCTGCGCTCTCTGGAGCGTGCGCGGGGAACGCCCAAAGGGGAGGACGTCAATTGACGTCCTGTTGGATATTCAGGTCCGCGCTGTAGCCGTCATTCGGCTATAGCGCGGGTCTGAAGTAGTTAAGATTCAATGATGAAAGGAGAAAAATGGGGAAGGGGAGAGAGGACTGGGTGGTGGAGGTAGTTGGTTTAAAAAATAGTTTTTATGGGGGAATTAATCCATGTAAGGTAAAAGGATAACTGTTCAAAGAAGGCTGCCAGTTCAAAACAAGTGTACAAGTAAAGAACTTTGTAATAAAAGAAGGTTAGAGAGAACAGCGCCCTCTAGGTGCAGTAATTACGTTTTGATACGACACAATAGAAATGATTGCACTCACAGAAATGTTGTGGAAACAGGCATGGTAAAGATCATACGCTCCGACTTCCGGGTGCAAAGAGAAGGAGGAAGGTGAGTCCGGCGTCGCTGTTGTGGACGGGTGTCAGCAGTCGGGTCTGTCCTCCAGGAACAAAGCTGGAGACGATGCTGCCGGATGGGTGGAACACGATATCCGGTGCACAGTGGACAACTTCACTTCCGGGTCTGGTCACTTCCGGGTCTGGTCACTTCCGGGTCTGGTCCCTTCCGGGTCTGGTCCCTTCCGGGTCTGGTCCCTTCCGGGTCTGGTCACTTTCGGGTCTGGTCCCTTCCGGGTCTGGTCACTTTCGGGTCTGGTCACTTCCGGGTCTGGTCACTTCCGGGTCTGGTCACTTCCGGGTCAGGTCAGCGGGGTGGTGCTAGCTTTCAGAGTATTTGTACTCGTTCTTCAGGCATTGGATGATCCATCATCATCCAATACTGATTCACAGCGGCGTTGTGTGTATAGGACCGCCATCAGGGGGGTACAGGCAGTACACCTGTAAGGCCGCGTGCACACGATCAGTCCATCCGATGAGAATGTTCCCGAAGGACTGTTTTCATCAGTTAACCGATGAAGCTGACTGATGGTCTGATGTGCCTACACACCATCGGTTAAAAAAACGATTGTGTCAGAACACGGTGACGTAAAACACAACAACGTGCTAAAAAAAGTGAAGTTCAATGCTTCCAAAGCATGCGTTGACTTGATTCTGAGCATGCGTGGCTTTTTAACCGATGCTTTCGCATACTAACGATCGTTTTTGACCCATCGGTCTGGTGTCCATCGGTGAAATTTTAAAGCTAGTTCTCTTTTTTTTGACCGAAGGATAACTGACCGATGGCGACCACACACGACCTTCAGTCCGTTTTCATTGGTTTTGACCGATCGTGTGTACGTGGCCTGAGGGGCCCTTTTTTTTTGGAGGTCCCCAGGGCGCCGGATGGCAACCCCCCTTTTTTTTTTATAAAAACCTTTTTTTTTAATATTATTTTCATTTTTTTTTTTTTTAAAGGGCCCAGAGGTCCCCAGGACAACCCCCCTTTTTCTTGTTTTGTCCATCAGCATTCAAAACCCCTTTGACCAATTTGCGGCGGCAGCCCCCCCCCCCGCTTCTCAATTAGCGGCATCACCCCCGCTTCTCAATTTGAGGTGGCAGCACCCCCCCCCCCCGGGTTCTCTGCTCCAGGGGGCCCATGCCTGAAGCTGTGTACAGTGCCCCATAATTCCTGATGCCCTGACAGGAACTCCCCGCCGTCCACTGTAACAAAGCTCCTCCTCCTCCCCATCACGGACAGACGAGGAGGAGGCGGGACGGTGTGGACGGCGTGGGCTTCCTATACACACATGAAGATGTGTTACATAATGTTACTACAAAACTTACTACAGTGGAACCGTGATTAACGAGTAGCATGGTAACGAGCGATTTGAAAGACGAACAACTTAAAAAAAAAATAATCTTGACTCGGTTTGCGAGTGTTGTCAAGCAAAACAAGCAGGATTCAAGCCAATGGGGTGTGCATTACCGCGTTTGGCCGGAGGGGCGGGGGCGCCGGTGACACTCGGAACGGTTTGGAGCCCTTCGGAAATACTTAATTCCTGAGTGTTTCTGAGATCAGCCAAGCTGACTCTGAGCATTTCTGAGGCTCTCCGCCCCCCCCCCCCAACATCTGGCCACACACGGTATTGCATGCAATAGAAGTCAATGCGGAACTAATTATTTTTGTTTCCATCGACTTCTATGGGGAAACTCGCTTTGATATGCAAGTGCTTTGAATTACAAGCATTCTCCTGGATTGGATTATGCTCGTAACACAAGGTTCCACTGTATATCATTCTCACACACATCCATATAACAAAATGTTGAGTCATAACAGAAAGATGATGTGTTTAGGGATTACAAATGATGCAATAATGTTGTAGGTAGGAGTCAGGTTATGTAAGGCACGTGTTTTTGGCAGATCCTACACCACACGGCGCAAACATCTTCCAATTGTAATTAACATGTTATGTAACGAAGCAGGAAACCACCGAGACCAGAAATATTGTGTAATATTTAGCTGGAATTATTTTACCTGACCTGGGTGTCTTGAATCTACGTTGGAAACCTTTACAGGACAACTACAGTGAAACCTCGGATTGCGAGTAACGCGGTTAACGAGCGTTTCGCAATACGAGCATTTTTTTAAATAAATCCTGATTCAGTTTACGAGTGTTGTCTCGCAAAACAAGCAGGATTCGAGCCACAGCGGTATGCAATACCGCATTTGGCCAGAGGTGCGGGGGGGCCAGAGCCGTTTGGAAATACTTTGTTCCCGAGCCTTTCCAAGTTCAGCAGAACTGGAATTCTAGGTATGGGGGGAGCATGTGAGTAACCCCATGTGACATGGCTGGTGCTTGGTGCTGCTGTATCAGTGCAGGATGAGTACTTAGCTCCAGTAGGCCAACCATGTGATATCTCTTCCTCTTCTCCAAGCCGGGACAGTCCTTAACCACTCCCAGACCGCCGCACGCCGAAATATGTCGGCTGTTGGAAGAGGGATATTGTCAGGTCACCTGAGGCCAGGTGACAGATGCACACCGTTGGGGTCAGGAGTGCACCGCTAAGGTAGTGGACCCTACAGCTGACTGCTGTGGACGGGACACTGGGTGGTTAAAGCGGAGCTCCACCCTAAAGTGGAACTCCCACTGATCGGAACCCTCCCCCCTCCGGTGTCACATTTGACACCTTTCAGGGGGGAGGGGGGTGCAGATACCTGTCTAAAGGCAGGTATTTGCACCCACTTCCAGCCACACAGTCTCGGGTAAATTGCGGGCATGACGTCACCTCCCGTCCCCCCCGTTGTGTTCTGGGAACACTCGGCTCCCAGAACACAGCGGGGGCCAATCGGCAGGCATAGCGCCACTCGCGCATGCGCCGTAGGGAACCGGGCAGGGAAGCCGGAGCGCTTCACTTCCTGGTTCCCTCACCGAGGATGGAGGGGGGCAGCAGAGTAAAGAGCGATCGCTCATCCTCTGCTGCAGACGGCGCTGGACTTCAGGACAGGTAAGTGTCCTAATATTAAAAGTCAGCAGCTGCAGTATTTGTAGCTGCTGGCTTTTAATATTTTTTTTTTCAGCGGACATTCGCTTTAACCACTTGACCACTGGGCACTTAAACCCCCTTCCTAACC
The DNA here is from genome assembly GCA_029574335.1 of Rana kukunoris. Taxonomy (NCBI): domain Eukaryota; kingdom Metazoa; phylum Chordata; class Amphibia; order Anura; family Ranidae; genus Rana; species Rana kukunoris. The sequence continues at coordinate 4,856,582 of CM056049.1, read as the reverse complement.
AGACCAATTTTCAGCTTTCGGTGCTCTCACAATTTGAATGACAATTACTCAGTCATACAACATTGTACCCATTTGAAATTTTTGGCCTTTTTTTCACACAAATAGCTTTCTTTTGGTGGTATTTGATCACCTCTGGGTTTTTTATTTTTTGCGCTATAAAAGAAAAACGACTGAAAATTCTGTAAAAAAAAAAAAACTTGTTTCTGTCATATTAGCAGGTTATTTCTCACACACAGCATATGCATACCACAAATTACACCCCAAAACACATTCTGCTATTCCTCCCGAGTATGGCGATACCCCATGTGTGAGACTTTTACACAGCGTGGCCACATACAGAGGCCCAACATGCAGGGAGCACCATCAGGCGTTCTGGAACACCCAGACCAATTCTGACATTTCTCTCCTACATGGAAAAATCATCATTTATTTGCTAGAAAATTACATAGAACCCCAAAACATTATATATGCTTTTTTAGCAAAGACCCTAGAGAATACAATGGCGGCGGTTACAACTTTTTATCTCGCATGGTATTTTCGCAGAAATTTTTTAAACGCGTGTTTTTAAAAAAAAAACAGTTTTGTGCTAAAAAAAAAAAAAAAAAACAGTAAAGTTAGCCCAATTTGTTTTCATAATATGAAAGATGACGTTACGCCGAGTAAATAGATACCCAACATGTCACCCTTCAAAATTGCGCACAATGATGGAATGGCGCCAAACTTCGCTACTTAAAAATCCCCATAGGCGACGCTTTAATTACTTTTATTGGTTACATGTTTTTAGTTACAGAGGAGGTCTAGGGCCAAAATGATTGCTCTCGCTCTAATGTTCACAGAGATACCTCACATGTGTAGCTTGAACACCGTTTTCATATGTGGGCGGGACTTAAGTATGCGTTCACTTCTGCATGCGAGCACACGGGGACAGGGGTGCTTTAAAAAAATGGGTATTGCAGAGTATTTGGGTATTGCAGAGTATTTGGGTATTGCAGAGTATTTGGGTATTGCAGAGTATCGTGCAGGGTATTGGGGTATTGCAGAGTATCGTGCAGGGTATTGGGGTATTGCAGAGTATCGTGCAGGGTATTGGGGTACTGCAGGGAATTGGGGTACTGCAGAGTATTGGGGTACTGCAGAGTATTGCGCAGGGTATTGCAAAGTATCGCGCAGTGTATTGGGGTACTGCAGGGTATTGGGGTACTTCAGGGTATCGCACAGGGCATTGGGTATTGCAGAGTATTGCGCAGGGTATTGCACAGTATTGGGGTACTGCAGGGTACTGCAGGGTATTGGGGTACTGCAGGGTATTGGGGTACTGCAGGGTATTGGGGTACTGCAGGGTATTGGGGTATTGCAGGGTACTGGGGTACTGCAGGGTACTGGGGGATTGCAGGGTACTGGGGGATTGCAGGGTACTGGGGGATTGCAGGGTACTGGTGTATTGCAGAGTACTGGGGGATTGCAGAGCTGGGATGGATTGAGGGATGGCTGGATCTGTGACTGCATTTGTCACAGATCCAGCCACAGCTCAGCTGCTGACACCCTGCTCCTCCCCTCACCTCGCATACTGTACCGAACGGTACAGAGAGGAGACGCAGGAGAGGGAGGAACCGGCGTCATCAAATGACGCCGGTTTGTTTACAAGTTTTCATTTGACGGCGCGATCACGTGGTAAACGGCCGCTATCAGCGGCAATTTACCGTGATCCGTGATGCGCCGGGTCTTCTAGACCCGGCGAGCACGGACACTTCCGCGGGCGCGTCCCAGGGGACGCGCAATCGTGGAAGTGAAGGACGACGTCCCAGGGACGTCGTGTCAAGATAACCCCGCCGCGCTGCAGCAGTATTTTTGCTATAGCGCGGTGGGAAAGTGGTTAAGGAAGGCAGGTCCGCTGGAGCACTATCATGGATCCCACAGGGAGCTAGAGCCTAAGATTCCCCCGGGCGCGGAGTCTAAGATCCAGCAGGTGTTCACCAGAGCCTATAGTGGTGAGGATGGACTGGGCTGCAACTGGATCCAGGTCGCGGCCCCCAGAGTCCCCCAGCTCACGCTCACAGTAGGCTATAGAGGATAGAGGGGAAGCAGCAGCTCAGGATACAGGAGATAGCGAGGGGATAAGCCAAAGGTCGGGGTGACTAGCAGACAAGGATAAACAAAGGATACGCCAAAGGTCAAGGTCACAAGCAGACAGGGATAGTCGAGAACAAGCCAAGATCGGTAAAACAGAGACAGACATGGCCCACGGCAAGCAGGAACTCAAACACACAATAGCTAAACAAACACTGTTGATCAGCACGGCTGGCTTGCAGTGCACAGGTTAATATAGAGTTCCCTGATAGGGGCTGGGGGTGGAGCCATGCTAGAGGAGAGATAACTTAAGCAGCCAGGTGAGAGTGGCTGACCTCTATGGTGAACACATGGAGGAAGTGAGCTGACAGACAAACATTACTTCATATCCATGACAGATATCTTTGTTATGGCAGCAGCTAGCTACCACAACCCCGGTATCCTCTTCTTCAGCAGGCGTTCCGGTTACCGATAAAGTGGTCTCTGCGGTGGATTCGCAGCAAGATCACTTTTATCGGGGGAGGGAGTGGCCTCCCCCCCACTCCCGCCGCTCTTCCGTGCCCTCCCCTGCTTACCAGAGCCGTCGGCAGAGGCAATCGGGTCCTTCTGATGGCTGGGTATGGAGATCCCTTCCGCCCATAGCTCTTAGCTCTTAAAGGGAAATGTTTTATCTTATTTTCATTGCATTGTAAATATGAGATGTGAGGTTTTTTTGACCCCCAGATCTCATATTTAAGGAGGACCTGTCATGCTTTTTTCTATTACAAGGGATGTTTACATTCCGTGTTATAAAAGTGACAACATTTTTTTTTTTAAAGAACAGTGCAGAAGCGAACGCATACGTGAGCAGCATCCGCATATGAAAACGGTGTTCAAACCCACTAATTTGAGGTATCGCCGTGATCGGTAGAGCGAGAGCAATAATTCTAGCCTTATACCTCCTCTGTAACTCAAAACATGCAACCTGTAGAATTTTTTAAACGTCGCCTATGGAGATTTTTTAACACTGGTCATTGGTTCCTTCTTCAGCCAGTGGAAGAAGGAACCAATGAGCTGTTCCAAAACGCGTCCCGCCACTATGACACACTCCCTGTCCACTTCCTGTTTGTGTTCCTTGCTGGTTTTTGTCTCCACCATTATTGTGTCCCCTGAACACTTACAGCACAAGTTGGCTGTTATCTTGTTGACTTCCCTGGAAGCTTTACCATCACAGACTGGGACTGCCCTGCCACTGGTACACCTTCTGGATGCACTTACCTGCTACATGCCTGTTTCATCCACCATCTTGTAAGTGTTTTCAACCCCTTTAGGGGACATAAAAAGTTTTATGCTTTTGCACTTAGAGGTGCCTTGTTTGTTTTTCCCTTAGCAACTGATGACTCATTATCTGTCAGCGGGTTCCCCGCTAACCGCTCAATGTAAAAAAAAAAAAATGCCGGCAATTAAAAGTTATAAAAAAAAACAGCATGGGGTCCCCCCGCCTAGGTGGATTTTAAGGGGAACCCCAGGCAAAAAAAAAAACAGTGTAAGATACCACCCAAAATCCATACCAGACCCTTATCCGAGCATGGAGCCTGGCAGGTTAGGAAAGGCAGGGGACAAGTGAGTGCCCCCCCTCCTGAACCATACCAGGCCACATGCCCTGAACATGGGGAGGTGCTGTGGGGCAGGGAGGCTCTTGCCAGTGGCGGCTGGTGGGTTATTTTTTTTGGGGGTGCAGCAAACAAACACATCCCCTGGCAGCATGGCACAGAAACCCCCCCCGGCGGGCAGTCCGGCCCGGCACTTACCCACTCATGTGGCAGGGCTGTGGTGTCCTCTCCTGGAGTGAGGGAACAGGCCGCGGGGGCTCCGCTCCTTCAGCTTCCTGCACCGTGTGTCTCCCACCAAAGTGCTAGGCATCCAATAGGATTGCCTGACGCTTTGGCCAATCTGGATTGGTGGGGAGGAACTTTAGTGTGATAAGCCTCTGGCTTTAATCAGGTGCTTCAAAAAAACACCCCGCCGCATTGAAATCCATGGTAGATCAGGGGGCCGGACGCACGGATAACGGAGGCGGTGCCTGTGCGCCCTCTATGGACGGGCCCACGCCACTGCATCTTGCTGCAGGGTTTATTAGAAGTCTATGACTCAGTGCACCCGCAGATCAGTGTGAAAGTAGCATAATAACCCTTTTTTTATGAGTGCCAATATGCCTACTGCAAAGTGTAGTGCATGTGATTTTTAATTCACTGATCTTTTCCTCTTCTGTTGGCATCGCTCTCCAGGCTGCTAAAAAGGTCCCAGGTGAAGTATATTTGGTATCACTTCCCCTGGGAAAGGAGCCAGGGCTACAGAGGAAGTGTTGGCTTATGTAATTCCCGCTTCCTCCGTGGCCGCCTGTTTCCTCCACTTCCAGGCTCCATGCCCTTTGATGCTCTTGTAAGGGGGGTCAGCAACCTGTTGACCACAATCTGGTCTTACTGACCTACCATTCTAGAGAATGGGCATGTGCTTCCATGGTTTGAGGTCAAGGGCTCCACAGTCCACGGATTGAGGACAAAAGGGACTAATGTTTACTACCTCTTCCTCCTCTTATTTTTCTTCCCCTCTCTCTCCCCTTAATATATTGGATGTGGTTTACCATTTAAAGCGGGTTCCAACCACAACTAGCATTTTTTTTAAATGTATGTCCTTTCATCATGCGTTTTTATAATATAAATCCGGTCACTTACTATTTTACAATCCGCCGCCGCTCCGCATAGTTATTCAAAAAAGATAGTTTATAAAAACTAGGTCCGCACCGTTGTCATTTTTCTTGTAGGCATTGTGAAGCCAACAAGCACTTACTTCCTGATAATTGGGTGGCGCACTGCATCCTGGGAAAATGATGGCACAGATTTCCCAGGAGCATTAGAGGGAGATGATGTCAGAATCCTAGGTGATTCCGAGGGCAGATTTCGTGGGACCGCATAGCAACAGGCATTTCCAGATGAGTAAAAAATTTTCTTTTTTTCTTTTTTTTTTTCTCTTTTTTTAGGTCTAATGAGCACAATAATGAAAAATACATTTTGGGATGGAAACTCCACTTTAACCACTTCCCGCCCGGCCAATAGCCGATTTACGGCAGGGAAGTGGTTATGAAATCGTGACTAGACGTTCTCAAACGTCTAGCACGATTTCATGCCGCACGCGCCCGTGCGGGCGCGCAGAGCGGCGATCGGTGATGCGGAGTGTCAGTCTGACACCCTGCACCTCCGATCTCGGTAACGAGTCTCCGGCGGAGCCTCGTTACCACGTGATCAGCCGTGTCCAATCACGGCTGATCACGATGTAAACAGGAAGAGCCGCCGACGGCTCTTCCTCACTCGCGTCTGACAGACGCATGTAGAGGAGAGCCGATCAGCGGCTCTCCTGACAGGGGGGGTTCGCGCTGATTGTTTATCAGCGCAGCCCCCCCTCGGATCGCCACACTAGACCACCAGGACAATAAAAAAAATACAAATAAAAGACACAAAAAAATGACAAAAAAAAAAATGACAAAAAAAAAAAAAAGACAAAAAAAAAAAGGGGTGGCAGTAGAAAAAAATGATGCCAATCAGTGCCCACACATGGGCACTGATTGGCAACATTGATCCATCAGTGCCACCCCTCAGTGATCATCAGTGCCACCCCAGTGTCTGTCAGTGCCACCCCACAGTGCCAATCCATGCCCAGTGCCCACCTACCAGTGCCCACCTGTGCCACCTATCAGTGCCCACCTGTGCCGCCTATCAGTGCCCACCTGTGCCGCCTATCAGTGCCCACCTGTGCCGCCTATGAGTGCCCACCTGTGCCGCCTATGAGTGCCCACCTGTGCCGCCTATGAGTGCCCATCTGTGCTGCCTATGAGTGCCCAGTGCTGCCTATGAGTGCCCATCAGTGCCGCCCATGAGTGCCCATCAGTGCCGCCCATGAGTGCCCATCAGTGCCCAATACCAGCGCCGCCTATCAGTGCCCATCAGTGCTACCTAATCGGTGCCCATCAGAACTACCTCATCGGTGCCCATCAGTGCCACCTCATCGGTGCCCATCAGTGCCACCATATCAGTGCCCATAATTGAAAGAGAAAACATACTCATTTACAAAAAAATTAACAGAAAAAAATAAAAACTTTATTTTTTTTTCAAAATCTTCGCTCTATTTTTAGTTGTTGCACAAAAAAAAAAAACCGCAGAGGTGATCAAATACCACCAAAAGAAAGCTCTATTTGTGGGGAAAAAAGGACGCCAATTTTGTTTGGGTGCAGTGTAGCATGACCGCGCAATTGTCATTCAAATTGCGACAGTGCTGAAAGCTGAAAATTGGCTTGGGCGGGAAGGTGCGTAAGTGCCTGGTATGGAAGTGGTTAAGTAGTCAAATAGGATGGTTTAGATTTAAGCCTAGATAAAATACCTTTTTTTTTTATTATTATACAGTGGAACAGTGATACAGTGTGTAACGAGACCCTTGCTCGCTCGGTTCCACTCTCCAGACACTCCTCTGCTACTATTGGATCAGATTGCAGATCGCAACGTCTGATAGTTCGGCCATCCGATGCTCTGGGATTCGAACTACAGCTATGTGCCGTTCAAATCCATTTGTGTTAGCTCAGAAGAAAACTGAGTACTGTCTGTGATACTTTTTTTATTTGCACTAACATACAATTTTTCAGGACAAGCTTTCGGGGTGTTGCCCCTTCTTTATGGTCCAAGCAGTACTCCTTGGACCTTGAAGAAGGGGTAACACCCCGAAAGCTTGTCCTGAAAAATTGTATGTTAGGCCGCGTACACACGATCGAACATGTCCGCTGAAACTGGTCCGCCGACCAGTTTCAGCGGACATATCCGATCGTGTGTACGACCTAGCGGACAGGTTTTTCCAGCGGACAAATTTCAAAGCATGGTTTGAAATTTGTCCGCTGGAAACCTGTCCGTCCGACATGTCTGCTGGTTAGTACACCTAACCAGCAGACATAAATCTCCCGCATGCGTCGAATGGATTAGACGCATGCGTGGAAGTATTTTATTTCCTGGAGTGGTGACGTGGCGGCGTCAATGTCACCGCCACGTCACCGCGTCCTCAGTCCGAGGGGATTTTCGTCCGATGGTGTGTACAGCGGACATGTCTCCTCGTCTGTACGCGGCCTTAGTGTAAAAAAAAAGTATCACAGACAGTACTCAGTTTTCTCTATCACAATTGCACCAATACGGCTACAATCACGTCAAGTATGTTGGCTCAGAACAAACACCAGGCAGGCTGTATGTAAGTTCAAACAGGAAACTCTTTTATTGGATGCACACAACACACTTTTATACATAGTAGTTTGAACACCCTGCCCCCCAACAACCACTTTCCTATTGGTCAATTGTAATGTGCATTGTAGTTCTCAATTAGGCCATGCAAATGAGGACTTAAAACAGGGTCAGCAGGGATTGGTCCGATAGCTTGAATAGGAGGACTAATATGCGTAATGACACAGAAGCCCCCAGGGGGTAATTAAAGTACATAAACAAACAGTCAAACACAGAACAATGCTTTTCTTCCAGACCATGGAGCCGTCTGGAGGGGGGGGAGGGGGTAGCCTTAAGACAGGGCAGAAGACCCAAGGGAAAAATACTTCAGTATTCCAAGGTTCATGACAATACTCCCCCCCCCCCCCCCCTGGGAAACAGTCCAACAGCCACAGTGAGACCCTGAACGGGTCAACTCGAGGATGTTGCAAAAGTAGCCTTGAGGTTCCAGTTCCGTCTGCTGGAATAACCCATCGGCATTCCTGTTTTGAGGCTCTGGCCCATAATCGGAAGGCAAGAGGCTCGCATTCAGTCCTCTCCAAAAGACTCTGTCCTGGCTAGGTCTGTCACACAGTGGAACTTCGGATTACAAGCATAATCCGTTCCAAGAGAATGCTCATAATCCAAAGTACTCGCATATCAAAGCGAGTTTCCCCATTGAAGTCAATGGAAACGAAAATAATTTGTTCCTCATTGACTTCAATGGCATGCAATACCACATGAGGCCAGAGGTGGGGGGGCGCCGAAGAGCCTCGGGAACACACAAAAAGGCCCGAGGACAGCTTGCCTCAGCTCGGCAAGACTTGGTTCCAGAGATATTATTATGTATGATATCATTATTGTTATTATTATTATTTTTTTTTATGGTTGAACTGGATGTGCCACTGTGCCATCACTTGCCCCCACTGTGCCATCACTTGCCCCCACTGTGCCATCACTTGCCTCCACTGTGCCATCACTTGCCTCCACTGTGCCATCACTTGCCCCCACTGTGTCATCACTTGCCTCCACTGTGCCATCACTTGCCTCCGCTGTGCCATCACTTGCCCCAACTGTGCCATCATTTGCCCCCACTGTGCCATCATTTGCCCCCACTGTGCCATCATTTGCCCCCACTGTGCCATCACTTGCCCCCACTGTGCCATCACTTGCCCCCACTGTGCCATCACTTGCCCCCGCTGTGCCATCACTTGCCCCCGCTGTGCCATCACTTGCCTCCGCTGTGCCATCACTTGCCCCCGCTGTGCCATCATTTGCCCCCACTGTGCCATCATTTGCCCCCACTGTGCCATCATTTGCCCCCACTGTGCCATCACTTGCCCCCACTGTGCCATCACTTGCCCCCACTGTGCCATCACTTGCCCCCACTGTGCCATCACTTGCCCCCACTGTGCCATCACTTGCCCCCACTGTGCCATCACTTGCCTCCACTGTGCCATCACTTGCCCCCACTGTGCCATCACTTGCCCCCACTGTGCCGGCCAGATGATCTCCCTTCCTTATTTTTTTAAAGATTCTGGCTTCCGGGCTGCGGGCATCCATGATTTAAAAGCCACGCCTTCTCCTCAGACTGTCCCGCGATCGGCGGAACACACATTTTCTCAGCAGGGCCTCTGTTCAGTGTTCCGCCTATCACAGATGTCCTCTTGTCCGAGGATGAGAAGGCACCCGTGATAGGCAGAACACTGAACAGAGGTCCTGCTGGGAAAATTTGTGTTCCGCCTATCACGGAACATTCTGAGGGAACACACAAAAAGGCCCGAGGACAGCTTGCCTCAGCTCGGCAAGACTTGGTTCCAGAGATATTATTATGTATGATATCATTATTGTTATTATTATTATTTTTTTATGGTTGAACTGGATGTGCCACTGTGCCATCACTTGCCTCCACTGTGCCATCACTTGCCTCCACTGTGCCATCACTTGCCTCCACTGTGCCATCACTTGCCTCCACTGTGCCATCACTTGCCTCCACTGTGCCATCACTTGCCTCCACTGTGCCATCACTTGCCTCCACTGTGCCATCACTTGCCTCCGCTGTGCCATCACTTGCCTCCGCTGTGCCATCACTTGCCCCCACTGTGCCATCACTTGCCCCCACTGTGCCATCACTTGCCCCCACTGTGCCCACTGTGCCGGCCAGATGATCTCCCTTCCTTATTTTTTTAAAGATTCTGGCTTCCGGGCTGCGGGCATCCATGATTTAAAAGCCACGCCTTCTCCTCAGACTGTCCCGCGATCGGCGGAACACACATTTTCTCAGCAGGGCCTCTGTTCAGTGTTCTGCCTATCACAGATGTCCTCTTGTCCGAGGATGAGAAGGCACCCGTGATAGGCAGAACACTGAACAGAGGTCCTGCTGGGAAAATTTGTGTTCCGCCTATCACGGAACATTCTGAGGAGGAGGCGCGGCTTTTAAATCATGGATGCCCGCACGCAGCCTGACTGAGACAGGTACCGGCGTATAAGACGACCCCCGACTTCAGATGCATTTTTTTGCATCCAAAAAGTCGTCTTATACGCCGGAATATACGATAGTTTGTTTATTAAGAAATTACATAAAAAGATTTATAAATAAAAAATAAAATACAATCCTAGAAGAGGAGAGGGCTTTGACATGCAGGGAGTGATGGGGCCGTATGAGAGAAATGACTCTTACTAAAAAGGTCACATTTCTAACAAGTTCAAATACACATTGCAAGTACAATACACATAATTTATGAAAATTAAAACATTGCAAGGAAGCATTTAAAAAAAAAAATCTTCTTTAAATACAGCAATGCAATTCTAAAAAATGCCTTCTTACGTTAAACACAGCTCTTTACCATGAAAATACAGACTATATAAATGTATGAAAATGACTGAACAACTAATAGCACATAGGGTCATTGTGCTCGTCTTATCGCATGCTAAAAATTCAACAGGCTGGTTGTACCCAAGCCGATCGATGTACCCAAGTACGATTAGCCTGCCCACACATGGATCGAATCTTGGTGGACAAGACCAGCTTGGCTATGGCCAGCTTTACTCTTCCGTCTCTCTACTAAACTCTTCCCTCAATCTTCTTATCTTTTCCTTGGCTTCATGCTCCTGCATCGGTGTTTGGCCCAAGAAAGGCTGTAGGACATCACAAGGACTCAGGTTGGTCAGAAGCTCTGACTTCGGGAGTTGAAGCCGTCCATTGCTGGGAAGGTGAAAGGCAACCACCAGCGCATTCCACACACAGCGAGGTTCATAGGCGCGCTTTTTACGCCAAGGCTCTGACCTTCTAGAATAAGGAGGAGGGTCTGAAGGTCTCACTTGGCAGTCTTCCTCAGAGATCTTCAGCTTCAGAGATCTGGAGGTGGATTCCGGTCTCCAGAACAATGTTTCCTTCATCCGGTAGACAAAGGGCAGAGATCCAGAGATGTTCTGGACAAACGGCACAGTTGGAAGGTCATTGAACTGGTCGGTGTTGGGATGGTGAACTACAATATAGTGAGCAACCTCCTGTTTGTAGATATCGGTCCCCAGAATCCTCAGTTGAGGTTCCGCACCCTCGGAGTGCTGAGTCTTGTACAAGGACAGAAGGTAGGACAATGGGAAGGAAAGTCTGAAGTTGCCGTACAGAGAAGCCGATTGATCCAACGCCGGAGAGCTGGCATATTGTTCCTTTATATCTGTCTGGAATCTCTCGGCATTTCTCACACGTCGGACTTTGTCATAGGCCTGTTGGCGAGCGCTCTCGATGTCTTCTGGACAGATGTCTGCACTCCAGAATGAGAGGTCTCTGAATTCTTCTCTCTCGTGGTCTCCTCTTCCCTTGAAAGATTTTGATTCCAGGATTTTTTGTAAGGATTCCCAATCGGTGGCATGCTGCAGCTTCATGACGGGGAAGTCTATCGGTAGACGGAGAGAGAGATCGGCGTGAACACTGCCAATGTTCTCCTTCATGGTTTTCCCGGCTGTCTTTATATTATCCAGAGAAGTCAGTTTGTTAGAAGTCTCCTCGATGGACAGTAATTCTCCAGAGCAGTGGTATCCCCGGCAGTTTCTGGAGGTTTTTATCTCCTTTAGAGTTTCGTCTGCAGAGGACGGCATTCTGGCCCGATAATGTCTCAGCTCAGTGTGAGATCTCATAGATGTTACACATTTGATCGATTTCCGAAGCTTTGCAATATTCGTATATAAAACTTTCTGTAGAACCCGTCCGTATCTTGTGCAAGTGATGGGAACACCTTGTGGTGAGATCACGGGAAGAAGAGACAATGGACTTCTGATCGCTGCAGCAAAGACAAAGCTACCGGGCGGCACTCGTCTCTCATGTAGGAGCAGTTTGAGGAAGAAAGTACTGAGGTCATAAAAATGGAAATGTATAGGTTGTAAAATATGAAAACTTTTACTTTGCATTTATTTGTGGCAGGCACAAATTTGAGAACCGAAGTGTAAATGATCTTTTAGTTACACCTTGGAGAAGCTAATAATAAATGAACACCAGCAGGTGGCAACTCAAAGACAAAATTATTTTTCATATAGTTTCGGAAGAAATGGGCAAAGGTTAGAACCCCTTTCAAGTTGGTATTGTTATCTGTGTCCTTAACCAATTCAGCCCCGGACCATTTGGCTGGCCAAAGACCAGAGCACTTTTTGTGATTCGGCGCTGCATCGCTTTAACTGACAATTGCGCAGTCGTGCGACGTGGCTCCCAAAAAAAATTGATATCCTTTTTTCCCCCATAAATAGAGCTTTCTTTTGGTGGTATTTGATCACGTCTGCGGTTTTTATTTTTTGCGCTATAAACAAAAATAGAGCGACAATTTTGAAAAAAATGCAATATTTTTTACTTTTTGCTATAATACTTTCCCCCCAAAATATATATATATTCTTTTTTCCTCAGTTGAGGCCGATACGTATTCTTCTACCTATTTTTGCGCTATAAACAAAAGTAGAGCGACAGTTTTGAAAAAAATTCAATATTTTTTTACTTTTTGCTATAATAAATATTCCCCAAAAATATATAAAAAAAATGTTTCCCTCAGTTTAGGCCGATACGTATTCTTCTACCTATTTTTGTTAAAAAAAAAAATCGCAATAAGCGTTTATCGGTTGGTTTGTGCAAAATGTATAGCGTTTACAAAATAGGGGATAGTTTTATGGCATTTTTATAAAAAAAATTTTTTTTTTACTACTAATGGCGGCGATCAACGTTTTTTTCTGTGACTGCGACATTATGGTGGACACGTCGGACAATTTTGACACATTTTTGGGACCATTGTCATTTTTCATAGCAAAAAGTGCATTAAAAATGCATTGTTTATTGTGAAAATGACAATTGCAGTTTGGGAGTTAACCACAAGGGGGCGCTGAAGGGTTTATGTGTGACCTCATCTGTGTTTCTAACTGTAGGGGTCGGGGCTGGATGTGTGACGTCATTGATTGTCTTTCCCTATATCAGGGAACACACGATCAATGACAGCGACACAGTGAAGAACGGGTAAGGTGTGTTTACACACGGCTCTCCCCGTTCTTCAGCTCCGGGGACCAATCGCGGGACTCCAGCGGCGATCGGGTCCGCGGGTCCCACGGTCACGGAGCTTCGGACCGGGGGGTCGCGGGAACGCGCGCCCGTGACCCACGGCTGGGCACTTAAAGAGGACGCACCTGTGCATGCCTGTGCCCAGCCGTGCCATTCTGCCGACGTATATGTGCAGGAGGCGGTCCTTAAGTGGTTAAAGGAGAAACAAGATGAGTTAAACCCACAAGTGCTTTTTTTTTTTAACCTCTACTATTCCTTTGGAATTTACAGATACAGCAATTTAGAAATCGGATGAAAGGTTTAGGGCTGGGAAACATTTTTTGATTTTATATACATCTTTTATAGATCAGACCAAAATGAGGGACAAATGAGGAGGAATGAGGGACAGAGGGACCGAGGCTCCAAATCAGGGACAGTTGGGAGCTATGCAGTAATTGTTGCAGTTTTTTTTTTGGATACCAAATAAATATAAACATTAGCCTGAAGTTTGACTTTCAATTGAATCTTTATAGAATATTTATTGTGTACAATATTATACATCTATTGTTTGGCTTCTTTATAAGTTGCAATACTTTTCAGTAATACACACAAAATACATGCTAAATAAAAGGTTATGGGGGGAGGTGAGGGGTGGAGGAGCTGGGGCAGCACACACAGTTATTAGAAGAGGAGAGGTGATTGACTTTTCCTGGAGAAGTCGCATTTCTAACAAAATCAAATACACATTGCAGGTGATTAACAATAATGTATAAAAAATTAAAACACTGCAAGGAAGCATTTAAAGTAATGACTGTAATGATTCTTTATCTACAGCTGTAAGTGCAATTATAAAAAAAAAATGCCTTCTTGGGTTATATACAGCTTTGTAATATGAAATACAAACTATTGTAGATACTCGAGTATAAGCCAAGTTTTTCAGCCCATTTTTTATACTAGACGTAGCCGTCTCCCTCTATATAATGCAGTCTGTTCGCCTGTCCATTGTAACAAAGCCCCGCCTCCTCCTCGTCTGTGATGGGCGGGACACTGATACAGTTTCCCAGCATCGTATCAATGTTCCTCTATCACAGACGGATGAGGAGGAGGCGGGGCTTTGTTTCAATGGATGGCCGAACAGACTGCATTATATAGAGGGCAGTGGCGGTTCGTCCATAGAGGGCGCTGGAGCGCCGCCCCCTCTGGCTCTCACCGCCACTGAGTCTAATAACATGGATTCATGCATTGCACAAATCTATGTTATTTTCGCCGCTGCCGCTGTTATTCAGATGGTTGGCGCTCATGTCCGGCCATCTGAATAACGCCAGCTGGTTGGCTGTACGGAAATGTCTATCAGAGCCAACAGCTCTGATAGGCTTTCCCAATACAGCCCTCGGGTCCCGGAAGCTTATTCTCGGAGCGCACAGACTGTACGTCCCTTGGATAAGATGACAGGCGTCTCAGCCAATCAGGTTGGCCGGTCCTGGCTACCGGTAACCTGATTGGCTGAGACGCCTGTCAGTCATCGAGGGCGGGAGAAGACATTGTGGGACGTGGATGCCTGACTCCATTAAAGGTAAGTGCCGGGCGGGGGGGGGGGGGAGAGCAATTTACAGGGCACAGTGGGGACAATTGGCACAGCGGCGACCATGGGCACAGTGGTGACAATGGATGGCACAGTGGCTGGTTTAATGGCATGGCACCGTGGTGACAATGGATGGCACAGTGGCTGGTTTAATGGTATGGCACCGTGGTGACAATGGATGGCACAGTGGCTGGTTTAATGGCATGGCACAGTGGTGACAATTGATGGCACAGTGGCTGGGTTAATGGCATGGCACCGTGGTGACAATTGATGGCACAGTGGCTGGGTTAATGGCATGGCACAGTGGTGACAATTGATGGCACAGTGGCTGGTTTAATGGCATGGAACAGTGGTGACAATTGATGGCACAGTGGCTGGTTTAATTGCATGGCACAGTGGTGCAAATTGATGGCACAGTGGCTGCGTTTGGGCACAATGAGACTGCAATTTTTTTTTCCTTTGCCCCCCCAAAAATTTTGAGCACCAGCCGCCACTGATAGAGGGAGACACACGCTGTTTTAGTAATGAAAGGTATAGGTACAAATGGGCACAATGAGACTACAAATGGGCACAGTGAGATTGCAACTGGGCACAGTGAGACTGCAACTACAGAATTACAGAATTGGAAATCTTACATGATCTAAATGAATCTAAATGAATCCCCCATGGGGAAAAGCCCTGGTCCTGACGGATTAACTACTATATACTATAAGAAATTTAGTGAGATTTTAGTCCCCAGGATGTGTTCCTACATGAATGGCATTGGCACAAACTGGGAGTTCCGCCGCGAGGCTTTGGAGGCAGCAACCACGATTATTCCAAAAACAGGCAAAAGCCCATTACTGTGCTCTAGTTACAGACCTATTTCCCTATTAAATGCCGATGTGAAGCTATTTGCAAAAATTTTAGCCAGTAGAATTAAGACCATTATGACTGATCTGGTACATACCGACCAAGTGGGATTTATCCCAGGCAGGGAAGGTAGAGATAATAGTATTAAAACACTTCTACTGATCCAAGAAATAAAAGATAGCAAGTCCCCAGGTCTACTTCTGTCTATAGACGCTAAAAAGGCGTTTGACAGAGTAGACTGGGGATTTTTGCAGGCGGCGTTAGAATGTTATGGGTTTGGATCGAAGATCTTGGGCTGGATAAAAGCCCTGTAAAACCATCCTACTGCTAGAGTCAGACCGATTTGATCCGATTTGTCTGCTGGGATTTATTGGTTTGATCGCTGTACACACGATCAAACCAAAATCCCCGCCGGCAGACAGCACGGTGACGTGCCGGTGACGTTGACGCCGCCACGTCACCGCACCAGGAAGTAAATTACTTCCATGCATGCGTCGGATCCATTCGACGCATGTGCGGGCAGATATGTCTGCTGGTTAGCGTACTAACCAGCGGACATGTTGGGCCGCGTACACACCATCGGACATATCCGATGAAAACGGTCCGCGGACCATTTCCATTGGATATGTCCGATCGGGAGTTTGATCCGATGGCGTGTACACACCATCGGATCAAATTCCCCGCCGCCAGCGGGCGCGGTGACGTGGCGGTGACGCGGCGGTGACGTTGACGCCGCCGCGTCACCGCCACGTCACCGCACCAGGAAGTAAAACACTTCCGCGCATGCGCCGAATCCATTCGGCGGCGGCGCGGCGGCGGTGGGGCACGACATGTCTGCTGGTAAGTGTACTAAACCAGCAGACATGTCGGGCGGACAGATTCCACCGGATGGATTTCAAAGCATGCTTTGAAATCTGTCAGGTGGAGAAATCTGTCCGCTAGCCCATACACACGAGCGGAGATGTCTGCTAAAACGGTCCATCGGACCGTTTTCCGCGGACATATCCCCTCGTGTGTACGAGGCCTTGGACGGACGGCTTCCCAGCAGACAGATTTTAAAGCATGCTTTAAAATCTGTCTGCTGGCAAAATCTGTCTGTCCGCCCGTACACACGATCGAATTTGTCTGCTGAAACGGTCCGTCGGACTGTTTTCAGCAGATAGATTTGATTGTGTGTACGCGGCCTTAAGGTAAACGGATTATCATTGGAACCCTTATTGATTAGCATTAGAAATAATCCGGACATAGTGGGGATACGGATAGATGATGAGGAATATAAACTTGCGGCATACGCCGATGATATTCTGTTATATATAATGAATCCAAATATAAGTCTCCCTAATCTCCTAAAAACCCTCAAACTTTATGGGGAAATATCAAATTTTGAAATTAATCCTTTAAAATCTGAAATTCTGAACATCAGCGTGAAAGCACAGGATGTCAATATATACAGTATAAACATAACTTCCCCTTCATGTGGAAAGATACCAAATTAAAATATTTAGGAATTAATTTAACCCCATCCTTTGATTTAATTTATGACCATAATTGTATCCCTTTACTGAACGATATTAAACTAGACCTAAATAAAATAATACTTAGACAGAGGTCTATGTTAAAATGTTGACCCTTCCCAAGATTCTTTATAAACTACAAATGTTACCTATCCCAATACCAGAAGTTTCTTTTAAAACACTAAAAAAGTTATTATGGGGGTTTATATGGAAAAAAATTAAAAACACGTATTAGTATGTCCATACTTACTAGAGACAAGACACACGGAGGTTTAGGATTACCAGATATTAAGAAATATTACACTGCCATTCACATAGCACGGGTGATCGACTGGGTTCAAGGCAATAAATTAAAAATGTGGGTAAAGTTAGAATGTAGTTTAAATAAAGCTAGATTGGGAAAGGAGATCTGGATCCCGGCACAATATCGACAGGCTAAAGAAAATCTGCATGGGATCACACAGATATCCATGTCAATTTGGGACAGTTTACACATCAGGGAAAAATGGGGCTATGATTCCCCATTTACCCCACTTTATGACACCAATTACTTTGCACCGGGGAAAATAGGTTTGTACGGGGGTTGGATAAAAGACACAGGGCCAGATTCAGGTAGATGGGCGAATCTTTATTCTGGAGTAACGTTTCTCATTTACGTTACTCCGCCGAAACTTTAGGAGCAAGTACTGTTATTCACCAAGCACTTGCTCCTAAAGTTGCGGCGGCGTAGCGAAAATGAGCCGGCGGAATTCAAATTGGGCGGGTAGGGGGCGTGTATTATTTAAACTAGGCGCGATCCCGCGGCGAACGTACTGCGCGTGCGTCGACTGTCAGTGCGCATGCTCCAAATTCAATGACGTCAATCCCCATTTACGCAAACGACTTGAAAAAAAAAAATTCCGACGCGATGACGACGGCCATACTTAACATAGGATACTCCACTAGGGGGCTGGTTTTTCTTTGCGCCACGTATCTCTTACGGAAACGTCGGAAAGTCACTGCGTCGGGCCCGAGAACGATCGTGAATTGCCGATTCTCGCTGATAAACATATTCTCGGCGTTAATCAGCGGGAACGCCCCGAGCGCCATTTTTTAAATTGCAGTTCCGATACGACGGCGAAATACAATTACGCCGCTCGTATAGGAACTCCAACCCGGCGTTTCTTGTTTTCTGCTCACTGAAAACAGAAACGCCGGCTCAAAGTGAGAGTTAGGCTGGAGTATCACTGATACTCCAGCCTAACTCTACCTGAATCTGGCCCACAGACTTGAAATTAAAGGATATTCTGATAGATGGGGAAATAGGTACTTACTGAGATCTTAGGGAGCGTTTCGAAATGTTCGAGTTGAATTGGTGGAGATAACCTACAACTTAAACATTTAGTCGACTCCCTCCCCCGACCGATCAGGGCGGAGGAGAACTTGCTCCCTTTGGAGAGAGTGTGTTCAGCGCCCGGTAGTGGGGGAGGGATCTCTAAGATCCACAAAATCTTAATAGGCTTAAATCTTAAGACACCACCATCATATATTAAAAAATGGGAAAATGAGTTGGCTACTGGGAATACCGAGAAAGACCTAGGGAAAATATTAAAGATGGCACATATTATTACATCAAATGAATGCAGAGTGATAGAAATGAACTTTAAATGTTTGGCACGTTGGTATATAACCCCCGACATTGCACACCACTATCAAGAGGAGACCTCCAAATTTTGTTGGAGAGGCTACACGGAAACGGGAACCATGTCACACATATGGTGGACATGTACGAAAATTAAAACTTATTGTATAAATGTTGTAGCGTTAATCCAAGAGATTACAGGAATCATGATTCCAGTTGACCCGTGGGTATGTCTGTTCCATGGGACAATATCTAGGTACCTTACTCCCGTATATTTTAAACTCTGCTAAGAGTCTGATCCCTAAACAATGGAAAGACCCCGAGAGTCGGGCAAGGGGAAATTTTCTACCACCAAGTAATTTTTGTATTGGGGTGTTCTATTTTTAACGGCTGGAACTGGTTTCCTTCCCTTCCCTTTGCATTCACTCTTTATATTTACAATTATTAACTATATTTATTCTGAAGATAATTAAGCATAGTAGTTTTCTCACCTATGGTGCGAACCAAGAAGGAGACAGCGTATGAACGCACAATTGATTAAGTCTCCAAATAGAGTTCTCTGAGATGAAAAAAAAAACTGGGCACAGAGAGACTACAAATGGGCACAGTGAGACTGCAACTGGGCACAGAGAGACTGCAACTGGGCACAGTGAGGCTGCAACTGGGCACAGTGAGGCTGCAAATTGGCACAGTGAGACTGCAAATTGGCCCAGTGAGACTGCAAATTGGCACAGTGAGGCCTTGTACACACGAGGGAATGTATCCGATGGAAAAGGTCCGACGGACCGTTTCCATCGGATATGTCCGCTGGGCTGTTTGATCCGATGGCTGTACACACCATCGGATCAAATTCCCCGCCGGCGGACAGCACGATGACGCGGCGGTGACGTTGACGCCGCAACGTCACCGCAGCAGGAAGTAAACTTCACAGGATACGACGCATGTGCGGGCAGATATGTCCGCTGGTTTGCCATACTAACCAGCGGACATATCCGACGGGCAGCTATCCGGCGGAAAAATTTCAAAGCATGCTTTGAAATTTTTCTGCCGGAGGAATCCGGCCAAAACGGTCCGTTTGCCCCTACAGACGAGTGGATTTTTCGGCTGAAATGGTCCGTCGGACCATTTTCAGCGGAAAAATTCCCTTGTGTGTACAAGGCCTGAGACTGCAACTGGGCACAGTGAGACTACAACTGGGCACAGTGAGACTACAACTGGGCACAGTGAGACTACAACTGGGCACAGTGAGACTACAACTGGGCACAGTGAGACTACAACTGGGCACAGTGAGACTACAACTGGGCACAATGAGACTACAACTGGGCACAGTGAGACTGCAACTGGGCACAGTGAGACTACAACTGGGCACAGTGAGACTACAACTAGGCACAGTGAGACTGCAACTGGGCACAG
Source organism: Rana kukunoris (assembly GCA_029574335.1). Taxonomy (NCBI): domain Eukaryota; kingdom Metazoa; phylum Chordata; class Amphibia; order Anura; family Ranidae; genus Rana; species Rana kukunoris. Next base: position 4,836,748 of record CM056049.1, on the reverse strand, counting down.
TGAGACTGCAACTGGGCACAGTGAGACTACAAATGGGCACAGTGAGACTACAAATGGGCACAGTGAGACTGCAACTGGGCACAGTGAAACTACAAATGGGCACGGTGAGCCTGCAACTGGGCACGGTGAGACTACAACTGGGCACAGTATGACTAAAACTGGGCACAGTAAGACTGCAAATAGGCACAGTGAGGATGCAGATGGGCATTGTTTACCCAGTAGCTGCTGCAATATGTTTTCCCAGTTTTGTGTGGTAAAATTAGGTGCCTCGGCTTATATTCGAGTCGGCTTATATTCGAGTATATAGGTAAGTAAATGTATGAAAAATAAATGAACAACAAATAGTACATAAAGTCATTGAGATATTCTTACGCTGCCATCTCCCTCAGTCTTCTTATTTTTTCCTTGACTTCATGCGTTTGCATCGGGGTTTGACCTAAGAAAGGCTGTAGGACATTACAAGGAGTCAGGCTCCTCAGAAGGTGTGACGTAGGGAGTTGAAGCCGTCCATTGCCGGGAAGGTGAAAGGCAACCACCATCTCATTCCACACACAGCGAGGTTCATAGGCGCGCTTTTTACGCCAATGCTCTGACCTTCTAGAACGAGGAGGAGGGTCTGAAGGTCTCACCTCACATGTTTCCTCAGAGATCTTCAGCTTCAGAGATCTGGAGGTGGATTCCGGTCTCCAGAACAATCTTTCCTCCATCCGGTAGACAAAGGGCAGAGGTCCAGAGATGTTCTGGGCAGACGGCACAGTTGGATGGTCATTGAACTGGTCGGTGTTGGGCCGGTGAACTACAATGTAGTGAGCAATCTCCTGTTTGTAGATGTCGGTCCCCAGAATCCTCAGTTGAGGTTCCCCACCCTCGCAGTGCTGAGTCTTGTACAAGGACAGAAGGTAGGACAATGGGAAGGAAAGTCTGAAGTTGCCGTACCGAGAAGCCGATTTATCAAACGCCGGAGAGCTGGCATATTGTTCCTTTATCTCTGTCTGGAATCTCTCGGCATTTCTCACACGTCGGACTTTGTCATAGGCCTGTTGGCGAGCGCTCTCTATGTCTTCTAGACAGATGTCTGCACTCCAGAATGAGAGGTCTCTGAATTCTTCTCTCTCGTGGTCTCCTCTTCCCATGAAAGATTTTGATTTCAGAATTTCTTGTAAAGATTCCCAATCGGTGGCATGCTGCAGCTTCATGACGGGGAAGTCTATCATTAGACGGAGAGAGAGATCAGTGTGAACACTGCCAATGTTCTCCTTCATGGTTTTCCCGGCTGTCTTTATATTATCCAGAGAAGTCAGGTCACTACAAGTCTCCTCGATGGACAGTAATTCTCCAGATCTGTAGTATCCGCGGCAGTTTTTGGAAGTTTTTATCTCCTTTAGATTTTGCTCTGCAGAGGTCTGCATTGTGCCCGGGAAAGTCTCAGCTCAGCGCCCGCTCTCAGCACCGCTGCACATTTCCAAAATAAGCAAAAAGATCTTTAGATGTTGACTAGGTTATGATTGCATGGACACACCTTGTGGTCAGATAGCAACAAATAAACAGAAACTCGATCTCCCGAAGCTTTGCCATATTTGTATATAAAACTTTCTGTAGAAACCGCTTGTATCTTGTGCAAGTGATGGGGACACCTTGTGGTCAGATTACAACAAGAAGAGACAATGGACTTCTGCTTACTGCAGCAAAGACAAAGCTACGGGCGGCACTCATCTCTCTTGTAGGAGAAGTTCAAGCAACAAAAGTACCGTGATCATTACATGGTAGTTTATGGGGTGTAAAAATCAAGACGTTACTTTTTCAGACACAAATTTGAGACCAGAAGTGTAAATTATCTTTCTTTTTTTTTTAACAAGAAAGTGTAAATGATCTTTTAGTTATGCCTTGAAGAAGCGAACCTATGAACATCAGATGACAACTCAAAGTGTATCATTACTGCTCACTGATTGGGTGCTCGAAGTTACTGCACATCATTACTGCTCACTGATTGGTTTCTAGAGGTTACAGCGCATCATCTCCTCGCTGTCTGCATGTCAGAAACCATGAATCCGACCGAGACAGAAGTACAATTAAATCACACTTGTTTAATAATAATAATAATAATAATAATAAAAAGATAAACAGAGAAAACCTAGTCAAAACATAGCTAGAGTTCAGGAACCGGATCGGATAATCAGACAAACCAAATATCAGAGAGCCAGAGATCAATGTAGTAGAACAGCAAGCAGGATGTGGAGCCAGAAGGAACGTCAGCCAACAGGAACGCAGGAGATAGTCTCTGTGATGTTGACCAAGGTGAAGGCAGAGATCATCTGAGCTGGAAGGCTTAAGTAGGCAGGACTGACGAGCAGGATCATCAACAGGTGAGTCACTGTGGAGAGATGGGAGCTGGCAATTAGTCGACAGCTGAGCGGCCAGCTCAGAGAAGGAAGGGCTGAGCCCAGCCCTGACACTGCACACCATGGACTGGGGTGGTGAGGGGACCCATCAATAGACAGAAAAACTCCTAGGGATCCTTGAACTCTTGGTATCAGTGGCAGTACTGGGGGGAGGGTGTGATCAATGGCAATGTTGATTTTTTTTTACCGATTACCAATTTAAAGAGGAGTTTCAACACTGACCACTAGGGTCGTCCCGATACCGATACCAGTATCGGTATCAGGACCGATACTGAGCATTTGCAGGAGTACTTGTACTTCCGCAAATGCCCCCGATGCCAGATCCAATACTACCCCCCCTGCCATCGTGGCCAGCGACGCAACACCGCCGCATAACGCAACGCCGCCGCCTAGTTAATCAGCGGGGAACATTACAGCTTCCATTTGAATAGCTGTGTGTTCCGCGCCGCACTGCGTATAGACACTCCCCCTTGCTCGGGATTGGACGGGTGATCTGTCTATCAAAGTGCCCGTCAAATCCCGAGCAAGGGGGAGTGTCTATACGCGGCGCAGCGGGGAACACACAGCTATTCAAATGAAAGCTGTAATGTTCCCCGCTGATTAACTAGGCGGCAGCGGCATCTGCATCTAGGTATGTGGAGACATGGCTGCATATGTGGGGGGACATGGCTGCATATATAGGGGGACATGGCTGCATATGTGGGGGGACATGGCTGCATATGTGGGGGGACATGGCTGCATATGTGGGGGGACATGGCTGCATATATAGGGGGACATGGCTGCATATGTGGGGGAAATGGCTGCATATGTGGGGGGACATGGCTGCATATATAGGGGGACATGGCTGCATATGTGGGGGGACATGGCTGCATATATAGGGGGACATGGCTGCATATGTGGGGGAAATGGCTGCATATGTGGGGGACATGGCTGCATATGTGGGGGGACATGGCTGCATATGTGGGGGGACATGGCTGCATATATGGGGGACATGGCTGCATATATGGGGGACATGGCTGCATCTGAGGGGGACATGGCTGCATATGTGGGGGACATTTAAAAAAAAGTATCGGCGAGTACTTGAAAAAAAGTATCGGTACTTGTACTCGGTCCTAAAAAGTGGAATCGGGACAACCCTACTGACCACTAATGTAATGGAAGCATTTATAGTAACCACCAATGTAAGGAGGAATTTACACTGACCACCTATGCAAGGGGGACCTTCACACTGGCCTTGCTCACCTTTGCGCCCCAAACTGTAATTCCTTCTATTCTATTTCTTCTCTGCACACCCCACACTACCCCCCCCCCCCAACCAATTTGCTTACCTTTGCAGAACAGGCTGATGTTAGGCTTAATGACCCCAGTTGTAGGCAGGCCTTTCAAGCATGCCCCTTTATCAACCCAGGGGGCAGCATTCAGCAGAGGTGATGGTGGATATGACCTCAGGGGGGCATGTTATACATATGAATGTTGCCTTTATTTACATATGAATGCCACTGGTCGTGGCTATTTACATATGAATACCAGCGCTATTTACATAACAATGCCGTGTATTTACATGTAAACACGGGGTCTGCAGGTGAGTCATCTGTACACAACAATAGGGCAGAGCTGGGTAACATTAGTAGCAGAACTTCACACTGAGATTTCGGGACACAGCACAGGACTAAAGCTTCAAGGGATGAGGGCATTTAAACTTGGAAAGTTGGCAAGCATGAGGCATCTGCTTTGGGACCAAAAACAATGATTGGGCCCAGAGCAGCTTCCCCTTTTGCCCTGCCTTAAAGACGGCCCCAAACATTTTTTTATATAGTTTTGGATAAAGTGGGCAAAGGTTAGAACTCCTTTCAAGTTGTTATTGTTGTTTGTGTCCTTAAATCTACATTTTTGAAATTTTGACTGAAACAGGAAATGAAGGATGCTCATTGTAACGGTCACCACCGTTTACGATTCCCATTCCACCGACCCAAGACAGCTTATCCGCCACTCCACAATCCAGCAGACAGGACCCATTCCATTTCCCAGAATAACGAGACACAAGCTATGTTCTCTGGTTCCAAAATGAATGAATGCTTTTAATGGTAAAATTCAGTCTGTTATACGCTAACGAGTCTCCAATACACATCCCACAGACTTTTTGGCACCGGTCTGACATAATTAACATGACCTAATTACTACACCTGAGAAGTCAGACGTTATGACTCTCACCTGCTATTCACATCACATGTTATCATCAATAGTATTTTCACACCATACAGTGTCATTGGCATCCACAATGAAAGGCCTTTCAGAAGCCAGACTCAATTAACACCTCAAAGTTAGACATCTGACCTTTCCAGACTTAGGGCCAGATTCTCAAAAGAATTACGCTGGTGTATCTACAGATACACCGGCGTAATTCGAATATCCCGCCGGCGTATCATTGTTTTGTATTCACAAAACAAGATACGCCGGAATTACGCTAGGATACGACTGGCGTAATTATCTTACACCGTCGTATCTTAAATGTAATGTTACGCCGGCCACTAGGTGGCGTTTCCGTCGCTTTCTCATTTGAATATGCAAATGAGCCTGATACGATTGCCAAACGTCTTTGCGCCGCCCCGTCGTAGGTTACGTCATTTCCGTAAGCGTAAACTTACCCCTGCTATATGAGGGGTAAGTTTACAAAGGTCCGGCGTATGCCATGTTAAGTATGGACTCGGGACAGTGTCGTGTTTTTCCGTCGTTAACATCGTTTACCTAAGCCGTTCGCGAATAGGGCTTTGCGTAAACGACGCTCACGTCGGCTTCATTGACTTTTTCTGACGTGAGTTGGAGCATGCGCTATTTTTACGGCCGGCGCATGCGCAGTTCGATCGGTGCGGGGGGCGCGTTTAATTTAAATACAAGCCGCCCCCTTTGATTTACGCGGGGATACGCCGGGCCATTTACACTAAGCCGCCGCAAATTACGGAGCAAGTGCTTTGAGAATACGGCACTTGCTCCTGTAAGTTGCGGCGGCGTAGTGTAAATAGCTTACGCTACGCCGCCGCAGATTCTACGAGAATCTGGCCCTTAATTAGTACAATAGACACAAAACAGTATTAACATCACACAATGGACAATGAAATATCTTAGGAGGACTCAATTAGCATCTCAACAGTCTATGTTACACATTGAATGAGAACACTCTATTGACCTGTTGGGGTCAGAATAAACCAACAGCTTGTAATATTTCAAGATATCCTGAAATACATTGTGAATTATCATTACTGTCCCATCTCATGTAATCCGAGATATCATTTCTCAGTCATCCTATGCCCCTATCGGACATAGGATGACCCTAGACCCAAGAGTCATTGATGAAGCTGGCACAGGAGAGTACCCCGCATCCTTCAAAAGTCTCAGAGTATCACGGGTCACTCCATTACACTCATTCCAGAGAAAACTGTCTAAGAGAGGATTAGCGTTGCTTTGTGGAGATTTTCTTGCACTTCCTGTGTGTTGCTTTGACTATTTTAGTGATCTTTTTATGACACAAGTATGTAAAAATATTTTTAAGACCATGTATTGAAGATTTCCATTATTCATGTGCTAATGAACCGGTTGAACTGCTTTGTGAGCTCAGGACAGGACATTATGCTACAGGAATGTGGGGGACGGGAAAGGAGTTGAACAACCCAAATGTCGGAAGACAAATGAACGGTTGTTTGCAGCCCTCCGAGAAGAAATGAGCCATAAGAAACTTTCCCTCATAGGGAGGCCCAATCAAATAGATGTTTATTATACTTCTTGTATACGACGTACATGCTTATTTGTTAGGAATTCCATGTGCTCCTTTCTGTGAAGGCTAGTTATAGGTGGGGGGAGGGGCCATTTGTATGTTACTGATGTAAAATTGGTGAGGGGCAGGGCTGGACTGGGACAGAAATTTGGCCCTGGACTTCATCCAGACTGGCCCACTTTGACAGATCTCTCCCATGGCGGCCGGACAACTCCTGCCACCCAAGCCCCCTCTCCCGCTTCACTAGCCACTAGCCGTTCTACTTTATTAGAGTAGAACGGCTGGCACTGGTACTCTTATAGGCAGTACCAGTGGGGAAGCTAGACATTATTTCACCCGGGGCAAAGAATCAGTTTGGTGCCCCCCTTATGGGACAAGATTAGGCAGAAGTGAGAAACTCCCAGGCCATAGCTGTTGAGTCAGCTGTCTGTCCCCTCCCCCATGCTCCTCTGTCCTCCCCCCTGCTCCTCTGGTCCTCCCCCTGCTTCTTTGTTCCCCACCAAGTGAGCGCTGCGGGGAGGGAGAGGAGGTGAGCGCTGTGGGAAGGGAGAGACAGAGGAGCAGAGGGGGGAGGCGGTCCACTGTCACTGAAGCCGGCCCACTGAGCCATCGGCCCACTGGGAAACTCGCTGTAGTCCCAATGGCCAGTTCATCCCTGGTGAGGGGACACACTGTACACTTTTGCTGCCATAGTGCTAGGTAGGTGCTGGGAGTCCAGTGCGTGTTTGTGCCTTTAAGGAGGGGTGGACTCCCTTTAGGCTCACCTGCCCTCTATCCAGGGCCGGTGCTACTCTTTTGCACTCTAGACAAGAGCAGTTACTTTCCCCGTCCCCCACAAAAAAATAAAACTACACACTGCATTCCCTTCTCTTCCTTCTACCTCTTTCAGGCCTACCTACATGGTCCCTGGACCCCCTATGGTGATGGTTGTGTCAAGTGACCCCCTATAGTGATGATATTGCCAGTTGACCCCCTATGGTGGTGGTGGTTTCAGGTGACCCCCTAGGGTGGAGGTGACTTCCTATGGTGGAGATGGTGTCAGGTGACCCCCTAGGGTGGAGGTGATGTCAGATGAACTCCTATGCTGGAGGTGGTGTCAGGGGACCCCCTATGGTGATGGTGGTGTCAGATGACCCCTGATGGTGCAGGTGATGTCAGGTGACCCACTAGGGTGGAGGTGATGTCAGGTGACCTCCTATGGTGAAGGTGGTTTTAGGGGACCCCTATAGTGATGATAGTGCCAGGTGACCCCTTATGATGGTGGTGTCAGGTGACCCCATAGGATAGAGGTGATGTCAGGTGACCTCCAATGGTGGAGATGGTGTCAGGTGACCCCCTATAGTAGTGATAGTGCCAGTTGACCCCCAATAGTGGTGGAATCAGATGACCTCCTATGGTGGAGGTGGTGTCCGGTGATCCCCTATAGCAGGGATCTCCAAACTTTTTAAACAAAGGGCCAGTTTAGTGTCCTTCGGGCTTTACGGGGGCCGAACTGTGGCCAGTGTGATTAGAAAATGTTCCAGCATCAGTGGGAGAAAAAAAATTGCCCCATCATTAGTTTCAATATTTTTGGTTTTAGCAGGAAGAATAGTGTCCAATGGTTGGTATCAATGGAAGGAATAGTGCCCCATTGATGGTGTCAGTGGGAGGAATAGTGCACCATGGTTGGTATCAATGGAGGCGATAGTATCCCTTTAATAGTGTCAGTGGGAGGAATAGTGCTCCACCGTTTGTCTCAGCAGGAGGAGTAGTGCCCCATCGATGATGTCAGTGGGAGAAATAGTGTCAGTGTGAGAAATGGTGCCTCATCCTTGGTGTCAGTTGGGAGAATAATGTCCCAAGGGCCAGATAGAGGCAAGCAAAGGGCCGCATTTGGCCCCCGGGCCGCAGTTTGGAGACCACTGCCCTATAGTGATAATAGTGCCAGGTGACACCCTATGTTGGTGTCAGGTGACCTCCTATGGTGGTGATGTCTGGTGACCTCCTAGGGTGAAGGTGATGCCAGGTGACCTCCTATGGTGAAGGTGGTGTCAGGTGACCTACTATGGTGGAGGTGGTGTCAGGGGACACCCTGTAGTGATTATAGTGCCAGGTGATCCCCTATGGTGGTGGTGGTGTCAGGTGACCCCCTAGAGTAGAGGTGATGTCAGGTTACCTCCTATGGTGGAGGTGGTGTCAGATGACCCCCTATAGTGATAAAAGTCCCAGATGACACCCTATGGTGGTGTCAGGTGACCTCTTATGGTGGTGATCTCTGGTGACCCCCTAGGGCGAAGGTGAAGTCAGGTGACCTCCTATGGTGAAGGTGGTGTCAGGTGACCCCCCCCAGGGTGGAGGTGGTGTCGCGTGACCCCCTATAGTGATAATAGTGCCAGGTGACACCCTATGGTGGTGTCAGGTGAGCTCCTATGGTGGTGGTGGTGTCTGGTGACCCCCTAGGTTGAAGGTGATGTCAGGTGGACTCCTATGGTGGAGATGGTGTCAGGTGACCCCCCAAGGGTGGAGGTGATGTCAGGTGAACTCCTATGGTGGTGGTGGTGTCAGGTGACCCCCTAGGGTGGAGGTAATGTCAGGTGACCTCCTATGGTGGAGGTGGTGTCAGGTGACCCCCTAGGGTGGAGGTGGTGTCAGATGACCCCCTAGGGTGGAGGTGGTGTCAGATGACCTCCTATTGTGGAGGAGGTGTCAGGTGACGCCCTATAATGATTATAGTGTCAGGTTATCCCCTATGGTGGTGGTGGTGTCTGGTGACCCCCTAGGGTGAAGGTGATGTCAGGTGACCCCCTATGATGGTGGTGGTGTCAGGTGACCCCCTATGATGGTGGTGGTGTCAGGTGACCCCCTATGATGGTGGTGGTGTCAGGTGACCCCCTATAATGGTGGTGGTGTCAGGTGACCCCCTAGGGTAGAGGTGATGTCAGGGGACCTCCTATGGTGAAGATGATGTGAGGTGACCCCCTATAGTGATAATAGTGCCATGTGACTCCCTATGGTGGTGGTGGTGTCTGGTGACCCCCTATAGTGGTGGTGGTGTCAGGTGACCCCCTATAGTGATGATAGTGCTAGGTGACTCCCTATGGTGATGGTGTCAGGTGGTCCTCTTACCACTGAAGGATATAGAAGTAATCCTTGGCTTGATCCAGAGGTTGCAGGAAGGACAGAAGAGCTCCGATCCACTGATTTGACTCTTAAAGCCCCAGCACAGCCACCTGGGGAGGAGGGGAGGAGGGAAGGAGGGGGGTACCCCTGACACAGACCACCCAGGTCCCTTTAGCTGGAGTCCGCACTGCTGTCATACAAGTCCTCCACTGACCAGCACAGCGCCTCCACTGCCTGGAATCCCGGCTCCATGACGGAAAGAGAAGGCCAGATCTGGCACACCAGACCCCGCCCACTCCTCCATTGGGAAAGAAGACACTTCAAGTGTTGAGCCTCCACCATCCATGCCGCACTACTGACATCGCCACCTGTGATTGGTCAGCTGGGCTTAACTGTGAATGGCGGCAATGAGGACTGTAATGATTTTCCTGTTTATCTGGCTGAGGCGAGAGCATGTCAGTGTACATGTGCCGATTGGGCTCCGTCCTTCTACAATGGCTGTGACTGTGCCCCAGGCGGCAGTACACCCTTAGGCGGCTGCCTAGTCCGCCTATTGATATCACCGGCCCCGCCTCTACCTATCCGTTAGAATACACGTGCTTCTACTATGGAGGCGCTCGTAAATGTCTCGTATGATAAGCTGATTGTGAAACATTCATTATCCTACTCACATGGCCCGCGACTTGGCAAATCACCTGACCAGTTCTACTGGTTTCTCCCGGCTGCATCACTGGTGGCTTCTGTCTAGTTGTTGTTACCGGGAATTTCTATGTTTCCAGTATTACATAATGTGACATACTTGCCAAATAAAACATAGACTAGGCAGGGAACTGTTGCTGTACACTCACCGGACACTTTATTAGGTACACCTCGCTAGTAAAGCGTTGGACCCCCTTTCCCCTTCATTCTTGGTGGCATGGATTCTACAAGGTGTTGGAAACGCTCCTCAGGGGTTTTGGTTACGCAGTTACTGCAGATTTATCGACTGCACATCCATGATGCACATCTCCTGTTCCACAACCCAAAGGTGTTCTATTGGATGGGATGTGGTGAGTGTGGAGGCCATCGGAGTACAGGGACCTCATTGTGCAGTGGTGAGATGCAGGGCCGATCCTAGGAGGGTGCATGGGGTGCCCGGCACCCAGGCGCCCAGAGGGAGGAGGCGCCGAGGTGTCAGAGTGCTTCCCTCCCTCCTCCTCTCCTTGACCAGGCTGTGCCAAAGCGTTGTTATTGCGAGCCAAAACACGAGCACAGTAGCACTGTTAGGGTGGCGCCAGGAGCGACAGGAACCGTCGCCGCCCGCTTACATTTTTAACTTGTGCCTCAATTCCAAGCGAGCCGCTTCACTCCAAGAAAGTCGCGGACTACAATTCCCAGAAGCCATGGCGGCAGACATCACGTCATTGAAGTAGCTAGCTGACTTCGGTGACCTGCGGCCGCCACCGTGGCTTATGGCAATTGTAGTGTGCAACTTCCTCGGAGTGAAGCTGCTCGTTCGGAATTGAGCCACAAGTTAAGAATGTAAGCGGGCGGCGGCGGCTCTTGGCGCTCCTGGCGCCACCCTAACAGTGCTACCGTGCTCGTGTTTTGGCTGTAAATAACAACGCTTTGGCACAGGTCAAGGAGAGGAGGAGGGAGGGAAGCAGTAGCACTCTGACACTTCGGCGCCCCTGTGTGCTGAGGCTCCCGGTTGGTGGTGTGAGTCTTGAGAAAAAAGCAGCAAGCCTCAAGGAAGGAGAGGAAAGAAAAGTACAATTCCGGGCTTTATGCTGCGGGGCCTGCCTGGGCACACTTCTGGCTGCAGTCAGTGCATGTAATTACCCCCAGCACAGGAGCATCGCCATCACCCCCCCCCCCCAGGAATGGAGGAGGCCATGCAACTTGCAAGAAAGAGGACCTGTCCTGCTAAGCTGGCAGCTGCCAATGGACCATGAGGTGAGAGACCCTGACCCCCACATGATCATTCTATTTATTTCCCCCCTGCTGAGAGCTGCCCATTACCAGTGGGTCCTGCTGGAAGCTAGCCATGGCCAGCAGGGGCCACAGGTCATGACCACCTTCCAGCAGGACCCACAGGTCCGCGGCCAGCCCCCTGCAGGACCCACAGGTCCGCAGTCAACAGCCCCCTGCAGGACCCAGAGATCCCTAGCCAACCCCCTGCAGAACCCACAGATGTATAGCCAGCCCCCTGCAGGACCCACAGATCTGAAGCCAACTCCCAGCAGGACCCACAGGCTGTAAGTCCTGCTGGGAACTGTCTGCGGACCTGTGGTTCCTGCTGGCCCCCTGACCTCATTGTCCAGTGGTGAGATGATTGGAGGACAGTGACCTTATTGTCCAGTGGTGAGATGATTGGAGGACAGTGACCTTATTGTCCAGTGGTGAGATGATTGGAGGACAGTGACCTCATTGTCCAGTGGTGAGATGATTGGAGGACAGTGACCTCATTGTCCAGTGGTGAGATGATTGGAGGACAGTGACCTCATTGTCTAGTGGTGAGATGATTGGACAGTGACCTCATTGTCTAGTGGTGAGATGATTGGAGGACAGTGACCTCATTGTCTAGTGGTGAGATGATTGGAGGACAGTGACCTCATTGTCCGGTGGTGAGATGATTGGAGGACAGTGACCTCATTGTCCAGTGGTGAGATGATTGGAGGACAGTGACCTCATTGTCCAGTGGTGAGATGATTGGAGGACAGTGACCTCATTGTCCAGTGGTGAGAGGATTGGAGGACAGTGACCTCGTTGTCCAGTGGTGAGATGATTGGCCAGTGACCTCATTGTCCAGTGGTGAGAGGATTGGAGGACAGTGACCTCATTGTCCAGTGGTGAGATGATTGGAGGACAGTGACCTCATTGTCCAGTGGTGAGATGATTGGAGGACAGTGACCTCATTGTCCGGTGGTGAGATGATTGGAGGACAGTGACCTCATTGTCCAGTGGTGAGATGATTGGAGGACAGTGACCTCATTGTCCAGTGGTGAGATGATTGGAGGACAGTGACCTCATTGTCCAGTAGTGAGATGATTGGAGGACAGTGACCTCATTGTCCAGCGGTGAGATGATTGGAGGACAGTGACCTCATTGTCCAGTGGTGAGATGATTGGAGGACAGTGACCTCATTGTCTAGTGGTGAGATGATTGGAGGACAGTGACATCATTGTCCAGTGGTGAGATGATTGGAGGACAGTGACCTCATTGTCCAGTGGTGAGAGGATTGGAGGACAGTGACCTCATTGTCCAGTGGTGAGATGATTGGAGGACAGTGACCTCATTGTCCAGTGGTGAGATGATTGGAGCTCTGTGCCACCAGTGCCACCAATAAGTGCCTATTAGATATGCCAGTCAGTGCAGTTCCTCAGACGTCACATATCCTGTCCCTGCTGTCATCCCATCTATAGATCATATCCACATCTCAGAACGAAGTAGAAACATAAAGATACATTTACAAATATAAATGGAAACAAGATGAAAAATGTATCAAACCAACCCAATGTACTTCAGTGCTTGTTGTACAGACAATGTACATTGTGCACAGCAATATGGATACAAAGAGTTGAAGTTGGGCCGCAATTGTGAGGACTAACACTAGATGGCAGCAGATGACAACGTACTTGTAGTTTACTGCACTTGGGCCGTATTACTGCACTTGTCACATCATTAAAATCGCTGCTCCAGAAAAAAATACAGTTTAAAAAAAATTCTAAATGTTTCCGCGAACGTCCATTCGATGGTTCTGGATGCGAACTGAACGCGCGGGGGGGGGGGGGGGGGGTTGTTCGGCTCATCCCTAGTGCTCAATTCTCCCCTAACTGCTTCAGTGCGGCAATATAGCCAAAAGATTGCTTCAGCGCAGTTCTCTAGTTCTGGGGGGGCGTCCTCAAACATTCTTTCAGAACCCGCCCCCTTGTGTGCCCCCTGCGGCGTGCAGTGGTGCTCTGTGACTCCTATGTCCCTAGGACACTGCTGATCACAGATCAGGGTAAAGGACCAATCAATGCAAGTGACCCTTTACCATGTGATCAGCTGTGTCCAATCACTACTGATCGGAAGTGAACAGACTTGTCGGTTATCGGCAGTTCTTTCCTCAGCCGCTGTGTCTGTGTGAGGAAATGCGTGCCGATAACTGGCGAGGCCGTCAGCAAACCGTTTACACTGAGTGCCATTAGTGCCAATCACCTATCAGTGCCCATATCTGCTGCCTATCAGTGCCACCTCATTAGAGTCCATCAGTACCGCCCCATCAGTGAGCCTCATCAGGGCCCATCAGTGCCACCTTATCAGTGGCCATTAGTGAGCCTCATCAGGGCCCACCACTAACGCCTTATCAGTGCCCATTAGCGAGCCTCATCAGGGCCCATCACTGATGCCTTATCAGTGCCCATTAGTGAGCCTCATCATGGCCCATCACTGCAGCCTTATCAGTGCCCATTAGTGAGCCTTATCAGGACCCATCAGTGCAACCTTATCAGGGCCCATTAGTGAGCCTCATCAGGGCCCATCAGTGCCCATTAGTGAGCCTCATCAGGGCTGCCTTATCAGTGCCCATTAGTGAGCCTCATCAGGGCCCATCACTGCAGCCTTATCAGTGGCCATTAGTGAGCCTCATCAGGGCCCATCACTAACGCCTTATCAGTGCCCATTAGCGAGCCTCATCAGGGCCCATCACTGATGCCTTATCAGTGCCCATTAGTGAGCCTCATCAGGGCCCATCACTGCAGCCTTATCAGTGCCCATTAGTGAGCCTTATCAGGACCCATCAGTGCAACCTTATCAGGGCCCATTAGTGAGCCTCATCAGGGCCCATCAGTGCCCATTAGTGAGCCTCATCAGGGCTGCCTTATCAGTGCCCATTAGTGAGCCTCATCAGGGCCCATCACTGCAGCCTTATCAGTGCCCATTAGTGAGCCTCATCAGGGCCCATCAGTGCCACCTTATCAGTGCCCATTAGTGAGCCTCATCAGGGCCCATCACTGCAGCCTTATCAGTGCCCATTAGTGAGCCTCATCAGGGCCCATCACTGCAGCCTTATCAGTGCCCATTTGTGAGTCTCATTAGGTCCCATCAGTGCCCATCGGTAAAAAAAAAAAATTCTTATGCGCAAAAATTAATAACAGAAGCTAAAAAAAAAAAAATTTCCCCAAGATTCTAAATTTTTTTTTTTTTTTTTTTAAACAAGTGATTGATAACCACGCTCCCTATATGTTAACAATAAAAAATATAAAACAGATCAATAAAGTTCAAAGACAAGAGCAATACCCATCAACCAGCCAAAGCAACTCAATGGAAAATTGACCAGAGACTGCGACTACATGGAATGACCAGAGACTGCGACTACAGGGAATGAGCAGAAGACTGCGACTACAGGGAATGAGCAGAAGACTGCGACTACAGGGAATGAGCAGAAGACTGCGACTACAGGGAATGAGCAGAAGACTGCGACTACATGGAATGACCAGAGACTGCGACTACATGGAATGACCAGAAGACTGCGACTACAGGGAATGAGCAGAAGACTGCGACTACAGGGAATGAGCAGAAGACTGCGACTACAGGGAATGAGCAGAAGACTGCGACTACAGGGAATGAGCAGAAGACTGCGACTACAGGGAATGAGCAGAAGACTGCGACTACAGGGAATGAGCAGAGACTGCGACTACAGGGAATGAGCAGAGACTGCGACTACAGGGAATGAGCAGAAGACTGCGACTACAGGGAATGAGCAGAAGACTGCGACTACAGGGAATGACCAGAGACTGCGACTACAGGGAATGACCAGAGACTGCGACTACAGGGAATGACCAGAAGACTGCGACTACAGGGAATGACCAGAGACTGCGACTACAGAGAATGAGCAGAAGACTGCGACTACAGGGAATGACCAGAGACTGCGACTACAGGGAATGACCAGAGACTGCGACTACAGGGAATGAGCAGAAGACTGCGACTACAGGGAATGAGCAGAAGACTGCGACTACAGGGAATGATCAGAAGACTGCGACTACAGGGAATGAGCAGAAGACTGCGACTACAGGGAATGAGCAGAGACTGCGACTACAGGGAATGAGCAGAGACTGCGACTACAGGGAATGAGCAGAGACTGCGACTACAGGGAATGAGCAGAAGACTGCGACTACAGGGAATGAGCAGAGACTGCGACTACAGGGAATGAGCAGAAGACTGCGACTACAGGGAATGAGCAGAGACTGCGACTACAGGGAATGATCAGAAGACTGCGACTACAGGGAATGATCAGAGACTGCGACTACAGGGAATGATCAGAGACTGCGACTACAGGGAATGATCAGAAGACTGTGACTACAGGGAATGATCAGAGACTGCGACTACAGGGAATGATCAGAGACTGCGACTACAGGGAATGATCAGAAGACTGCGACTACAGGGAATGACCAGAGACTGCGACTACAGGGAATGATCAGAAGACTGCGACTACAGGGAATGACCAGAGACTGCGACTACAGGGAATGATCAGAAGACTGCGACTACAGGGAATGATCAGAGACTGCGACTACAGGGAATGATCAGAGACTGCGACTACAGGGAATGATCAGAAGACTGTGACTACAGGGAATGATCAGAGACTGCGACTACAGGGAATGATCAGAGACTGCGACTACAGGGAATGATCAGAAGACTGTGACTACAGGGAATGATCAGAGACTGCAACTACAGGGAATGATCAGAGACTGCGACTACAGGGAATGATCAGAAGACTGCGACTACAGGGAATGATCAGAAGACTGCGACTACAGGGAATGAGCAGAAGACTGCGACTACATGGAATGATCAGAGACTGCGACTACAGGGAATGAGCAGAAGACTGCGACTACAGGGAATGATCAGAGACTGCGACTACAGGGAATGATCAGAAGACTGCGACTACAGGGAATGATCAGAGACTGCGACTACAGGGAATGATCAGAGACTGCGACTACAGGGAATGATCAGAGACTGCGACTACAGGGAATGATCAGAGACTGCGACTACAGGGAATGATCAGAGACTGCGACTACAGGGAATGATCAGAAGACTGCGACTACAGGGAATGATCAGAAGACTGCGACTACAGGGAATGATCAGAAGACTGCGACTACAGGGAATGAGCAGAAGACTGCGACTACATGGAATGATCAGAGACTGCGACTACAGGGAATGAGCAGAAGACTGCGACTACAGGGAATGATCAGAGACTGCGACTACAGGGAATGATCAGAAGACTGCGACTACAGGGAATGATCAGAGACTGCGACTACAGGGAATGATCAGAGACTGCGACTACAGGGAATGATCAGAAGACTGTGACTACAGGGAATGATCAGAGACTGCGACTACAGGGAATGATCAGAGACTGCGACTACAGGGAATGATCAGAAGACTGCGACTACAGGGAATGGTCAGAGACTGCGACTACAGGGAATGATCAGAAGACTGTGACTACAGGGAATGATCAGAGACTGCGACTACAGGGAATGATCAGAGACTGCGACTACAGGGAATGATCAGAAGACTGCGACTACAGGGAATGATCAGAGACTGCGACTACAGGGAATGAGCAGAAGACTGCGACTACAGGGAATGAGCAGAAGACTGCGACTACATGGAATGATCAGAGACTGCGACTACATGGAATGATCAGAGACTGCGACTACATGGAATGATCAGAGACTGCGACTACAAGGAATGACCTGAAGACTGCGACTACAGGGAATGAGCAGAGACTGCGACGCACTAATTCTCTGGGGGGTGGTTTCAAGCCCCACCCTACCCCCCTCCCCTTAGCTACGTCCCATCACTATATATAATACATCACACAGCCTATAACTAACACTCTACAGCAGGGGTCTTCAAACTATGGCCCTCCAGGTGTTCAGGAACTACAATTCCCATCATGCCTAGTCATGTCTGTGAATGTCAAAGTGTTGCAATGCCTCATGGGATTTGTAGTTCTGTAACAGCTGGAGGGCCGTAGTTTGAGGATCCCTGCTCTACAGGAAGGAAGGACAGACTCTCAAAGCACCAGCTATGGCAGAGGCGACAGTTCCTATAAACATCAAGGACATAGAGCTGGTGAGAGGCAGGAGCCTAAAAGGATCAGAATGCTCTCATGTACGCAAAATGCTTTTGTCCATTGAGGATATTTCTAACACATTCACTGTTACTGAATGCAAAATTCCTCTTACTGAAACAGAGAAGAAGATGCGTTCTAAACTCACAGACGCAACAAATCATCATTTTCAGCATACACAGGGATCATTTCAAATCCCTAATCTACAGCATGGCACCCACTTGTTCTCATTCTTGAAAATTTGTGAAGAAGAAAGTTTTACAACAAAAGAATTTCGATCTGAACCTAGACCTGAACCTAGACCTGAACCTAAACCTGAACCTAGACCTGAACCTAAACATGAACCTAAACCTGAACCTAGACCTGAACCTAGACCTGAACCTGAACCTAAACCTGAACCTAAACCTGAACCTAAACCTGAACCTGAACCTAGACCTGAACCTAGACCTGAACCTAGACCTGAACCTAGACCTGAACCTAGACCTGAACCTAGACCTAGACCTGAACCTAGACCTGAACCTAAACCTGAACCTGAACCTAGACCTGAACCTAGACCTGAACCTAGACCTGAACCTAAACCTGAACCTAGACCTGAACCTAAACCTGAACCTAGACCTGAACCTAGACCTGAACCTAGACCTGAACCTAGACCTGAACCTAGACCTAGACCTGAACCTAGACCTGAACCTAAACCTGAACCTGAACCTAGACCTGAACCTAGACCTGAACCTAAACCTGAACCTAGACCTGAACCTAAACCTGAACCTAGACCTGAACCTAAACCTGAACCTAAACCTAAACGTAGACCTGAATTTGGTGACCTGTTATTCTGGAGTGCAGGGATTTCTTCAGAGGACACAGAGACTGCAAAATCCAAACCGTACAATAATTTAAGGAAGGTGATTTCCCCTTCAGAAGCCGAAGAAGTTATCTCCCCAGCTTTTAGGGAAGCTTCTCGTTACGGCAACTTCAGGTTCTCTTTCCCATTGTCCTACCTTCTGGGAAAGTACAGGGATCAGCACTGCGGGGGTGGGGAGCCACAGATGAGGATTCTGAAAACTGAGCTCCACAAGCAGGAGATCGCCCATTATATTGTAGTCCACAGTCCTTCTACAACAAAGTTCAATGATTTCCCAATGGTGCCCACTGTGCAACCCGGCTCTGATCCTCTGCCCTTTGTGTATTGGATGAATGGGACATTATACTGGAGACCAGAGTCCACTTCCTGTAATTTTTATATTACCAGATTGCCCAGTGTGTGGAACCATGTGATATTTGCATTCCATCTTCCTGAAGATCAGCTGAAGATCCATCCCAATAGAAGACCTTCTGGGACATCTGACTACTTGTGATCCTGATGAACCTTATTTGGGAGAAATACGCCTAAAAAATAAAGAGGAGGCAGAGAGGTATGTAGAGATCGTGAAGGACCCGAACACTATCTTAAGTTCTACCAACAAGTCAGAAGTCGTGTATACTTACCTCCCACGCCCCAGTACAGACGTCCCGAATCCACGTCGCAAGGAGTGTCGTGTGTCAATTTTCATGAAAAATGCTCCCCCTGAGTGGCCCCTTGAGGACCCACAGCCTCCCAAGGAGGAGAACCTTGAGGACCCACAGCCTCCCGAAGAGGAGAACCTTGAGACCCCACAGCCTCCCGAGGAGGAGAACCTTGAGACCCCACAGCCTCGCGAGGAGGAGAACCTTGAGGACCCACAGCCTCGCGAGGAGGAGAACCTTGAGGACCCACAGCCTCGCGAGGAGGAGAACCTTGAGGACCCACAGCCTCGCGAGGAGGAGAACCTTGAGGACCCACAGCCTCGCGAGGAGGAGAACCTTGAGGACCCACAGCCTCGCGAGGAGGAGAACCTTGAGGACCCACAGCCTCGCGAGGAGGAGAACCTTGAGGACCCACAGCCTCGCGAGGAGGAGAACCTTGAGGACCCACAGCCTCGCGAGGAGGAGAACCTTGAGGACCCACAGCCTCGCGAGGAGGAGAACCTTGAGGACCCACAGCCTCGCGAGGAGAACCTTGAGGACCCACAGCCTCGCGAGGAGGAGAACCTTGAGGACCCACAGCCTCGCGAGGAGGAGAACCTTGAGGACCCACAGCCTCGCGAGGAGGAGAACCTTGAGGACCCACAGCCTCGCGAGGAGGAGAACCTTGAGGACCCACAGCCTCCCTGCACCTCTGATGAACCTTCACTGCCCACCTCAGCAGCATCCGCAGACTCGTTTTAATTTGTGCAGCACACGCAGCCCCGCTGTATCTCTCATCTACATCCTTGGACTTTGATGCATCTTTGCAACACCCGCAGCCTCCACTGAACCAGCTGCACCCGCACACTCTACTGTAAGGTGACCAAATTTTTCAAATTAAATCCGGGGACATATTTTTTTATTTTTTTTACTAGTAATGGTGGCAATCAGCGGTCCAGGACTCGAGCCAAGGCAGAAGAAAATGCGAGCGGAGCTGAATGGGCATGCCCCCGAAACTGAAGAAATATTCCCTCCACTCCGACCAGCACATGATTATCAGAAAGGGGCACAGATAATGGGAGAAAATACACCCCTCTAAGCAGTGTTGTTCATCTTCCTTTAAAAAAGTAACTAGTTACAATTACAAGTTACTTGCCCGAAAAAGTAAGTGAGTTAGTGACTCAGTTACTTTATTGGCAAAGTAACTAGTTACTCGGAAAAGTAACTGATTATTTTTTTTTTTATATTCTACAATACAATTACGTTCTATAACATCTTTAATATCAAAGATGTTTATATTAACTGATTGAAGATTAAAAACACTATATACAGTATTTCAGAACATTTCGTATTTATTTGAACCCAATTCAATAGATTGCAGCGGCGCAGCCTGCCATAGATCATATGAATGGTATGCACAGAAACATAAAAAATAAAAAAATATTTAAACTAGAATTCAAGTGCAAAATTAAGACACACAAATGTAAACAAGGGTAAAAAGAAACAAAAATCTGGCCTTTAATTAGTGCGATTATCTGTATAATAGTGTTAAAAGAAACAAAGGAAAAACCTGGCCATTAGTGCAAATCTCTGTAGCTGTATATTCAGCCTACTAGTGCACAATAAACGGAAGTTTTGTTACTGTACTGATTCTGAATAGTTAAGAGTTGGAGAACACTATCCAAATCTTAACTATTCAATCAGTACATTAACAAAACTTCTGTTTATTGTGCACTAGTAGGCTGAATATACAGCTACAGAGATACAGAGATTTGTACTAATGGCCAGATTTTCCTTTGTTTCTTTTCAAACAATTATACAGATATAGATAAATCATTGCATTAATTAAAGGCCAGATTTTCCTTAGTTTCTTATACTAATAGGACTATAGGAGACAAAGGAAACTCTCGCCTTTATTAATTAGTGCAATTAACTGTATAATACTGCAGTGCACAATAAACAGAACACTATCCAACTCTGAACTCCTCTCATCATCTAACTAAACCAGTGGTTGTAACGTAATAGGAGAAGCTTTTCAAATTTTTGGTCTGACAGTCTGTTCCTCTTTGGAGAGAAGACAAGCTTGCCCAGGCTGAACAGTCTCTCAACAGGTGCGCTAGATGGAGTAGCAGCATTGTAACGTAGCGAAATTTTCTTGATAAGAGAAAATCCACACAGAGAGTCAACATTTTGTGCTGAAGATCTTATATAGTCTGCCACCTGGTTTTCTGCTAAAGAGGTTGTTTCCTCCTCATCCTCTTCAAAGGAAAAGAAATCGTTCTCTTTGGCTGAATCTGTGTGATGTTGTTGTGTAGATGTGCTGTTACCTTGTTGTGGTTCTTCAAGGACAATTCTTCGGCACTCTGCCAGCAAACTTGCCTTAGCCTTATCCTTTAACTCCTGTGACCGCAGCCAGCGAAGCTTGAATTTTGGAAGAGTTACGGCAGCAAGTATAGCCTCTTCATTTCCCAGGACATCAGCAAATCTGGTTTTGATAGACTGAAATAATAATCATAATTAGTAGCAGTTGTATTTAGTATTATGAGTACTACAGCAATGTTCACTTAATAAACAATAAAATATGAAATTTAAGTTCTTACTGTGACTATGGCGTCAGGAAGGTCCCTCAGTATTTGCAGGCCACTTTGAAGGGCTTCTGTCTTTAACATTAATGTCTCAATTGTTGGTAGGAGTGTACCATGAAAACAATTCTCTTCTCCCTGAAGTATATCCAAGGCAACTGTAAGGGGCTTCATCGCAATACAGTACTCCTTTAAAAACTGTTGTTCCCTTTCCGTTATTGCTGGCAGTCCTAATTTGGAGGAAATGGTGTTAAGGTCTACCATGGATATTTCACAGATTCGAGCCAGGGCATCATAGAAGGAATTCCATCGTGTTGTACAAGGTACAAGCAGCTTTTTTGACACCAACTCATCAACTGTTTCAGTAGCCAAAGCTGATCGACTAGTCTTGTTCCATAGGGCAGTACATTTGGCAGTAGCACTTCTATAAACAGCCTTTGTTGCAGATTTTGACAGCAGCCACTTGTCTACATCTGTGCATGAAATCAGGTTCAGTGTGTGTGATGCACATCTCTTGTGGGGGGGCAAAGTGATCACATCACCATCAATATCATCACCTCTTGCATGTAGAGCATCATTAATGTCTGTAAAGGTCACCTCATCTTCGTCTTCCTCAGAATCACTTTCCTCAAGTGGCTGGTACCTTTTAAATGCTTTTACAAAATTTGAGCCATTATCAGTCACTGTTGCTGTGATTTTGTGTGTTATCCCATATGTTGAGTGTATATTGTCAAGCTCAACTGCTATGGCGTCATGACTATGATGCCCCTTAAACCGTCTGCAGGCAAGAGCTGCTTTCTCTCTTTCCAGGTTATGTGGATTGATCCAATGTGCTGTCACACCCAGGTAACTTTTATTGTGGCAAGTCCAGATGTCTGCTGTAGTTGCAATGTACTGTAATTCCTCAAATGTTTTTTTGAGCTCAATCATCATTTTTTCGTATTCACTGTCCAAGAATTTAGCAAAAGTGTTTCGGCATGGGGCAACCCCCTTTCCTCCTCCTCGTAGTGGTATTTTAGAAAGGATAGCTCTGAATGACTCAGACACCACAGTGGACAGGGGGAGCATGTTTTCAACAACATACCTTGCAATCAATGTATTCAGCTCGGGCTTGGTCACCTGATGTTGACCAGAAAAATCGAGCGTTGCTTGTTTTAGGAGAGACGGTCCGGCTACTCCGCTAGCTGAATTCGGGGTTGGGTTAGCAGCAGCAGCAACAAGTGTCACGTTAGCATGTGTTGATGTGAGGTGCTTCAAAAGATTGGAGTTGCTTGAAGAAGATGTGGACAAAGTCTTTTTTCCTGAGCATAGCGTGCATGTTACATAAACATTCTTGCCTTTAATTTCAATCAAGGAGAAGTAGTCACGGTACTTCCAGTTTGAGAATGCTAACTTTGATCTTCCCCAGCTCGTCGCCATTGTTGCTGACGGCTGGTGGTGTGGCACTCCACTGGTGGGGGTACTGGCAGTGTGGTACGGTGGTACCTGACCGTGATCTGAGTCTGACTCCTTGATTCCTCTCTTGTATTTTTTTTTTTGGGGGGGTTGGGGTGCACCTAAATAAAAGCAAAAAAAAAATGGGCGTGTCTTCTTTAAAATACATGGCAACTATGATATAGAATTTAAGGTTTATCATTCATATGCCTTTTTTTCTTTGGGTGACTTTTCTACTGCAGGGCATGTTTTTTTTTAAACCTAGAAATTTAGAAAGGATTTTAAAGGTGGACCACATTCAAAAAAATAAAAAATAAATATTGAGTACAGTGCTAGTGCTACTATGAGGCTCATGCCTCTCTTGTTTTAAATAATGTTTGCTGCTAATTTAAATGCAAGCCTTTGGTAGAAGTTGCAGTATATAATACAAGACAAAACCGCAATATTCTAAGCATTGTTTTACAGCTGGGATCCTATTTTTTCCTATCGATGGAAGTATTCTGCAACTTCTAACAAAGGCTTGCATTAAAATTAGCAGCAAACATTAGAAAAAGAAAGGCATGAGCCTCATAGCACTGTACTCAATATCTTTTTTTTTATTTTTTTATTTTTTGTATGTGGTCCACTGGTCCTCCACTGGTCCACCTTAAAATCCTTTCTAGATTTCCAGGTTTGGTTTGTATGATATTATTGGTATAGTATCAGTCAGACTCAGCCAGTAGCACAAAGTTCATATTTCGCCACAAGCCAGGCCTAATGCGGCCTTAGACTAGGCCGCCCCCCCCGTTCCAATCGGCTCCTCACCTGGGACCTGGCTGAGTGGCTGGTGGCTGCGCAGGGGCAGGGACCACAGTCGGTCGGTCGGTCTCTGCTGTCTGCTGGCTTGCGCAGGGCAGGGGCAGGGCCACAGTGTTGTCTGGTGAGGTGACTGCCTGGAACCCTATAATTCATGAAAGACACACAGGTTAATATTGGTGAATGATATCACCTCAAAAAATTACATTGTCTAATTGTAAAGCTTAAAATACTCCAATTATCTGTCTATAAATATATAACAGGCTTATGGACAGATAATTGGAGTCCTTGAGCTTTACAATTACAATCAAGCAGCACTGCAGCCACAGTGTCAGCTCAGCCAGTAGGCTAGCACAAAGTTCATATTTTGCCACACCAGGCCTAAGGCGGCCTTAGACTAGGCCGCCCCCCCAGTTCCAATCGGCTCCGTCCTCACCTGGGACCTGGCTGGTGGCTGGCTGCGCAGGGGCCACAGTCGGTCGGTCGGTCCGTGCTGCTGTCTGCTGGCTTGCGCAGGGCAGGGGCAGGGCCACAGTGTTGCCTGGTGAGTGGTGAGGTGACTGCCTGTGCCTGGAACTCTATAATCCATGAAAGATACACAGGTTAATATTGGTGAATTATATTACCTCAAAAAAAAATTACATTGCCTAATTGTAAAGCTTAAAATACTCCAATTATCTGTCTATAAATATATAGCAGGCTTACAGATAATTGGAGTCCTTAAGCTTTACAATTACAATCAAGCAGCAGCAGCAGTCACAGTGTCAGCCAGTAGGCTAGCACAAAGTTCATATTTTGCCACACCAGGCCTAAGGCGTGGCAAAATATGAACACTGTGCTACTGCCTGAGCTGAGAGTGACTGTCTGACAATGCCTTGCTGGCTGGCTAGTGGCTACTGCTGATTTTAATTGTAAAGTAAAGTAAGCTTAGTACTCTAATTACTCCAATTATTATCTGACTGTCAGTGTCACTAAGCCTATATTTAACTACAGTTAAAATTGGAGTCTAAGCAACAGACAGTTCCCCAGTCTTTTCAACTTGAACAACTGCTCATGAAGTATAAAAAAGGACCAGTGTATGTGTGTGTCACACCGACACCGTGTGACCAACTGCTGAGTGCTGACCACCTGAGCGCATTACGGTGCTGCCCGGTGCACCTCACCTCCTCCTGTCTGCTGGCAGGGCCACAGTGCTTCACTTGCTGCCTGGTTCGGTTCCACTCTGGCTAGGCCTCAGGCCTGAGGCCTTGGTCCGGACTCAGGTCCGTGGTGGAGCGGAGCCTCCGCGGGGGATGGGTCACTCGGGTCGGGTGTGATCGTCGGCGGGCTCACACGCTCTGCTGCTCACTGTGCTCAGTCAGTTGCCGAGTGAAGTCACGACGCGAGTGTCACACCTCACGCGGGTCTGACCGTCTCAGACTGCAGACGGCCGCGGGCGGGACCCGGGAGACTCCAGGGGGCGCGTCGCATGCGCCAAGTGAAGCCACTTCTGCCACTGTGATTGGGTGGGTGACTGTCTGTCAACTCATCATCATCATCACATGCATCGATGTCAAAAAAATTAATGATTGGTCGCCGGCAGGCATGTGACTCTCTCAGTGTGGGTGGCGCTGGCAGTGCCAGGCCAGCGCCACCCACACTGAGAGTCACATGCCCACCGGCGACCAATCATAATTTTTTTGCATGTGATGATGATTGATGATGACACAGTCAGTCACTGAGTCACGACACTCACCCACCCAATCACAACCGGTCCGTCAATGCCATCCCGCCGGCCCTGAGGTGTAAGTAACGAGGTAACGGAGCAAATGTAACGGCAACGGCGCTCTCGCTGGGGTAAAAGTAATCAGGTAGATTACTAGTTACCCCTTGCCGGGCAATCGTTACGTAACGGCGTTTATTTAAACGCCGTTACTTACAACACTGCCTCTAAGATAGTAGAAGAGGCGGAGTGGGGGCGTGTAATTCAGATTATTTTTTTAAATTCTGTACTGACTGTCTTTGAATTTGCCCCAG
Organism: Rana kukunoris; assembly: GCA_029574335.1. NCBI lineage: Eukaryota > Metazoa > Chordata > Amphibia > Anura > Ranidae > Rana > Rana kukunoris. Next base: position 4,811,086 of record CM056049.1, on the reverse strand, counting down.
CTCCTGTTTAAATCCAATCCAGGGACAAAACCCAGGGACAGACTTGGTCTGGGGACAGTGTCCTCAATCAGGGGATGTCTGGTCACCCTAATCTACTGCCTCTCTGCTGCAGACACAGACCTGCTGCATCTCACCTACATCCAGGGCCGCCATCATGGGGGTACAGCCGATACAACTGTAAGGGGCCCTCCTGGGCCAGAAGAAGGAAGGGCGGCTGAAGGGGGGCCGTGTTGTGCTGTTCTGTGTCATTGAGCTCAGACATTCAGCTCGTTACTGCCACCTCTGGCTACTATATGCATGTGCACCCCTCATATGAGCCGCCTGTACTGTGCTCCTCTGTGTCATGTTGTGTCAGCTTTGTGAAAATGAGCTGGGACTAGGAAGGAAGATTTCCTTAACAAGTAGGGGATGTGAAGGGAAGGGAGGGGGGCTGTTTGTGTACAGGGAGGGGCCAGAGGATTGTGTGTTTACAGATTTGTGCGTGTGAGGGGGCTGACACATATATATAAAAGGTGTGAGGGGGCTGACATATACACAGGTGTGAGGGGGCTGACATATACACAGGTGTGAGGGGGCTGACATATACACAGGTGTGAGGGGGCTGACATATACACAGGTGTGAGGGGGCTGACATATACACAGGTGTGAGGGGGCTGACATATATACAGGTGTGAGGGGGCTGACATATACACAGGTGTGAGGGGGCTGACATATACACAGGTGTGAGGGGGCTGACATATACACAGGTGTGAGGGGGCTGACATATACACAGGTGTGAGGGGGCTGACATATATACAGGTGTGAGGGGGCTGACACATATATATATAAAAGGTGTGAGGGGGCTGACATATACACAGGTGTGAGGGGGCTGACATATACACAGGTGTGAGGGGGCTGACATATACACAGGTGTGAGGGGGCTGACATATACACAGGTGTGAGGGGGCTGACACATATATATAAAAGGTGTGAGGGGGCTGACATATACACAGGTGTGAGGGGGCTGACATATACACAGGTGTGAGGGGGCTGACATATATACAGGTGTGAGGGGGCTGACATATACACAGGTGTGAGGGGGCTGACACATATATATATATATATATATTAGGGATGCACCGATTATCGGTGGCCGATACATATCGGCCGAAAATAGCGTTTTTGAGTCCCTGCCGAAATAAAGACAAAATGCCGATAATAAAGCTGGGTGAATGGGTGATACCATTTTTTACTAGGAGGGGGAGAGGCAATGTTCATATCAAATGTATGTTGCTGTCCGCCAGACCTGCACATAGTACAGCGCCACTGCCGCTGCTCGCGCTAACTGTGTGCCGACTGCTGCTCGTGCTCCACCTTGTCCTCCGGCTCCTAGCAAGACCTACGTTGTTTGGACTCCCCCCATGGGGGAGTCTCTTGGTTTAGTCCAGCGGCGCGAGCCACGTGACGTCACGGCCTGAGGCGAGATAGGACTCGGAGCGCGCAGGGAGCTGTGTCGGATCGTCAGACAGATATATCTCTAAACACAATAACTTGGATATTTAAACCATTTCTACATCTGGGAAATTTCTAAATCAGATTAATAAATATACCAAACGATATTGTTATGTCAGCAAAAAAGAAATATCACGACTTGCATCTATTTAATGAGATATAATACATACAATTTGACAATGGCATGTCTCACCTGGGAAAAACCATTGAGTTTGCTGTGTTTCCAAAGCTTTATTGTTACTTCAAAGCTTCTGAAATGAATCCTGTTTAGAGACCATAAAATATACCGTATTTATCGGCGTATAACGTGCACTTTTTCCCCCTTAAAAACAAATTGTGGGTGCGCGTTATACCCCTGTCTCTGAGCGTCGCCACCGACATATACGGAGTGCAGTAAACTCGGCCAGGCTCGGCTCCACCCGGGGTCACGCCCTGCGAGAGGAGCCGAGGGGGGCCGAGTGTACCCGTGTGTACTGCGTTTGGTATATGTTGGCGGCGGCGCTCGGAGACAGCGCGGGAGAAGCGGGGAGGACACCACGACGGCAGAAGGTGGACGCCGGACCGGACAAGACCGCCGATGGACGCCGGGCAAGACACTGAAGAGCAACATTTAAACTGTAAATAATTATTTTTTTCCAGGAAATTTCCCTCCAAGAACTGGGTGCACGATATACGCCGGTGCGCGTTATACCCAGATAAATACGGTACTTTTAATTGGCTTTATACAGTATATCCAGTTTATCAGACAACCTTCTCTAACCACGTGATAAAAATGCCAAATGTTCCTTTTGAAAGATCATTTCATCTGAGGCTAACCTTGTTTTTGAGGCCTAGTCAATCAATCAATTTTTTCCATCTCCAGCTGAACTTATGAAATATGTCTATTTCTTCATCATAGTCAGATGATGGGTCATGGTTGTTAAAGCGGAGGTTCACCCTAAAAAAATTAAATACCGTTACATCCAGCATACTGCTGACATCTGCAGTATGCTGGTATTTTTTTTTCCGCTGTACTTACCGTGTTATACTTCTTTTCACCTGGCTTCCCGGGTTCTCACGGCCCCGGGGATTAGGCGCTCCTATGAAGATGCGTAGATGATTGACGTGCGGGTAAGGTGCATCACGCGTTCCGAAAATAGACAAAATGGGACTCGACTTTATACGGCGCCTGCGCAGTCAGCTGTACACGGCAGGTGCAGGCGCCGTATAGCGCCATATACAGGTAGTGCAGAATTATTAGGCAAGTTGTATTTTTGAGGATTCATTGTATTATTGAACAACAACCATGTTCTCAATGAACCCAAAAAACTCATTAATATCAAAGCTGAATATTTTTGGAAGTAGTTTTTAGTTTGTTTTTAGTTTTAGCTATTTTAGGGGGATATCTGTGTGTGCAGGTGACTATTACTGTGCTGAATTATTAGGCAACTTAACAAAAAAAAAATATATACCCATTTAAATTATTTATTTTTACCAGTGACACCAATATAACATCTCAACATTCACAAATATACATTTCTGACATTCAAAAACAAAACAAAAACAAACCAGTGACCAATATAGCCACCTTTCTTTGCAAGGACACTCATGCAGCCCGCCATCCATGGATTCTGTCAGTGTTTTGATCTGTTCACCATCAACATTGCGTGCAGCAGCAACCACAGCCTCCCAGACACTGTTCAGAGAGGTGTACTGTTTTTCCCTCCTTGTAAATCTCACATTTGATGATGGACCACAGGTTCTCAATGGGGTTCAGATCAGGTGAACAAGGAGGCCATGTCATTAGTTTTTCTTCTTTTATACCCTTTCTTGCCAGCCACGCTGTGGATTACTTGGACGCATGTGATAGAGCATTGTCCTGCATGAAAATCATGGTTTTCTTGAAGGATGCAGACTTCTTCCTGTACCACTGCTTGAAGAAGGGGTCTTCCAGAAACTGGCAGTAGGACTGGGAGTTGAGCTTCACTCCATCCTCAACCCGAATAGGCCCCACAAGCTCATCTTTGATGATACCAGCCCAAACCAGTACTCCACCTCCACCTTGCTGGCGTCTGAGTCGGACTGGAGCTCTCTGCCCTTTACCAATCCAGCCACGGGCCCATCCATCTGGCCCATCAAGACTCACTCTCATTTCATCAGTCCATAAAACCTTAGAAAAATCAGTCTTGAGATATTTCTTGGCCCAGTCTTGACGTTTCAGCTTGTGGGTCTTGTTCAGTGGTGGTCGTCTTTCAGCCTTTCTTACCTTGGCCATGTCTCTGAGTATTGCACACCTTGTGCTTTTGGGCACTCCAGTGATGTTGCAGCTCTGAAATATGGCCAAACTGGTGGCAAGTGGCATCTTGGCAGCTGCACGCTTGACTTTTCTCAGTTCATGGGCAGTTATTTTGCGCCTTGGTTTTTCCACACGCTTCTTGCGACCCTGTTGACTATTTTGAATGAAACGCTTGATGGTTCGATGATCACGCTTCAGAAGCTTTTCAATTTTAAGAGTGCTGCATCCCTCTGCAAGATATCTCACTATTTTTGACTTTTCTGAGCCTGTCAAGTCCTTCTCTTGACCCATTTTGCCAAAGGAAAGGAAGTTGACTAATAATTATGCACACCTGATATAGGGCGTTGATGTCATTAGACCACACCCCTTCTCATTACAGAGATGCACATCACCTAATATGCTTAATTGGTAGTAGGCTTTCGAGCCTATACAGCTTGGAGTAAGACAACATGCATAAAGAGGATGATGTGGTCAAAATACTCATTTGCCTAATAATTCTGCTCTCCCTGTAGAGCCGAGTCCCAATTTTATCTATTTTCGGAACACGTGACGCGCCTTACCCGCATGTCAATCATCTACGCCTCTTCATAGGAACGCCTACTCCCCGCAGGAGTGAGAACTCTGAGCCGGGTGAAAAGAAGTATAAGTCGGTAAGTACAGAGAAGAAAAAAAAAAAGACCAGCATACTGCAGATGTCAGCAGCAGAGGAGTTGTTAGGGTGTGGCTAGGTAGGCTGAAGCCCCGAATGTCCCCCCGAAAAGCCCCGAGTCTCATGGCCGCAGGTCTAAATTATTAGCCCCGAGTGAACGGCGAGCGCCGGGACTGATCTGATCCCAAGCGCTGCCGAATGCAGCCGAGTGCCATAGCAGCAGGTCCGTCTTCTGGAGCCAGCGCAAAGCCTGTGATGGACGTCTCACTGGTCCAACCAATGCCATGTCTGCGGGACGTGTGACGTCCATCATAGGCGCTGCAGAGCTCCAGAAGGCGGGAATTACAAATCAGCGTAGTATCCACGCACCGGAAAGATGGAGGCCTGATAGTTCACAGTGATGGGCACAGTGGCGACAATTGATGTCACAGTGGTGGCAATTGATGGCATGGCACAGCAGTGACAATTGATGGCAGAGTGGCTGCGTTTGATGGCATGTCACAGTGGTGACAATTGATGGCACAGTGCTGGAAGGGGGTACAAGTGCCCAGTATTGAAGGGGTGAAGCTAAAAAAAATTGGGCAGAAAATAAAGTTTCACCCAAGCACATAAAACCTCCCCAAAATATTTTTGAGGCCCCCCCTCACCCCCTCATATAAGCACATACAAACGTAAATACTGAAGTTTGTTGCCATTTGACGGGTGCACACAAATTTAAGGTTTGAAATGTTGGGTATCTATTTACTCGGTGCAACCTCGTATTTTATATTTTACCCAATAAATTGGATAGTTTGTGCGCTTGTGCGCCTTTACATTCACTTTAATTCTTTTTTTTTTTTTTTTTACTGAAATTTTACCTTTGCGGTAAATATCCTGTGACATAAAAATGATATAATGTTTCGACGATTTATGCAAATTTCAGGGCTAAAATTATTTGTTTAAACGTGTGCAAAAAATGAAAAACTAAAATGCTTTTTTTTTTTTTAAGATTCATTTCTTTATTCAAATGATAGTCATGTTTCTGTGTCCTTTATAAGAAATTAGACATAATTAAGATCATTAATGTAACATAATAAAATTACATAATTAGCAAGAGAGCAATTGAGAACATACATTACTGCAAGAGAGACAACTCATCGACAAATATAGAAAGGGACCAGGGAAGTGCAGTGAGGGAAGGAAGAGCCATGAACATAGAAAAAAATATATCAAGCTTCGAGAGTCGTAGACTCCGAAGCCGAAGTCCTAGCCCCCCACTGGTCAAAATTTGGGGCCCCTAGGACCTATGGATCTGGAGATTTGGTGCTCCTTGTGCAGCCTGTCAGAAGCTACATATAGAGCGGCCAGTATAAATACAAGCTGACACACTCTGTTTGCAGCAGACTGAGAGGATGAGCTCACGGTGCCTCTCCTCACTTCTTGTCAGAGGCACTGAGCTCAATGGACAGCTTGGAGTCTTGGACCAATGGTAAAGCACCATTGGTCCAAGCTATCCAATAAAAATGCTGCAGTGTCATAGAAGGGGGCGAGTGTCTTAAAGAGAAACTGCAGTCTGTTCACATAATATATAATAAAAACATATTTGCCATTCTGAAGCTTCCCTCCAGTCACTTTGAATATTATTTTATATATACTGTGATTCTGTACTTGCCAAATATGCTGCAGAAATCTCCCTCCAATGAGTCCGGCTGCAGCCATTTCAACCGTGGGCAGTTGAAGCTGCTGACTGTTCACTTCCTAGATTTACACAGAGGCACACCTCCAGATCTGCTGTCCTGCAGCTCTCATTGGCGTTCGTATGACTCATCTCCCCTCCCCTCCTCGCAAACTCTCAGGAGAGTAAGAGAGAGAGCTGTGCATGATGTCATAAGCCTAGGCTAAAGACCAGACAGGAAACAGGAAGTGGGTTGTATAAGGAAACAGGAAGTGGGCTGTATAAGGATAGATATTTTGTTCTCTCAACCACTTAAGGACCGCCTCTTGCACATTTACGTCGGCAGAATGGCACGGCTGGGCACATGTACGTACCTGTACGTCCCCTTTAAGTGCCCAGCCGTGGGTCGCGGGCGCGGCCTGAAGCTCCGTGACCACAGCCACGGGATCCGATCGCCGCCGGTGTCCCGCGATCGGTCACAGGAGCTGAAGAATTTGGAGAGGTGAGTGTAAACACACCTTCCCCTTTCTTCACAGTGGCAATGTCACTGATCCTCTGTTCCCTGATATAGGGAAAGGCGATCAGTGACATCACACATCCAGCCCCGCCCCCCTACAGTTAGAAACACATATGAGGTCACACTTAACCCCTACAGTGCCCCCTAGTGGTTAACTCCCAAACTGTTATTGTCATTTTCACAGTAAACAGTGCATTTTTATAGCATTTTTCGCTGTGAAAATGACAATGGTCCCAAAAATGTGTCAAAAGTGTCCGAAGTGTCCGCCATAATATCTCGTTTTGCGGGAAAAAAAATCGCTGATCGCTGCCATTAGTAGTAAAAAGAAAAATATTAATAAAAATGCAATAAAACTATCCCCTATTTTGTAAACGCTATACATTTAGCACAAACCAATCGATAAACGCTTATTGCGATTTTTTTTTTACCAAAAATAAGTAGAATACGTATCGGCCTAAACTGAGGGAAAAAAACGTTTTTTTATATCTTTTTTGGGGGGATATTTATTATAGCAAAAAGTAAAAAATATTGATATTTTTTTTAAATTGTCGCTCTATTTTTGTTTATAGCGCAAAAAATAAAAACCGCAGAGGTGATCAAATACCACTAAAAAAAGCTCTATTTGTGGGGAAAAAAGGACAACAATTTTGTTTGGGAGCCACGTTGCACGACCGCGCAATTGTCTGTTAAAGCGACGCAGTGCCGAATCGCAAAACCTGGCCGGGTCCTTTACCTGCGTAATGGTCCGGGTCTTAAGTGGTTAACATATAGCTGATTATTTATATGTATCACTGTATAGAGATATTCAAGAATATATTGCCTTACATTGTATAATACATATTAACTAAATTATACACCGTACTTTGAGATTTTTATCCGATTAATCAAAACAACAATTAGCCAACTAATCAATTATGAAAATAATCATCTGATGCAGCCCTAGTTGGAGGTAAATAACCATGACAGCTGTCTTATTGAGAATATCCGTGGATCTTCCTAACATCCTGTATATACCTCTCTGCCTCCTCTATTTCTAGGGGTTTTCCTCCCAAAAATGGTTTATCAGCAGCACAAGCAGTCAGATTCTCCAGAAGGTCTTCTATGGGGATCTTCAGCTGCCCTTCATGAAGATGGAATGCAAATATCACATGGTTCCACACACTGTAGACTCCATTTTCATATTTGCTGTATCCTGATGTTGATGCTTTCCAGACATTACCATCTTTAAAAATTGCCACATGGAGAGTATCGGAAGTGGACTCCGGTCTCCAGTATAATGTCTCATCCATCCAGTACACAAAGGGCAGAGGATCAGAGCCTCTTCGGACAGTGGGCACCATTGGGAAATCATTGAACTTGCTTGTAGAAGGACTGTGGACTACAATGTAATGGGCAATCTCCTGCCTGTGGAGCTCAGTACCGAGAATTCTGAGCTGTGGCTCCCCACCCCCACAGTGCTGATCCCTGTACTTTCCCAGAAGGTAGGACAATGGGAAAGAGAACCTGAAGTTGCCGTAACGGGAAGCTTCCCTAAAAGCCGAAGAGTTGGCAAATTGTTCCTTTATTTCTCTTTCAAATTGTCGGGCATTTGAAAAGGAAATCACCCTCCTTACATTATCGTACGCCTCACGTTTTGCAGTCTCTGTGTCCTCTGAAGAAATTTCCGCACTCCAGAATAACAGGTCATCAAATTCAGGTCTAGGTTCAGGTCCAGGTTCAGGTTTGGATTCTTCAGCTGCTGATCTGAAACTTTCCAGGTTGGCGTTCCCAACATTTGCTCTAAAACCTCCTTCTTCACAAATGTTAATCACTGACAAACCAGTGACATGCTGTAGTTTAGAGATTGGAATTGGTACCTGGGAAAGCTGAAAATCATGATCTGCCGTATTCTGAAGTATTTCCATCATCCTTCGTTTACTTTCTGTGTTGCTTTGAGTAGCATTCAAGGAGGTGGAAGTTTCCTCAATAGACAAAAATTGCTTGGGTGCATATAAGCATACTGTTCCTTTTGAGGTTATGCATGTTTGCAGCTCGATGTTTGCCTGTGCCATAGCTGGTGCTTCCACACTGGAGAGTCGGGTCCTCGTCCTTGCTTTCTGTAGAGTGTTGTAGTTGTAGGCTGGGTGATAGATTATATATGGGGGATAGGAAGGCCACTCCTACACCCAGAGTGACATAAGAATACAGAAACGCAACTGAAAGTAAGATAACATACTTCTTATCTTCTCACTAGGTGGGTAGGTGTTTATTTTTGGAAATAAGATAATATATCCCATGACTCCTCTGACAGCCATCTTGACTGGTGTATGCCTAGTGCTTGGGAGTAAACAAAAACCCACCCCTAAAACCTTAAACCCACCCATAGAAATCACGCAACACCTTCTGGATTAAATGGCCACCAAAGGCCCCTTTTATTTAAAATCCAAAAGGTAAAATTAAATAGCTTTATAAAAATAACCAACTTTTAAATATAAAACTTCTTTTTAACATTAAATATATATTTTAACCATTACGCAATAAATTAACCTAACAAAAAACAATTAACCCCAAACAGTTGTAGACACGCGGTTCCTGAGAAAGGGAAAGAAAAAGTGCCCGGTAATTGGCTGTACCCCATAGAAAGTCTTCGGACCTCTAGCCGCGCTCCCATCAGCTCACAAGGCCATGACTTCCTCCTTCGTTTGATTCTTCAGCACGATATACCACTATCCACCCAACCAAATAGGGAAGGTGCCCATCCCATGACGGGCCCCAACTCCTACCAACAACTAAGGTACACCCATCTAATATGTATGTACCAAACCCCACCCAATTCTCAGGAACCCTGAACAAACGCCAACGTCCACCTGAAAAACAAAGAGCATTACAAAACAGACACCCATACCAGACACTTCCCCAGGGAGGGAGGGAGGGAAAAACTGCCTGTGTGATGCCTCACTGTAGATGGCACCCGAATGGATGGCTCCGCCCCCCAGACCTTTTAAGGGAGCTTGCCTCGAGGCATAAGCCCCGCCCCCTGTGCAGCCGCAATTTGCGGCCCCTTCCTTATCCTGTCCCCCTGCTCAGGGTCCCCCCAGTCATGCGCACCTGCGCTAAGGTTCCACCTGCTGCGGAGCTTCCTTGACTGGTGTATGCCTAGTGCTTGGGAGTAAACAAAAACCCACCCCTAAAACCTTAAACCCACCCATAGAAATCACGCAACACCTTCTGGATTAAATGGCCACCAAAGGCCCCTTTTATTTAAAATCCAAAAGGTAAAATTAAATAACTTTATAAAAATAACCAACTTTTAAATATAAAACTTCTTTTTAACATTAAATATATATTTTAACCATTACGCAATAAATTAACCTAACAAAAAACAATTAACCCCAAACAGTTGTAGACACGAGGTTCCTGAGAAAGGGAATAAAAAAGTGCCCGGTAATCGGCTGTACCCCATAGAAAGTCTTCGGACCTCTAGCCGCGCTCCCATCAGCTCACAAGGCCATGACTTTCTCCTTCGTTTGATTCTTCAGCACGATATACCACTATCCACCTAACCAGATAGGGAAGGTGCCCATCCCATGACGGGCCCCAACTCCTACCAACAACTAAGGTACACCCATCTAATATGTATGTACCAAACCCCACCCAATTCTCAGGAACCCTGAACAAACGCCACAGGCGCCCACGGTGACACCTCACCCATGGGCGGCCCGCCACAGCCCTAAGGCCCGTTGTAGACCGTCCTGGAGCCCCAAGACCCACATGTCTATCCCAACCTGGGAAAGGTGCACCCCATCACCCCTTAAATAAAGGCCGAAGTCACTCTCGAGTTCGCAATGGCGAACCACCAACCCACCGTTCTGAATTACAAATTTGGACACTGCCTTATTGGCCTTAATCCGGGCCCTATTGACCCTGTCCACGGAACGAGCACCCCTCCAAGCTAACCTCCCCACCATTTCAGACCACACCAGGACAGTGTCTGGAAAAGCACTGCGCAGGCGCATGAAATCCCATTTGATGTCGCGAATCAACTCGCGAGCAGCCCTTAAGCAGAGATCGTTGCCCCCAACGTGCAGCAAGAGCACATGCGGGGGCCTGTCCAACCTGGCATAATGCTGTACCTCCGGCATCACTCTGGCCCAAAGCATGCCGGGGATACCGATCCATCGCACCGTGGCTTCCTCCCTGGCAAAGCCCAACTGTCTGCCCTCTCTCCTGACCAGAGCCCTCTTAGCCCCCCAGTGAACATAAGAGTGGCCCAAAATCCAAATCAAGCCAATGGGGCCTGTAACGAAAAGAGTGGGGACAACAACAAGAAATTACATACAAGAGAAAACCAAACACACAGAACACATCACACATCCAGAGAGAGAGAGAGAGAGAGAGAGTTGACTTCAGACAGAAACACTCCCCCTTTTTTTTTTCAAAAACCCCAGAAACCCCCACAGAATCGTGCTCAAAACTACGGCCCACTACGACCCCCACAACAACTGTGGCCGAACATATGACCTGAACCGCCGAGACTCCCAGCGACCTATCCGCTGCAGGATATCATCGCTTAAGCCCCAGCGCGAGGCTTCCGTAGCAGCCCCTATCCTAAACGAATGTGAAGAGTAGTCCCTGGCGTTGAAGCCGCCCGCCACCAAACACCGCTTAAAAACAGCCGGAAATTGGTACCTCGTCAGTGGAATCCCGTTCTCATGGACCAACAGCGGACCGGCGACAGGAGGCCTGTCGTCAAGCCAAGCACGTACCCCCTCCACCGGGCAGACCCCAAGATTCGGCACCTTACCCAGCACCACCTTAGACCCCCTCCCCGCCTGGTCAGTTTTTGACCTATGGAGCCATATTGAGACCGAATCAGAAAGTAGGATCACTTCAGACACCTGCAGCCCCCCAGCCACCACCTTAGAGGGGCTGACCAGTTCCCCTACGCGAAAGGCCCCAAAAAAGGCCAAGATGAACGCTGTTCGGAACAACCCAACCTCAAACGATGATGAGCACACCTGAGGCAACATTCCAAGCAAAGATTCCAACATAAGCAGCGAAACCGGCCTCCTGGTATCCGGCCGAACGCGGCCCTTCCTATATCCCCGCAAAGCCTTGCGGACCACGAACGACTTAGTAACGTCCTCCACCCCGTTGATTTGGAAGAGGAAAGCCAATGCCGCCATTTTTGTGGACAGCGCAGAGACCGACACCCCATCTTCACAACATCTACCCAAAAAGTACAACAGCAAATGCAACCGTTCCTCAGCCGAGGAACCAACCCCCAGATCACTTACCAGGCCGTGCCATTCCCGCCACACCCTCTCATAAGCCCTCCACGTGGATTCAGCTACTGACCTTTTCACCAATGCCATCACTCGGCCAAAACGAGGTCCCACAAGCCACTGGGGCACGGCACCCCTTCCTGCTCCGCCTCCGGAGCCAGGCGCCGGAACCGATCCCACTGCAAACGAGAAAGGGCATCAGCCACCTCATTTTCAACCCCGGGAATATGCACTGCACAAACCACAATGTTCAAATCCAAACATTTTAGCACTAACGCACGCAGCAGACGAACCACCGGCAATGACGAAAGCCGACAAAGAAGTAATGGCTTGCACCACACCCAAATTGTCGCAGTGAAACCTCACTCTCCGATCCTTGAACTCCTGACCCCACAGTTCCACCGCCAACACAATAGGGAACAACTCCAGCAACATCAAATTCCGAATCAACGGCGACTCCACTACCTGCTGTGGCCACCGCCCAGCACACCACTGTCCCTGAAAATAGGCCCCGAAACCCACCGAACCCGCCGCATCGGTAAAGAGCTCCAATGCACTGGCTGGGACCACCGGGGCCAACCAAAGGGATATACCATTGTAGTTTTCCAGAAACGAGTCCCAAACTCTAAGATCCTCCCTATGCTCGCGACCCAACTGCACAGAATGATGAGGAGCCCTAACCCCCGCTGTGGCCGCCGCCAACCGGCGGCAAAAAACCCTCCCCATCGGCATAATGCGACAGGCGAAGTTGAGCTTCCCTAACAACGACTGCAACTCCCGTAACTTCAACTTTGAACTACTGGCCGCCCTTGCGACGGACTCCCGCAAGTCCACCAACTTGTTTTCCGGGAGCCGGCATTCCATCCGCCCCGAATCAATAACAATGCCCAAAAACTTCAGCTCCGTGACGGGTCCCTCCGTCTTGTCACGCGCCAGCGGGACCCCGAATACCTCGCAAACGTGCTGAACCGTGGCCAGCAAGATCATGCAAGCCCGGTCATTAGGCGGTCCGACCATCAAGAAATCATCGAGATAATGTAACACCGACGCCAAACCAGACAAGTCCCTTCACCACCCACTCCAAAAAGGAACTAAACAACTCAAAATACGAACACGAGATGGCGCAACCCATGGGCAAGCACCTATCCACAAAAAACTTCCCGTCCCAAAAACACCCCAACAACCGCACGCTCTCCGGATGAACTGGCAGGAGCCGAAACGCCGATTCGATATCGGTCTTGGCCAACAAGGCCCCGCGCCCAAATCGCTGAACCCAGCGCACGGCCTCATCAAACGATGCGTAGGACACCGTACATAATGCCGGGTCAATGGCGTCATTCACCGACCCCCCTTTAGGGTAAGAGAGATGAGGAATGAGCCGAAACTGATTCGGCTCCCGTTTCGGAACCACCCCAAGAGGTGACACCACGAGGCCATCCACAGGCGGGACATCAAACGGGCCCGCCATCCTACCCAAACCCACCTCCTTCCGGAGCTTGTCAGACACCACCTCTGGGTGCTCATAGGCAGACTTCAGGTTAGCCGTCAAAGGAGGGATGATGGCCAAATCACTCGGAATCGGGAAACCCTCCTTAAAGCCCAACCACAAGGCCCGTGCAGCTACCCTGTTCGGGTACCTACTTAGGTACGGCGCCATCTTTTCCACCCTCACCCGCGTCTTCCCTTTTTCCAGTGTCACCTGCCTTCCTGCCCTTCTTGAAACACTTTGACAAGGGGTGGGCCCCGCCACAACCTGAACACTCGTGCCGGAAGCAACAAGAGCTCCCGAACTTACAGGAGCTCTCATTGAACTGCCAGCAGAAACCTTTTCGTTTTGCCGCCGACAATGGGGAGGACTGAGCTCCCCCGGCCCCTTCACGAAAGGGCTGAGGCACTACCCTGGCCTGAGACATGAGCCTCATCCACAAGGCGATATCCTTCTGATTCCATTTTATCTCAGGCCTCCATGCCTTCTTCTGCCTGAACTGCTCATCATATCGCAACCAGGCTCCCCCCCCATACACCCTCTGCGCCTCGCTGATAGAATCAATATAACTGAACAAGCCCGTACACTGATGCGGGTCCTTCTCCCCGATCACGCTAGCCAAGATATAAAACGCCTGAGCCCAGTTCGCGAAAGTCCGGGGAATAAGGCGGAAGCGCCGTTTTTCCTCTTCCTCCTTCTTACTCTCATCAGGCTTCACCTTATCCAAATTGAACTTCTCCAGGGGCAGTAATGAAAATATTTCCACAAACTCCCCCCTCCAGATACGTTCCCGCACCTCCTGCTTCAAGTGTGAACCCAAGGGTGCATCATAACACAGGTATACCTCGCAACGGGCCGAGTCAGACAACCGAACACCATCAGCCGTCAAACCCGACGCCGATCCCGACTGTGCACTAACTTGCGCCACCCCAGAAGGAGACCCGCTAACCACAGCACCCGCCACCGACTCCCCAAGCACCGGGGTCGGCACCACTGACTGGCCAGCGGGGGACAAACCCCCACTCCCACCCGTAAGCGGCACAACCACAGACACTGCTTCAACTGTACTAGCAACCGGAGGGACCAACCACGCAGCCGTGGGAGGCCCCGAAGCAGCCGGAGGGGGAACGACCGCCCCCCCCCCCCCGGCCATGGCCCTACATCCCTGCAACATGGACAAAAGCAACTGCTGCAACATGAGTGACCCGACATCCAAGACACCCCCCCCCCTGCCCACCACCAACCGAAGAAGTCCCCAACATAAAAGAACCCACCCCAGCAGAGGGACTGGAAAGAGGCAGAGAGGGTGCAGGAGGAAGCAAGGGAGGGGAAGAAAACACAGAAGGAGAAGATACAGGAACAGACATAGAAGCGCTCTTACCCGGCTGCCCAGCAGAAACAGTCCGACCAGCCGCCGATCCGGATCCGCGTTGGAGCCCCGACGGGCCCGCCACCTCCTCTGGACCATCAGAGTCCGTATCCGAGATCTCACCCTCAGACCGTTGGTCCCCTTGCCCGGCAAGGGACGTTGAGCCCGCAGGCAAGGCCATGGAACTGCTGCCTGAAGAGATGCTGTGAGCCCCTGAGTCTGGCCGTACCATGTCCATCGTTCTCCCTCGCCGAGCCCCCTGCGAAACAGCAGTAGCCGCTCGCGATACGCTGTCGTCACCCCTCACTGGACCTCCACTTCCTCCGCGACCAGCCGGAGCCGCCCTGGCTGCTGAGCTCCCAGCCGTGCCCACCGATCTCCCCCGCCGCGAAGTGCCACGCGGAGCGGATGGACCCACCCGCGCTACCGTTCTGGATGGTCCCGCCACGGGTCTAGCAGGCGACGGAGACGCCACCCGCCGACCCGATACTCGCTGTGGCCTAGGCCTCTTGCCAGCATCCCTGGGAGCCTCCCCAGACAGCCTCCTCCTGGACCCTGAAGGGTCAGCAAACAGGCTCTCATCGCGCCGATCCCCCGCCAGAGACCCCCCTGGAGACCCACCCGGGCTGTACCTGACCGGGGGCCGCGAACGCCTGGCCGGACGTGGCGAGGGGGGGGGGGGGGATCGCTGGACCTACTCTCTCCTGGATCAGGGAACAGCTCCAGCAGCTGCTCTGCATACCAGTCTGCCCCATGGATCCTAGCAGCAGCCCTCAGGCGCTCCACCATCCCTTCCAAACGATCCATATGTGAGGCAGCAGCACAGAGAAAAACTGCCTGTGTGATGCCTCACTGTAGATGGCACCCGAATGGATGGCTCCGCCCCCCAGACCTTTTAAGGGAGCTTGCCTCGAGGCATAAGCCTCGCCCCCTGTGCAGCCGCGATTTGCGGCCCCTTCCTTATCCTGTCCCCCTGCTCAGGGTCCCCCCAGTCATGCGCACCTGCGCTAAGGTTCCACCTGCTGCGGAGCTTCCTTTATGTGAGTAATGAACACTACACACCTTCTTATGTCTGAGGCCTCTTACACACGACCGTTTTCCTCGACAGAATCCATCAGGAAGCGTGGTGGCAGAGGTTTTTTGACGAGGAAAACGGTGGTGTGTGTGTTTTTCGTAGAGAAAACTGTAGTGGAACTCGCCGAGCAAAAAAGAGAACAAGTTCTCTTTTTCCTCGTCGGGAGTCTCAATTTCCTCACCCTGTTTCTCGTCGGGCTGGTTTACGGCAAGAGACACGTTTGTGTGTATGCTTAGAAACCCGCGCATGCTAAGAATAAAGTATGAGACGGGAGCCCACCTTCGGTAAAAGTAGCGTTCGTAATGGAGATACCACATTCGTCATGCTTTAGGGCCAATCCTAGGGTCACAGGCGCCTGGGTGCAGAAATATTTTTGGTGCCCCCCACATGGGCGTGGTCATTTTACTAACTCCGACCCTTTACAAATGTTTCTATGGCAATGACTCAACCACAGAGATGCTCCTTCTGGACAGACACCCACCTATGCTCGGAACACTAGTTCTGGACAGTGTAGTGGTCAATATAGTGGTCAGTGCAGTGAGGTGGACAGTGTAGTGTAGTGGTCAGTGCGGTGAGGTGGACAGTGTAGTGTAGTGGTCAGTGCGGTGAGGTGGGCAGCAGTGGCGGCCCTTCCATAGGGACGCACGGGCGCCGCCCCCCTCCCGCAGTCACAAAAAAATAAATAAACGGGCCCTTTAAGAACTTTTCTTCGGCTATAATGTCATTTTGACATTTTAACCGCAGTTCTGGCGGCCATCTATAGAGGGCGCTGCAGCGCCACCTCCTCTCACAAATAACACACATTCAATGCAATGCATTGAATGTGTGTTATCATTGTTGCCAGCTGCCTGGTCTATTCATTTAACCGGACATGGGTCGCCGGTTACCCGAATAGCGGCAGCTGGTTGGCTGAGAGGAACTGCCTATCAAAGCCAGCGGCTCTGATAGGCTTTTCCAGTACCGCTCTCCGGCTCTCGAAAGTCTATACTCGGAGCGCAGGTAACCTGCGTTCCTTGCATAAGACTGATGGCCGTTTCAGCCAATCAGGTTCCCGGATTCTGGTTATCAGGAACCTGATTGGCTGAAGCTTCACCACGGCGGCAGAAGACATCAGGTAAGTGCATTTTACAGGGAAAGGGGCGACAATGGGCGCAGTGGCATCATGGGGCACAGTGGTGACAAAGAGCACAGAGGCAACAATTGGCACAGTGGCATCATGGGGCACAGTGGTGACAAAGGGCACAGTGGTGACAATGGGCACAGTGGCGTCATGGGGCACAGTGGTGACAATTAAAGGGCACAGTAAAATGCACAGTGGCATCAATGGGCACAGTGGTGACAATTAAAGGGCACAGTGGTGACAATTGGCACAGTGGCAACAATTGAGGGGCACAGTGACTGCGTTTGATGGCATGGCATAGTGGTGAAAAATTGATGGCACAGTGACTGCATTTGATGGCATTTGAAAGCAAAAAACGAATAAAAACAAAAAAAAACTATTTTTTTCAAATTTCATGAATATCCAAAAAAAAGCAACAAGAACGAATAAAACTGATTTATTTTTATTTTTTTCTAATTTCCCGAATCTCCAAAAAAAAAATAATGAAGCAAAAACTTTTTTTTTTTTCCCCGCAGTGCACATGTCTAGGAGTCATTATATCATCATCTTCTCACCGCGTGTCCAATGCCTCTGAAAACCAGCAATTTAGGCACACATGTAAAGCTCGCCTTACAGGCCGTATGAAAAGTTATTCCCACACCCAGATTTCGGTGACTGCGCAGAAATACAAGTGAAAGTAAGATAACCTTCCCCTTATCTTTTCTCTGGGTGAGTAGTTGTCTGTATTTAGAGATTATATAATCATTTATCTCACACCTCACTGGTCTGCACACTATCAAGTATCGAGCAACAATCTTCACCTGAATAATATGAAGTACACAACACACCCACCTACGCCCTTCATCTAGGGTTGCCACCTCATCCCTTTAAAACAGAACACATATGAATTGCACAGGTTCTGAGGCTAATTTAACCACTTCAGGCCCGCGCTACCGTCGGATGACGGCAACAGCGCGGGCCTGAATATCCCAAATGCCGTCATTTGACGGTAGGGTTGCCACCTCATCCCTTTAAAACAGAACACATATTAATTACACAGGTACTGAGGCTAATTTATTGCAGATAAGGCACCAAGTGAATTTAATTACCACCTTAATCAGCCACAGAACCTGTGTAATTAATATGTGTTCTGTTTTAAAGGGATGAGGTGGCAACTCTATTTGACGGCATGTACTTCAGGCGTTCCCAGCGCGCGCTATAGAGCGCGCTGCGGGGAAGCCCTGTGTTGTCCGTGTCCCTTGGACACGGCCAATCACAGATCGCGGCAAACGGCCAATCAGAGTGGCCGTTTGCGATGCGATCTGTGGGTGAATGAGAGATGATCTCTCATAGATCATCTCTCATTGCCGTTTTACACAGAGACAGCGTCCTGTCTCTGGAGGGGAGGAGCCCGATCTGTGTTCCTTCCTACATAGGGACACAGATCGGTCACCCCCCCCTCCCCCCACAGTTAGAACACACCTAGGATACACATTTAACCCCTTCCTCACCCCCTAGTGGTAACCCCTTCAATGCCAGTCACATTTATACAGTAATTAGTGCATATTTATAGCACTGATCGCAGTATAAATGTGAATGGCGCCAAAAATGTGTCAAAAGTGTCCGATGTGTCCGCCATAACGTCGCAGTACCAATAAAAATCGCAGATCGCCGCCATTTCTAGTAAAAAAATAAAAAATAATAATAATTCTCTCCCCTATTTTGTAAGCGCTATAACTTTTGCGCAAACCAGTCACTTATTGCGATTTTTTTTTTTTTTTTTTTTTTTTTTTTTTTTTTTTTTTTTTTTTTTTTTTTTATAACAATAATTTTTATTAAAATTTTTCACATAGTAAACAATAATATCAGTGACAATTCTTGGCGGTTCCTCAGATATTATACAAAAAACAAAACAAAAGAGACAGAAGTTATGTTGCGCTGAGACAGGAAACAAATAGTGTGACGGCAAGGCTGTCCATGAACCCCGACACCCCAGTTCGGGAACTAACTGTGTCGAGAGCACATAGGCAGCACGGCCAGTCACCATTCTCAGGAAACATTCAAACCGTAAAAGGAGTGGTAATACTGCATATATTATATGAAGTGTATAAGGATTGTTGCTAAGCAAAATTCGCAAATAGGTATGAAACAGGTTAAGGGCGAGGGAAACAGTTATTAAAAGCCTCTGGTGAGTCAAAGTACTGCGCTTCTATGATCGTTGATCCAGAGTTCCCAGTTTTTGTAGAAAGAGGGGATGGACATTTTGGCTCTAGCAAAGGAGTATTCCATACGGAAGTGATTATTTAGCAAGACGATCAGGTCCGACAGTGTGGGTGAAAGCAACGATTTCCACTTTTTTGCAAGAGCAAGACGTGCAGCAATTAGTATGTGGGAGACAAGTAGTCTAACATGCCCCGGCCAGTCAGGAATTGATAGCCCCAGGAGAAGATCCAATGAGTGTAGGGGGAGGGAAATATTGCAGAGATTCAAGATAAAAGTAGAGACATCCTTCCAGTAGTCTTTGATGTTGGGACAGTGCCACCAGATATGTTGTAGAGTTCCCACGCCATTGCATCCTCTCCAACATTGAGGTGAGGTTTGAGGGTAGATAGCTGCCAATCTTGCGGGGGTAAAATACCATCTATGAAAGAGTTTTTGAAGGGATTCCCAATGGGAAATACAATGTGACATACGAAGGGGCAGGCGCAGGGCTCGATGCCATAAATCGAGCGTGGGTGGATCATTCGTGAGCGAAGACCAGAAGGTAACAGAGGAAGAAGGTAGATCCGAGGGTGGTGTAGTTAATAGGTTGTATGACAGCGAGATCCCTTTGATTGAGGGATTGGGGGTCTCGTAGAACTTCAACAAAGAAACTGGTAAAGAATCTTCATCCAGTATGGTAATTTTAGACAATATAGACCTAATTCTGAGGTACAGAAAGAAAGACTTTGAGGAGATGTCGTATTGTTGTTGCAATTGAGAAAATGAGCGCAAGCCACAGGCTGAAAATAGAAGTCCAATGTACTTGATACCTTTATTTATCCAGGCTGCAAGGGATAGGTCAGGTGAGAGCAGTTCTATCGCTTTGATGGGCAGTCGGTGCAAGATGGATCTAGGAAGGCCAGCGGAACATTGTGTGGCTGATGACCAGACCCGTAAGGCTGCTGTTGTCGAGCTTAAATATTGATGAGGTGGTCTAAAGTTTAGAAGAACGGCTGTGAGAAGTAGTTTCGTGTCCATGTTGAGGGCCACAGCTTCAATTTGAGCCCAGAGTTTGTCGGAAGTGGGTATCCACCACTCCCTAAGTTGATCCAAGATTACGGCTCTGTAGTATGCCTGTACCTTCGGTGCCCCCATACCCCCGTGGGATACTGGGGTGAGGAGAAGTGAGGATTTGAGCCTGGGTTTCTTGTGTTGCCATATAAATGTATTTAGCACTCTCTGTAGTTCTTTCAACTGATAGGGCAATAGAGGTAGAGGAATCGTACGAAACATGTAGAGCATATGAGGGAGCAAATACATTTTCGATTGAGCAATTCTACCTGCCCATGAGGCAGGAAAATGGCTTAGGTCTTTGGTAATGCGCAAAAGGCTCTCACGGAGGTTTTCATAGTTTACTTTTAATAATGATTTGCTCGGAAAGGTCAGGTGGATTCCTAGATATGGGAGAGAGGAACTAGGGGACCAGATGAAGGGCGTATTCTCTGAAATTTTCCGTTTAACGAGTGGATCAATACCTAGGTCTAGCATGATGGATTTACTGTGATTTATCTTGTACAGGGAAATCAAGCTGAAGCGTTCTAGGATTTGTTGAACAGCTAACAGGGAGGATTCCGGGTTAGTTAAAGTAATGATAACGTCATCAGCATAAAGGCCTAGTTTGTGTTCTATTTCTCCTATTTTAATACCAGTTACTGCTGGTGTCGATCTGATGGACTGTGCAAGGGGTTCCATTATCAGGGCAAAGATCAAGGGGGAGAGTGGGCATCCTTGTCTCGTGCCATTTGTAATAATAAAGGGATCCGATTTTATGCCTGAGGTCCAGACCATTGCGCTGGGGGAAGAATAAAGGTTCATGATGGCTGTTAATGATGGTCCGGCTAATCCAAATTTGCGGAGAACTGCTTCCATATATGCCCAGTGGACTCTGTCAAACGCCTTCTCCGCGTCCAATGATAGGAAGAGAGAAGGCGTCCGACCGTGCTCCACCCATTGTATTAAGTTAATGAGACGTCTGGTGCCATCAGAAGCTTGCCTGCCAGGCACAAATCCCACCTGGTCAGGGTGGATTAATTGGGGGATAATCAGGGAGAGACGCTGTGCTACGATTTTGGCGTATATTTTAGTATCTGTATTTAAGAGTGATATTGGGCGATAATTAGCTGGGGAGTCAGGGGCTTTGCCCGGTTTAGGTATAGTAACAACTAGAGCTTCAAGGGCTTCTTTCGGGATCACACCAGTGGTTATATAATGGTTAAAAGAGTTACAAAGATGGGGGGAGATTAGGTCTTGAAAATGTTTATAGTATTCATTAGAGAACCCGTCCGGGCCTGGGGCTTTGTGTAAGGGCAATTGTTTTATGGCTTTCGTGACTTCTGCGAGAGAGAAAGGTGACGATAGGGATTTTAGTTGGGTAGGCGAGATAGAGGGGATTTGGATAGATGTGAGAAAAGCTTCAATGTCTTCCTGTTTAGGCGGGTCTACCGTGTCTGAGTCCTGGAGGTTGTATAATTTAGTGTAGAAGGCAGCAAATTCGTTTGCTATATCTAACGGGTTGGTCAGACGTTTACCCTGGGGGTTTGTGAGGAATTGTATTTTGTTTCGGGCTAATTGTCTTTTAATCTGTTTGGCCATGAATGCTCCCGGTCTATTAGCTGAGGAGTAAGCTTGAAGTTTCAAACGTTTGATGTAATAATCAAATTTATTGTGAAGGTGCTCACTAAGCTGATTTCTAAGATTTTTTAATTCAAGGGAGATTTTTGGAGAGGGGTTTTGTTTGTTCATCCTGTCGAGATCACGAATTTGTTTCAGAAGGGACTCAGTGGTGGCTGAGTGTTTCCTTTTTTCTTGGGCTCCCAGTTTTATAAATACACCTCTTAGAGTAGCCTTGTGCGCATGCCAGAGAATGGAATGATCAACCCCTGACCCCACATTCCCCTCAAAGTAGGTCTCAATCTCGGACCGAACTGCTCCCTCAGTTGTAGGGTTATTAAGAAGAGAAGTATTCAATCTCCATACAGTATGTTTCGGAGAATAGGATTGTGGGAATAACTTAAGAGACACTGGAGCATGGTCAGACCATGAAATTGTGCCTATGGTTGCTTCCGAGACCGATTGGAGGAGGTATTTATCAACAAGGAAGAGATCGATCCGAGAGTAAGAGTTCTGGGCATGGGAGTAGAAAGAGTAATCTCGCTCCTCACCGTGTAGGCACCTCCAAGGGTCAAATAAATCTTCATTATGTAACAGTGAGGAGAGTGCGGAGGGCCTCCTTTTGAGAGGATTAGAGGTATCGAGTTTTGTGTCGATAACATCATTAAAATCTCCACACAGCACCACTGGATCAGACCGGAATGGGGACAGTTTGGCAAGCAATTTGGCATAAAAGGATTTTTGCGCTGTGTTAGGCGCATACACATTTACCAATGTTATGCGGCGGTTTTCAATTGTCGCGGAGATGATTAAGTATCTACCATCCCGGTCCGCTTCACAATGATGCAGCGCGAATGCTACCGAGGAACTGATTGCAATCATGACTCCTCTTTGTTTTTTAGATGCATTGGCAAAAAAACAATGTGGGTACCGTGCGTGAGAGCATTTAGGGGGATTATGCTGGGAAAGGTGTGTTTCTTGTACGCAAAACACATCAGCCTTCTGCATTAGGGCTTCCTTCCACAGCATATTACGTTTAAAAGGGGAATTTAATCCCTTGGCATTAATTGAGGAAATTGTAATGGCCATGATAATATGTATTACCTGAGGTGGAGGACGGACGGAGCGAGATCACAGCAGAAATAGCAAACAAGATGAATTATCACCAGAGGCTAAATTGGATGGCTGTTTACAAAATATGGGTAAATAAAGAATTAGTCAGAGAATCAACGTAGAACGATATATCTGAACAGTAAATGCAACACAGCAAAACAGTGTAGAACTAAAAACAGTGACAGGTGTGCGTAGCACACAACAGGCGGGGGGGGTGAATATAAGAATGCACAAACGTCCACGCCGGTTCCAGTATTGCTTAAGACCAATGGCTATGACAAAGAAAGATATCTGCTCAGTCCTTATCTGGTGCCGAGGTGTGTGAGACTGGCGGGCGTGGTTGGGAACCTTTGCGCCCTGTAGCATCATTAGGGAGAGGAAGAAACCCCCAGTTGGTCAGAATTTTATATCCCTCTTTAGGGGAAAGGATGGGGATGGTTTGTTGCTTGTAGGTGACCAGCAATTTGGTGGGGAAACCCCATTTGTAGGTAATTTTGCGGTCCTGAAGAATGGTAGTGATCGGAGTAAAAGATTTGCGCATCTCCATAGTTGCTTTCGAGAGGTCATTGAATAGTAGGATCTTGGCGTACGGCGGTGGCAAAGGTTTAGTGTTCCTGGCAGCATGGAGAATTTGGTCTTTCACATGAAAGTAATGTATCCGCGCCAAGATATCCCTCGGGATGTCTGGGGGAAGATGTGCAGGTTTAGGGAGACGATGAGCCCGATCAATTGTGAAATCTTTGGCGTTTAGGCGGGGGAGTAATGTCGCAAACAGTTGTTGCAGGTATTGGGATATCTCAGTAGGCTTAACGGACTCAGGCACCCCCCTAAATTTGATATTATTACGTCTTGAGCGGTCCTCCAAATCTGCGAGTTTGAGTTTAATGTGCCGAATTTCTGACGCATGGTGATCATGTGCGTCTAACAACTCGTTATGTGCTTTAGCATGGTCATGCACCGTATCCTCCAATACATCAGCCCTCTCCTCTAGACAGTCTACCCTGTCATGTAATTGAGACATTGATAATTGCAGCTCCCTGTGCAGGTCTTTTTGCAGGGTTAGCAGCATTGATTTCAGTACAGCTTCTGAAGCAGGATTGTCTGAGACAGGCATGGCTGCTAGAGCTGGAGTGTGTTCAATGTCAGCCACAGCATTCTGAGCGGTGCCCCTCAGGTGTCTTTTAGGCAGGGGTTCTTTCATAGGTGAGGGAAGAGGGGAGGATGCCAGTCTCTTACCTCTGTCTGCGCCGTGGAGTGAGGGAGGATTGTTGGGCAGAGGCAGTGTGTCCATGTCCTCCCTGGGTTCCCCATCAGAGATCACAGCGTGCGAGTCTGCCAGGGAGACGTGCTGCGTCTCATCGCTGGAGAAAGGCGGGGAGTCTCTCCTGTTGCCGCCGCCGGCGCCATCTTGGCTGGAGTGCATGGCCGCGCTGGAGAAATAATCCGTCAGACGGCGGGGAACTGGCGGCTTGTAGCGCTTCTGGGGCATGCCCGGGATGGACCTGAGCTCGGAGCGTCCTAATGTAGGCGAAATGCGGGTCTGTAAGTCGGCTTGAGTCGCTGTGGAACCGGGCAGTGGAACGGAGCTAAGGACTCAGGCTTCCATCAGAGTCCGCAGCCGGCCACGCCCCTTTTTTTTTTTTTTTTTTTTTTTTTTTTTTTTTTTACCAAAAATATGTAGAAGAATACGTATCGCCCTAAACTGAGAAAACATTTTTTTTTTTTTTTTTTTTATTGGGATATTTATTATAGCAACAATTAAAAAATATTGTATTTTTCTTTAAAATTGTCGCTCTTTTTTGTTTATAGCGCAAAAAATTAAAACCGCACAGGCGATCAAATACCACCAAAAGAAAGCTCTACCTGTGGGGAAAAAAGGACGTCAATTTTGTTTGGGAGCCACGTCGCACGACCGCGCAATTGTCAGTTAAAGCGACGCAGTGCCGGAAGCTGAAATTTTACCTGAGCAGGAGGGGGGTGTAAGTGCCCAGTATGCAAGTGGTTAAAGCAGGTAAAGCACCAAGTGAGTTTAATTACCACATTAATCAGCCACAGAACCTGTGTAATTAATATGTGTTCTGTTTTAAAGGGATGAGGTGGCAACTCTACCTTCATCTATAGAGGTCCATGGTGCAATCCACCCATCTACAAATATAAAACTGTTATTTGTCAATATTTTCTGCAAAAGGAGCAAAAAAACAAGCTAACAATAACAACTATTATGACAAATAACATAAAAGCTTAATAAACTGAGACTTAACCACTTGCTTACTAGGCACATATACCCCCTTCCTGCCCAGGCAAAATTTCCGCTTACGGCACTGCACGGCTTTAACTGACAATTGCACGGTCGTGCGACTTGGCTCCCAAAGAAATTTGGCGTCCTTTTTTCCCCACAAATAGAGCTTTCTTTTGGTGGTACCAAAATAGAGCGACAATTTAAAAAAAATGCAATATTTTTTACTTTTTGCTATAATAAATATCCCCAAAAAAGATATGAAAAAACATTTTTTTCCTCACTTTAGGCCGATACGTATTCGTTTACATATTTTTCGTAAAAAAAATCGCAATAAGCGTTTATCGATTGGTTTGCGCAAAAGTTATAGCGTTTACAAAATAGGGCATAGTTTTATGGCATTTTTATTCGTTTTTTTTTTTTTACCAGTAATGGCGGCGATCAGCGATTTTTATCGGTACTGCGACATTATAGCGGACAGTTTTGACACATTTTTGGGACCATTGGCATTTTTATAGTGATTAGTGCTATAAAAATGCATTGATTACTATAGAAATGTCACTGGCAAGGAAGGGGTTAACACTAGGGGGCGAAGAAGGGGTTTAGTATGTTCCCTGGGTGTGTTCTAACTGAAGGGGATGGGACTGACTTGGGGAAATGACTAATCGCTGTTCTTACATTGTATGAACAGAAGATCAGCATTTCTCCCCCTGACAGGACCGGGAGCTACGTGTTTACACACACAGCTCCCGGTTCTCGCTCTGTAACGAGCGATCACGGGTGCCCAGCGGTGATCACGCCCGCCGGCGCGCACGGCGGCGTCAGAGGCGAGCTTAGGGGTGCGCGTGCGTGCCTCCGACGGCGCGCGAGCGCCACTATTGGCTGAACAGCAAAATGACGTAGATCTACGTGATCTCGCTCAGCAGAGCCAACCTGCTGCCGTATAACTGCAGCGGCTGGTCGGCAAGCAGTTAAAAGAGGAAAATAAAGTGCTTCATGGTGCAGTAAGTTCTTAAAATAAAACCCTTTATTTTGAATGCTGGATGACTGACATCATAAAACTTTCAGCAAAAAAGTTCAAACGAACATGTAAACAACCAGCCGCACCTCAAGCCAGAGAGTTGGGGCGCGGTGACGTCAAATTCTCTCGCTCCGCCTAATGCTGCGTTTCTCTGTATGAGGCATCGGCTGGGAAAGGAGGCAAGTTATTGCCATAAAAAGTGTTTGGGGACCCGGGTCCTTCCCCAGGGGACATGTATCAATGCAAAAAAAGTGTCATGGATATGCAATAATGTCAGGCAGCTTACCTTTCTCTCCATGTGTTCATTAGAGGCCTGACCCTCTTATCTGGCTGCGTTTATCATCTTTCCTCCCTGTATGGCTCCACCCCAGGCCATCCCAGGAACTCTATATTAACCACTGTACTGCTGCTCTGCTGTGCTGATCAACAGTGTTTGTTAGTATTGTGTTCCTGCTTGCCGTGTGCTACGTTATCTCTGTGTACCGACTTTGGCTTGTCTCCGACTACTCCTGTTTGCCTGTGACCCTGACCCTTGGCTTGTCCCTTGGTTATCCTCGTCTGCTTGTTGCCCCGACCTCGGCTTACCATTCACTATCTCTTGTGTCCTGATTGGCTGCTTCTCCACTCTCCCTACGGAGCGTGACCAAGGGGACTCCGGGGGCCACGACCTGGATCCAGTTGCAGCGAAGGCCACTAGAGGCTCTGGTAAATACCAGCTGGATCTTAAAATCTTGGGCTCAAGCTTCCTGTAGCATCAATGTGTGCCCCAGTGAACTTCTCCATATCCACTCTGTGGTCCATCCATAGCAGTCTGCTATAGGGTTCACTACCTTGTGGTACACCCCTGACTCCAAAGGGGTGCACTTGTCATCTGGCCACAGGTGACCTGACAAAAAGTTTTTAAAAAGGCAGTTTTTTTCAGGAGCAGTGACTTTAATAATGCTTAAAGTGAAACAATAAAAATAAAAAAATCCTTTAAATTTCATACCTGGGGGTGTATATAGTATGCCTGTAAAGTAGCATATTTTCCCCGTGTTTAGAACAGTCCCTGCACAAAATTTAATTAATAAAGGAAAAAAGTAATTTAAAACTGCTTGCGGCTATAATAAATTGTCGGATCCAGGCAATACAGATACAAATTGAAAAGAACGGCATGGGTCCCCCCCCAACCCATTACCAGGCCCTTTGGGTCTGGTATGAATATTAAGGGAAACAACGCACAAAAATAGATAAAATAAATGCATGGGGTCCCCCAAAATCCATACCAAGCCCTTCAGGTCTGGTATGGATTTTAAGGGGAACCCTGCGCCAGAATGAAAAAAAATGGTGTAGGGTTCCCCCCAAAATCCATACCAGACCCTTATCCGAGCACACAGCCTGGCAGGCCACAGGAAAAGAGGGGGGGACGATAGAGCGCCCGCCCTCCTGAACTGTACCAGGCTACATGCCCTCAACACGGGGAGGATGTTTTGAGGTCCCCCCAAAACATCTTGTTCCCATGTTGATGGGAACAAGGGCCTTGTCCCCACAACCCTTGCCCAGTGGGTGGGGGGCTTATTGGAATCTGGAAGCCCCCTTTAACAAAGGGACCCCCAGATCCCACCCCCCCTATGTGAATGGGTATCAGGTGCATTGTACCCCTACCAATTCACCAACAAATTGTCAAAAATAGTAAAAATGACAGGAGACACTTTGGGACAAGGCCTTTATTCAAGAGGCTCCCGCCAACTGACGCTTCTTCGCGATGACAGTTGTTATATAGCTGAGGGCGGGGCTCTGCAAGACTCTGGTGCGGCGGCACCTGGAGTATGCCGTCCAGTTCTGGGCACCAGTCCTCAGGAAGGATGTAATGGAAATGGAGAGAGTACAAAGAAGGGAAACAAAGCTAATAAAGGGTCTGAAGGATATTAGTGATGAGGAAAGGTTTTGAGCTCTGAACTTATTCTCTCTGGAGAAGAGACGATGAGAGGGGAGATGATTTCACAAATACCGTACTGGTGACCCCACAATAGGGAGAAAACGTTTTCGCGGGAGGGAGTTTAATAAGACACGTGGCCTCTCATTGCTTACTGGGAACTTAAACCCCCCTCCTGCCCAGACCAATTTTCAACTTTCAGCACTCTCTATCTTTGAATGACAATTGGGCGGTCATACAACACTGCACCCAAATTCAATTTTTATCATTTTTTTTCCCACAAATAGAGCTTTCTTTTGGTGGTATGTGTTTTTTTAAAATAATACAAAACCGTTTTATATTTTCTTATAAAATTTTGCAAACAGGTAGTTTTTCTCCTTCATTGATGTACGCCGATAAGGCTGCACAGATGGGCACCGATAGGCTGCACTGATGGGCACTGATGGGCACAGATAATGTGGCACTGGTGGGCACTGAGAGGTGACACTGAGAGGTGACTGATAGGTGGCACTGGTGGGCACTGAGAGGTGGCACTGAAAGGCATTGATAGGTGGCACTGGTGGGCACTGAGAATTGGCAATAATAGGTGGCACTGATAGCTGGCAGTGATGGGTAGGGCCGATCCTAGGCAGGGTGCACAGGGTGCTTTGCACCCAGGCGCCTGCAGAGGTGGGGCAATGAAGTGGCAGAGTTCTCCCCTCCCTACTTTTCTCTTTGTTTATGTCCATCCAGAACTAGTGTTCTGAGCATAGGCGTGTGTCCGTTTAGAACTGATGTGTCTCTGACCATCTCCTGTACTATGTCTGCAGTCACTGACCATCTCCTGTATTATGTCTGCAGTCTCTGACCATCTCCTGTACTATGTCTGCAGTCACTGACCATCTCCTGTATTATGTCTGCAGTCTCTGACCATCTCCTGTACTATGTCTGCAGTCACTGACCATCTCCTGTATTATGTCTGCAGTCACTGACCATCTCTTGTACTATGTCTGCAGTCACTGACCATCTCCTGTATTATGTCTGCAGTCTCTGACCATCTCCTGTACTATGTCTGCAGTCACTGACCATCTCCTGTATTATGTCTGCAGTCTCTGACCATCTCCTGTATTATGTCTGCAGTCTCTGACCATCTCCTGTATTATGTCTGCAGTCTCTGACCATCTCCTGTATTATGTCTGCAGTCTCTGACCATCTCCTGTACTATGTCTGCAGTCTCTGACCATCTCCTGTACTATGTCTGCAGTCTCTGACCATCTCCTGTACTATGTCTGCAGTCTCTGACCATCTCCTGTACTATGCAGGGCCAGATTAAGAACATCATGGGCCTGTTGCTGAGGATTTTGGTGGGCCTTTTATAAATAATAAATAAATGCGTGGGAATGACATCAACAAAGCCCGGCCAAGACAAGTGACCAAAGGCACAGAACCCAGATGGAAGACTGGGTGAAGATGGAAGCACTTGGACCCCGCTGGATTCATCACAGCTCAGCACTGGAGGGCCCAGTCTGACCATGTAAGTGTACCCTAATGTGCTAATATGCTGTACATACTTGTACATTGTGGCATAACCTACCCCAGGGCCTCTAAAAAGTAGTAATGTCAGGAAAGTTTACTACCGCTTTAATATCACAGGATCCCAGAAACCTCTCATGGGGCCCCCTACTGACCCAGTGGCCCTTGGGCAGTGCATACGTGCATAGTTGCCAACATTTAAAAAATATTTTCAGGGACACTTTTTTATACAAGTGCTATATTTAGAGTAGCTGAGATCCCCGATGTTCCTCTGTACATCACAGTAGTAATCACACAATTAAATGAGTACTAATAATGGGGCAGAATATGAGAACTGAGATTTCTTTTAGTTGAACTAACAAAAGTGTGTCCATTCTAGAGCTGGTAACATTGAGGGCATTCGGTATCATTTTAAAGAACTGTTTTTGTGGTAAGCAACATAGGGGAGGAGTACGGATGGTATATAAGTGGGAAGTATGTGCAGGTGAGGGAGAGGAATGTGGAGGGTCTAACAGTAGGCACTATGTACAGGAGAAGAGTGCAAAGGGTACCGAAAAAGGCACCATGTACAGGAGAGGAGTGTGGAGGGTATGACAATGGGCGGTATGTACAGGAGAGGAATGTGGAGGGTCTAACAGTGGGCACTATGTAGAGAAGAGGAGTGTGAAGGGTATGACAGTGGGCAGTATGTACAGGAGAGGAATGGGGAGGGTCTAACAGTGGGCACTATGTAGAGAAGAGGAGTGTGAAGGGTATGACAGTGGGCAGTATGTACAGGAGAGGAATGTGGAGGGTCTAACAGTGGGCACTATGTAGAGAAGAGGAGTGTGAAGGGTATGACAGTGGGCAGAATGTACAGGAGAGGAGTGTGAAGGGGATGACAGTGAGAAGTATGTACAGGAGAGAAGTGTGGAGGGTACGACAGTGGGCAGTATGTACAGGAGAGAAATGTATGACAGCAGGCACTATGTACAGGAGAGGAGTGTGAAGGGTATGACAGTGGGCAGTATGTACAAGAGGAGTGTGGGGGTATGACAGAGGGTAGTATGTACCAGAGAGAAGTGTGGAGGGTATGACAGTGGGCACTATGTATAGGAGAGAAGTGTGGAAAGTATAACAGTGGGCACTATGTACAGGAGAGGAGTGTGTAGCGTATGACAGTGGGCACTATGTATAGGAGAGAAGTGTGGAAAGTATGACAGTGGGCACTATGTACAGGAGAGAAGTGTGTAGCGTATGACAGTGGGCACTATGTATAGGAGAGAAGTGTGGAAAGTATGACAGTGGGCACTATGTACAGGAGAGAAGTTAAATTAAAGCCTCTTGGAGTAAACACAAAAGTAAATGAGCATAAAGGAGGAGAAGGAAGGGGAAAATGAATGAGGGGAGAGGGCAAACAGGTAATGGGGGAAGGGAGAGGGGGGGGGGAAGGGGGGGGGGAAGGGGGAGGGGGAGGGGAGGGGGGGAGGGGAGAGGGAGGGGGGGGGGAAGGGTGTAAACGGGGGGGGGGGGGAGGGGGGGGGAAGAGTGGATAGGAAAACGGGAGGGGAAAGAAAAAGAGGGGGGGGTTGTGAGTTTGTGTGTGTGGTAAGTGAGGGGATTGGAGCAATGAGGATTGGGGATGTGCTCAAGGAAAAAAGGTGATGGGAAAGGGAGAGGGGGGGGGAGGGGGGGAGGAGGGGGGGGAAAAAGGGGGGGGAAGGGGGAAGGGGGGGGGAGGGGGGGGAAACAGTGTGAGCGGGGAGGGGGGGGGGGAGGAAAGAGAGGATAGGAAAACAGGAAGGGGGGAGAGGGAAAATGGTGTTGTGAGTTTGTGTAAGTGGTAAGTGAGGGGAGGGGATTGGAGCAATAAGGATTGGGGATGTGTTGAAGGAAAAAAGGGGGGTGAATACACAGTGATATAGACTGCATACGGCTACAAGCCAAATGCAGAAAGAGAGTTGCAGTGCAGGGGAAAAAAAAAGAATTTTACCTGTGTGTACAATTAAAAAAGTAAGGACCTGTGCACCAGGCCACATGCCCTCAACATTGGGAGGGTGTTTTGGGGTGCCCCCCAAAACACCTTGTCCCCATGTTGATGAGGACAAGGGTCTCTTCCCCACAACCCTTGCCCGGTGGTTGTGGGGGTCTGCGGGCAGGAGGCTTATCAAAATCTGGAAGACCCCTTTAACAAAGGGGCCCCCCAGATCCCGGCCCCCCCCCTGTGTGAAATGGTAATGGGGTACCTTGTACCTCTACCATTTCACGAGTAAAAAAAATGTAAAGGGTTAAAAACGACAAGAGCCGGTTTTGGACAAGTCCTTTATTATCTTCTTTTCTTCGGGTTTCTTCTTCCTCCTCCTTCTTCTTCCTCTGCTTCTGTCTTGGGTCTTCTATGCCCGCATCTTGCCCGGCGTGTTCTTCCATCTTCTGTTCCTCCCGCTGTTCTTCTCGTCCGCATCTTCTTCTCCTTCTTGGTTTTCGCCGGAGGCGCCGCTTCCAATTGAAATCCCCGCTGTCTGCCGGACCACGCCCCCCCCCTCTGACGCCACGGGCAAGCTCTTAGGAGTGTGCTGCAAGTGCGTCAGAGGGGGGCGTGGTCACAAGTGAGAGGGCGGGCAATTCAATTTGAAGCTCGTGCGCGGCTTTTTCTTTGCCAGAGTCGCCGCTTCCAATTGAATTGCCCGCTTTCTGGAACATGTGACCACGCCCCCCTCTGACGCACAGGCACCACACGGGGACTTTCCTAAGAGCTTGCCCGTGGCGTCAGAGGGGGGGGCGTGGTCCGGCAGACAGCGGGGATTTCAATTGGAAGCGGCCGCTCCGGCGAAGAAGAAGAAGGAGAAGAAGATGCGGACGAGAAGGACAGCGGAAGAAGATGGAAGAACACGCCGGGCAAGATGCGGGAATAGAAGACCCAAGACAGAAGCAGAGGAAGAAGAAGAAGGAGGAAGAAGAAACCCGAAGGAAAGAAGAAAGAAGATAATAAAGGACTTGTCAAAAACCGGCTCTTGTCTTTTTTTACACTGACACTTTTTTTTTCTCGTGAAATGGTAGAGGTACAAGGTACCCCATTACCATTTCACACAGGGGGGGGGGGGCGGGATCTGGGGGGCCCCTTTGTAAAAGGGGTCTTCCAGATTTCGATAAGCCTCCTGCCCGCAGACCCCCACAACCACCGGGCAAGGGTTGTGGGGAAGAGACCCTTGTCCTCATCAACATGGGGACAAGGTGTTTTGGGGGGCACCCCAAAACACCCTCCCAATGTTGAGGGCATGTGGCCTGGTGCGGTTCAGGAGAGGGGGGGGGCCGCGCTCTGTCCCCCCCTCTTTTCTGCGGCCGGCCAGGTCAACGTGCTCGGATAAGGGGTCTGGTGTGGATTTTAGGGGGGACTCCACGCCATTTTTTTTTTAATTTGGAGTGGAGTTCCCCTTAAATTCCACACCAGACCCGAAGGGTCTGGTTATGGATATTTGGGGGGAACCCCACGTCATTTTTTTTTTAAATTGACGGCGGGGTTCCCCTTAATATCCATACCAGACCTAAAGGGTCTGGTTATTGAATTTGGGGGGACCCCCACGCTTTATTTTTTCGTTTTTTTTATGAATGAATTCTCCTGCAATTGCCGGGAGCCGACAATTCATTATTGCCGCGAGTCAGTTTTAAATGGCTTTTTTTTTTTTCAGAATGTCATTTTGTGCAAAGACATATTTCTAACCACAGGAAAAGTGCACTTTATTCACCTGCTGACATTCCCCCCCCCCCCCCCCATGGTACGAAATTTAAAAAAATTATTCAAATGACGTGGGGGTCCCCCCAAATTCCATTACAGGCCCTTCAGGTCTGATATGGATATTAAGGGGAACCCCGCCGTCAATTTTTAAAAAAAATGACGTGGGGTTCCCCCCAAATATCCATAACCAGACCCTTCGGGTCTGGTGTGGAATTTAAGGGGAACTCCACCCCAAATAAAAAAAAAATGGCGTGGAGTCCCCCCTAAAATCCACACCAGACCCCTTATCCGAGCACGTTGACCTGGCCAGCCGCAGAAAAGAGGGGGGGACAGAGCGCGGCCCCCCCCCTCTCCTGAACCGCACCAGGCCACATGTCCTCAACATTGGGAGGGTGTTTTGGGGTGCCCCCCAAAACACCTTGTCCCCATGTTGATGAGGACAAGGGTCTCTTCCCCACAACCCTTGCCCGGTGGTTGTGGGGGTCTGCGGGCAGGAGGCTTATCGAAATCTGGAAGACCCCTTTAACAAAGGGGCCCCCCAGATCCCGGCCCCCCCCCTGTGTGAAATGGTAATGGGGTACCTTGTACCTCTACCATTTCACGAGTAAAAAAAATGTAAAGGGTTAAAAAAGACAAGAGCCGGTTTTTGACAAGTCCTTTATTATCTTCTTTCTTCTTTTCTTCGGGTTTCTTCTTCCTCCTTCTTCTTCTTCCTCTGCTTCTGTCTTGGGTCTTCTATTCCCGCATCTTGCCCGGCGTGTTCTTCCATCTTCTTCCGCTGTCCTTCTCGTCCGCATCTTCTTCTCCTTCTTCTTCTTCGCCGGAGGCGCCGCTTCCAATTGAAATCCCCGCTGTCTGCCGGACCACGCCCCCCCTCTGACGCCACGGGCAAGCTCTTAGGAGTGTGCTGCAAGTGCGTCAGAGGGGGGCGTGGTCACAAGTGAGAGGGCGGGCAATTCAATTTGAAGCTTGTGCGCGGCTTTTTCTTTGCCAGAGTCGCCGCGCTTCCAATT
The DNA here is from genome assembly GCA_029574335.1 of Rana kukunoris. Classification (NCBI taxonomy): domain Eukaryota; kingdom Metazoa; phylum Chordata; class Amphibia; order Anura; family Ranidae; genus Rana; species Rana kukunoris. The sequence goes on along the minus strand of CM056049.1, from coordinate 4,776,813 downwards.
GAATTGCCCGCTTTCTGGAACATGTGACCACGCCCCCCTCTGACGCACAGGCACCACACGGGGACTTTCCTAAGAGCTTGCCCGTGGCGTCAGAGGGGGGCGTGGTCCGGCAGACAGCGGGGATTTCAATTGGAAGCGGCCGCTCCGGCGAAGAAGAACAAGAAGAAGATGCGGACGAGAAGGACAGCGGAAGAAGATGGAAGAACACGCCGGGCAAGATGCGGGAATAGAAGACCCAAGACAGAAGCAGAGGAAGAAGAAGGAGGAGGAAGAAGAAACCCGAAGGAAAGAAGAAAGAAGATAATAAAGGACTTGTCAAAAACCGGCTCTTGTCGTTTTTAACCCTTTACATTTTTTTTTACTCGTGAAATGGTAGAGGTACAAGGTACCCCATTACCATTTCACACAGGGGGGGGGCCGGGATCTGGGGGGCCCCTTTGTTAAAGGGGTCTTCCAGATTTCGATAAGCCTCCTGCCCGCAGACCCCCACAACCACCGGGCAAGGGTTGTGGGGAAGAGACCCTTGTCCTCATCAACATGGGGACAAGGTGTTTTGGGGGGCACCCCAAAACACCCTCCCAATGTTGAGGGCATGTGGCCTGGTGCGGTTCAGGAGAGGGGGGGGGGCGCGCTCTGTCCCCCCTCTTTTCTGCTGCCGGCCAGGTCAACGTGCTCGGATAAGGGGTCTGGTGTGGATTTTAGGGGGGACTCCACGCCATTTTTTTTTTAATTTGGGGTGGAGTTCCCCTTAAATTCCACACCAGACCTGAAGGGTCTGGTTATGGATATTTGGGGGGACCCCCACGTCATTTGAATAATTTTTTTTTAAATTCGTACCATGGGGGGGGGGGGGGGGGGGGGGGGGGGGGGGGGGGGAATGTCAGCAGGTGAATAAAGCGCACTTTTCATGTGGTTAGAAATATGTCTTTGCACAAAATGACATTCTGAAAAAAAAAAAGCCATTTAAAACTGACTCGCGGCTATAATGAATTGTCAGCTCCCGGCAATTGCAGGAGAATTCATTCATTAAAAAAACGAAAAAATAAAGCGTGGGGGTCCCCCCAAATTCCATTACAGGCCCTTTAGGTCTGGTATGGATATTAAGGGGAACCCCGCCGTCAATTAAAAAAAAATATGACGTGGGGTTCCCCCCAAATATCCATAACCAGACCCTTCAGGTCTGGTGTGGAATTTAAGGGGAACTCCACCCAAAATTTAAAAAAAAATGGCGTGGAGTCCCCCCTAAAATCCACACCAGACCCCTTATCCGAGCACGTTGACCTGGCTGGCCGCAGAAAAGAGGGGGGGACAGAGCGCGGCCCCCCCCCTCTCCTGAACCGCACCAGGCCACATGCCCTCAACATTGGGAGGGTGTTTTGGGGTGCCCCCCAAAACACCTTGTCCCCATGTTGATGAGGACAAGGGTCTCTTCCCCACAACCCTTGCCCGGTGGATCTGGGGGGCCCCTTTGTTAAAGGGGTCTTCCAGATTTCGATAAGCCTCCTGCCCGCAGACCCCCACAACCACCGGGCAAGGGTTGTGGGGAAGAGACCCTTGTCCTCATCAACATGGGGACAAGGTGTTTTGGGGGGCACCCCAAAACACCCTCCCAATGTTGAGGGCATGTGGCCTGGTGCGGTTCAGGAGAGGGGGGGGGCCGGACCACGCCCCCCACTCTGACGCCACGGGCAAGCTCTTAGGAGTGTGCTGCCGCTCTCTGTCCCCCCCTCTTTTCTGCGGCCGGCCAGGTCAACGTGCTCGGATAAGGGGTCTGGTGTGGATTTTAGGGGGGACTCCACGCCATTTTTTTTTTAATTTGGGGTGGAGTTCCCCTTAAATTCCACACCAGACCCGAAGGGTCTGGTTATGGATATTTGGGGGGAGCCCCACGTCATTTTTTTTTTAAATTGATGGCGGGGTTCCCCTTAATATCCATACCAGACCTAAAGGGTCTGGTTATTGAATTTGGGGGGACCCCCACGCTTTTTTATTGGTGTTTTTAATGAATGAATTCTCCTGCAATTTCCAGGAGCTGACAATTCATTATAGCCGCGAGTCAGTTTTAAATGGCTTTTTTACTTCAGAATGTCATTTTTCACATGCTGACATTACACCCAGGGCCGCCATCAGGGGGGTACAGGCAGTACACCTGCAGGGCCGCCATTAGGGAGGTACAGGCATTACACCGCCCGGGGGTCCCCAGGGGCCCCCAGGGGCCCGGATGGGAACCACCCTAAAACAAAAAAAAATATTTTTTTTTTTTATTTTTTTTTAAGGGCTCCGAAGGTCCCCAGGGGCCCGGAGGCCACTAAGGGCCCCAGATGGCAAGCCCTTTTTTTTAAATAAAATATATATATTTAAAAAAATATATATAATTTTTTTAATATATTTGTTTTTATTTTTTTTTAGGAAAGGGCCCAGAGGTCCCCAGGGCCCTGGAAGGCTACCCCCTTGTTTTTTTACTTTTTTTCGATAAATGTTATATTTAAAAAATATATATATATATGTATTTTCTCTCTTTTTTATTTTTATTTTATAAAGAGCACAGAGGTCCCCAGGGCCCCGGATGGCTACCCCCCTTTTTTATATATATTTTTCTTTATTTCTTATTTCTGTCAAAATTTTTGTAAAGGGCCCCCCCGCTCCTCAATTTGTGGCACCACCCCCCCCCCGCTTCTCAATTTCATGCGGCAGCACCCCCCCCCCGGTTCTCTGCTCCAGGGGGCCCATGCCTGAAGCTGTGTAAGGGGCCCCAAAATTCATGATGGCGGCCCGGTACACCAGTAAGGGGGCCGGGGGTCCGGAGGTGCCCAGATGCCTGGAGGCCCCCAGCGCCCCAGATGGTAACCCCTCTTTTTTTTTTTTGTATATATATTTGTTAGTTGGTTTTTGTAGGATTTTTTATTAAAGGGCCAATTTTTGGAATTTAATATTTTTTAGCAGTCTGGAGGTCCCCAGGGCCCCGGGTGGCAACCCCCCAAATTTTTTGTTATTAAAGGGCCAATGTTTTGTTTTAGGGGTCTGGAGGTCCCCAGTGGCCCGGAGATCCCCAGGGCTCCAGATGACAACCCCCCACCTTTAAAAAAAAAACAAAAAAAAAAAAAAAATATATTTTTTGGTTATTTTTTTTAACATATATATATATATTTATAAATTATGAAAGCTCCCAGAGGGCCCCAGATGACAACCCCCACCTTTACAAAAAAATCCAAAAAAAAAAAAATTATATTTTTTGGTTATTTTTTAAACATATATATATATAATATAATTATGAAAGCTCCCAGAGGGCCCAGATGACAACCTTTTTGCTTCTAAAAATGTTATAAACATTTTCCCCAGGTTTGTTACTTTTTACTTTAATTTCTTTTTAAAGTGTATTTTGTGCGTGAAGTCGAGAGAGAGGAGCTGGACTTGCAATCGCCATCCTTCTCCATGCCCCCGGTGGCAATGGTGGGTGTGAGGGGGGCCTGTCCCGATGGGGACAGAGGGACTCCCCCTATGAAGGAGTGTGTAGCCCACCCAGCCAGCCCTGTAGGTCCTTCGCCTCCCTTTATTTTAGGAGACCTCATGGCCAAAGTGTGTGCAAGTGTGGTGTTTTTTTTGGGGGGGGGGGTGGGCATACTAAGCACAGGCGTACCTTGCATAGCACACCCACCGGGAGCCGGGCTGACACCACCAAACTCAATTCATATGTAGCCGAGACCGGGATCCGAACCCTTGGCTGCAGAGGTGAACGGCTTGTCAGCGCAGTGCCATTCACGTTGAGCCACCGCAGCTCCCACCCAATGTTATTTTTTTTTTGATTTTTGGTAGTTATTTTTTATTAAAGGGCCCAGAGCTCCCAAGGCAACCCCCTTTTTTATTATTTTATATATGTAGATATTGTAATTTATTTTTCATTAAAGAGCCCAGAAGTTTCTTTTTTTTAAAGGGCCCAGTGGTCCCCAGGGCCCCCGGATGGCTACCACCCTTTTTAATATATATTTTTCTATATGTATTTTTTAGTAAAGGAACCCCCCGCTTATCAAATTGCGGCAGCCCCCCCCCTTCTTAATATCAGGCGGCACCCCCCCCCTATTCTCTGCTCCAGGGGGCCCATGCCTGAAGCTGTGTAAGGGGCCCCATAATTCCTGATGGCGCCCCTAATTGCCTCCCCCCCCCCATGGTACGAAATTTCAAGGAATTTTTCACTTTTATTGTTGCACTTTAACCACTTCCATACCGCGCCTATTCTGGCACTTCTCTCCTTCATGTAACAATTATATTTTCTTCCTTGAAACTTACTCAGGACCCCCAAACATTATATATATTTTATTAACAAACACCCTAGGGAATAAAGTGGCGGCCATTTTTTCGGACACATTTCCAACAGTATTTGTGCCAAAAATTTTCAAACGTTTTTTTTTTTTTTTGGCTTTCAAAAAAAAAACCTGTTTCATGAATGACAAAATAAGAAAGCAGTAAAGCTAGCCCAATTTTTAGGGATAAGGTAAAAGATGATGTTCACCCGAGTAAATAGATACCTAACTTGTCACGCTTTCATATTGCGCACACTCATGGAATGGCGCTAAACTTCGTTATTAAAAATCTCCATAGGCAACGCTTGACTTTTTTTCTCAGGTTACCACTTTTGAGTTACAGAGGAGGTCTAGTGCTAAAATTATTGCTCTCGCTCTAACGCACGCTATGATACCTCACATGTGGGGTTTGAAGGATGTTTACATATGTGGGTGGGACTTGCATGCGTGTTCGCTTCTGAGTGCGAGCTACTAGGGACAGGAGCATTTAAATTCCTTTGTTATTTTATTTTTTTACTTAATATTTTAATTTTTGCACTTGTTTGTCCCTTTGTTTGTATTATTTTTCACTTTTCTTCCTATTACAAGGAATGTAAACATCCCTTGTAATAGGACTAGTGTGTGACAGGTCCTCTTTATAGAGAAAGGCGGGGTCAATTAGACCCCACATCTGTCCTCCAGGCTGGAAAGCATGGAATTGGTTTAAAAAAAACATCTCATGCTTTCAGCTGCAATCATGTTCGTTCAGCACAGTAGCGTAGTGTGTAGCATGTTCACCTAGCAGCAAAAGGGTTGCTGGTTCGAATCCCGCCCGTGACACTATCTGCCTGGAGTTTGCATGTTCTCCCTGTGCGGGTTTCCTCCCACAATCTAAAAACATGCTGTAAATTGGATCCTGTCTAAATAAGCCCTAATATGCAGTAGGATATTTAGGTTTTGTGCTTCCCTAGGCCTGACCAATTTTTGGCACCCCCCTAATAGAAAAATGACCCACCCTTCCTGTCAAGGCCACACCCTGTTTTTTTATGACCCACCCAGGAATTTTCAGGGGACACACACAAGTTCTGTGGGGGGGGGGGGGGGGAGACCCTTAATTTGCCTAGTTTTTCGATCACTTCCTGTTTGGCTATGGGGCAGGAAGTGAAGGCCAATCTCCCCAAACGGACAGGGATAATACAAAATAAACTGACAGAGCTTCTAACCCCCCCCCCCAACTCTATCCAAAATGAAAGAAATCCAAAAAATAAAAGTGATGATTATTGTTCCAGTTTAACCCCAAATTTCAGATCATTTTATTGAGAGGCTTAAGAAAATATAACCATGCCAATAGGCCAGGATCCAGCGTTGCTAATATGTATGAATGTGTGTTAGGGACCCCCACAAACACCACCCAATGTTAAATCAACTATTTTCTTGTTTGTTTTGGGGATGCCTGCACCCCTGATAGGGTAAAGACACCTCACAAATGTTGTCACTTTCTACTTAATTCATTCACTTCCTGCCACACAGCCAAACAGGAAGTGAGGGAAACACCTGAGTAATGTTTTGTTGGGGACACACAGATCAATATAAATAGTTTCCCATTTTGGAAATGGCATTTTGCTGTGTACACCCCAAATTAGTAGGAATCTTGGACTTTGGGGTCCATTTACTAAAGGCAAATCCACTTTGCACTACAAGTGGACAAGCAAGGAAGAAAACTCAAAACTTGGCGGGATTGGAAGTAAAAACCATCAGTGCTTCCCTTCTGATTTTCATTGCCTACGCTTCTACTGCAGAGCGGCTTTGCCTTTACTAAACCCCAAAATAACTAATCATTTGGGGTGTACACTGCAGTGCAATTTGCTTAATGGTGACACTAGTTAGATTGACCTGTGTCCCAAAGAAAAGACCATTGGTAGGGTTTTAACCTCACTTCCTGTTCAGCTGTGTGACAGGAAGTGAAGCCAATTTTAGGAAAAGGGACACAAAGCCCAGCCTAAAAACACTAGCAGGGGTTCTAACACTCAATTGGCTTCCCTCAAACAACCCACAATTAGAATAGGATTGTCTTGTGCTAGTTTCAAGCACAGCGCTGTAAATCAGCACTTCAAGCCTGTCCACCAATGCCTTGAAGGAAGAGGTTGTGTCTTTGAAGCAGCTCCTGTGAAGAACCAGACCCTGGAGGAGAGGGGAGGCTATGGCCTCATCAAGCCCAGGTCAGGGGCTTGCTCCTGGGCAGGGGGAGTCCACCTCCCGCCCGGTACCTCCAAGGACTGTGGATCTCCCTAGTTTTGGGGATCTAAACAAAGAAGAAAAGCAGTTTTTGATGGCCCAGTCTAAGCTGGTGGATTGGACTCTTCCCCAGCATGGGGAAGATGACCAGGGAGTGCTGAGAAGGCGCAGCAAGATCAAGGTATTGATTCAGAAGGCTGCACAGGCTCTCCACTCCAGGATGTCAGTGCTGGCCAGTTTGAGGAACAGAAGAGATCGGGTCAGCAGCTCAAAGAGATTTGAGTTTAAGGAAGCGATAGATCTGATGAAAGAACAGAATGGCCAGCTATGGAGTCTTGTTACCATGGGTCTTTGTTCCAGGGGAACTGCGGAGAAGACCTTTCTCCTTCCAATCAAGAAGGAGCTCCAGCGTGCCTTTGAAGAGAGTAAACAGGTTGCAAGGAGAAGCAAGTCTACATCAGTAGCTGAGAGGTTTGATGGGGGATTCTCTGTCAGTGGAGCCTCGGACCTCAGGGACCACTTTGGTCGAAGAGTACCGCTGAGGACGCCCAAGCACCTGCTGGGCCCCACCTGTCTGCAAAGAAAGGGGGTGCAACATCAAGTGGGGGGTTGTCCTATGAAGCGGGAAAGTACCTGTATGAGTGAGAGAGGTTTTAATCCTGTGGTGAGACTCTCCCGTCTTCCTCGTGGTTCCTTTGTCACCGCTGAGATGAGTGTATCTGGTTCCCAGCAAGATCCGGGTGATAAACCTGCTCCTGGAAGCGGGGGTGCTTCTGCCTCTGTGAACCCAGCAAGTAGCCTACAGCAGGGTCAGCCGGCCGTTGTGGTGGCGACCGCTGCGGGTTTACAGGGTGAGGGGCAGGCACTTACCATGGATCCAGTTGAGATGGACTGTATGTGTCACATCTAATATGGAAGAAGCCATAGCTAGGACAGTAATGGCTGCCGAGGGAGAAGGCACGCCACGCCATGTGGAGCTTCCTGCCTCTAGACAACCAATCAGCAGTGACTTAGAGGGCGTTCTCACTGTGCTGGAATCTCCCGTGATTGGGCCGGAGCCGCGACCGGAAGTTACGTCAGTGCGTGACCCGGAACCGGAAGTGATGTCAGCAGGGGGATGTGACCGGAAGGGGTCAGCACATGACCGGAAGTGACGTCAGCGGGTGAACCGGAAGTGGCCGCGGTGACACCCGGAGCTCCGTTTCCCGGCCAGATCCGGCCCTCGGTTTTGGTACAGACTACCCAAGGACTTGTGAGTACTTCCCCCTGTCTGTGGGTTTTCCTCCTGAGCAGGCTCAGGCTTGGGGTGATCACCCTGCGGGACATTTAGAAGAGGAGTTTGCCCAGCAATGGATTTTATTAGGGGTCTAGAGGGTTCCCAGTCTGCAGCTGTGACAGAAGTTCATGTGAGCTCCTATGGAGCCTGTGAAGAAATGGAGGACTCTAGTTTTTATATGGATGATGACACTCAATACTGGCTCAGGTACAAGAAGCTTTTAAGAAGACAGGTGGGCCCCCTCTTGGGTCTCTTTGGTACCAGTAGTGGGGGGAGGGTAGTAAGTCAAGAGGTATCTGCCCAGGTTGCGCCAATGGATGTCCCAAGTGGGGCTGATCCATTTGGTGCACCTCAGCCTGGGAGAGTCATCACAGCCTCCCAGGAGGAAAATTTACTTAAAGCTTTGAGAGAGGGAAGGTCTTATGCCCAAGTAGCTGGGGCAAGTGCTCCCTTGGATCATATCTACAGTAAGTTCGGTGCCCGTAACTTTAGGGTCCCCCCTGCGCAGCAACAGCAGGGTGAGGGGGCATGGTCCAGGGGAGTCGGTGGTTTGCAGAGCGTAGAAGGAGAAATGTGGTGCAATTCAATTGAGATATGTTGGTGAGGGTCGGTGCCCATCTCGAGTGGAGATGCCATTGATATGGTCCTCTCCTTGGGAGTAAGGGCGTCTGACCTTTTTGCGGTCATTCATCCTGGGAGTTCCGTAGAGTTTGATTTTAGTTTTGTTGCAGTTGTTGTTATGGAAATGTTTTTACTTAATTATGATTTGGTTAAAGGACAGGACCCATGGTCCAAGTTTCGTTTGACCCCCCTGACTAGGCAGGAGGAGGAGGTCAAAAATGTGACCATTTTGGTACGCAATGAATCTCTTCCTTCGGAAGACATTGCGACCTGGTTGAACCGCCATGGCCAGCTGCAGGGCCCCCTTTGGAAGAAGGTGGATGAAAGGGGGATCTGGACAGGGGCCTGGGGGGGCTAAAATTAGATTGAGGAGACAGGGAAATAGCATGGCTCACATCCCCGGGAGTGCCTTCATTGGGAGAGATAGAATCTTGGTTTTTTATCCTGGTCAACCTAAAAGATGTTTTAAGTGTGGGTCCCCCACTCACTTGAGCGCTGGTTGTACTGTGGTGAAGTGCACGCGCTGTGGTGAGAGGGGTCACCTGGCGGATGGGTGTGCCCGTATCAGATGTAACTTATGTAACAAGCTTGGTCACCCTTTTAGCCGTTGTCCGCAGGCTTTTAGGGGCAATGTGTCAGAGGAATCTGGGGTGTCGGAGGTTTCTACCTCGGACACTGATTCTGAGATGGAGGGGGGTGGGGAGGGCTTGGCTAGGCCGCGGATGTTTTTAAATCTGGTGGCCGAGCTGCCCCTATGCCCCAGAGGCAAGGTCCTGCTGTCAGGAGGAGGGCGGGGGCGAGTACAGCTGCCCCTGACCCTCCAGGTCAAAGTGGTGACATTGATTCTGAGGTAGAGGGGGGTGAGGGCCTCAAAGGAGGTCTCATCAGGAGGAGGGCGGGGGTTGGTGCAGTAGCCCCTGACCCTCCGGGCCAGAGTGAGTGTCAGGAGGTGGTGGGGTTTTCCTTGGGGGGCCCCTGAGTTTTTGCTGGATTCCTCTACCTTGGATACTGATTCCGAGGTGGAGGGGGGTGAGGAGGGCTTGGCGACGAAGGTCTCTGCTTTTAAGGAGGGTAGAATGTCAGGGGGGGGTGTGTGGGGCCAGTCTGTGCTATCCTTCCCCCCCTTCCTTTTCTCTTCCTGTTGCCCCTCCTCTCATTCTTGTTCTGTTCCCCTCCCCCGCTTTCTTCCCGTTTTGCCCCGCTCTCCCCCCCGGGTGGATTCCATGCGTTGGGTTGCAGTAACCCAGGAGGATATGGAGGTGGCCCTTGGGTCACAGAAAAGACCTCAGGCCGGGTCAAGTGAAGAGCCCTCAGAGGGTATGAGTGGGGTGGGCCCAGCAGCCGGTGATACTGGTTGGGTAGTGCCCTTCCCCTTCCTGTTGCCCCTTGGTGTTGTCCTTGTGCCGGGAGTGGGTTCCCCCCACTTTCCTCCTGTGCTGGTTCCGAGGCCTCCCCCAGTGGTGTCCCATCAGTTTTAAGTGATGCAGTAGTCAGTGAGGATATATAGTGTCCCTCAGGTCACAAAAAAGACAATGTTTTGTGTGTATGAGGAGATATGTGGACAGAGGGTATGAGTGGTGCTGGCCCAGCTAGCCGATATGCTGGTCGGGTAGCAGTAGGAAGAGTACAGAATGGGGAAAACAGAAAAAAGCAAAAAAAGGGTTGATGAGCCAATAGGCTGTAGGAGGGGGGTAGTTTGAGCCCCGTTCCGCGTAAAGGGTGTGGACGCTGGTATACATATTCTTTCTTTTGTCTTCAGACCTCTAATGATGGTGTATGCTTGTCGGTAACCCAAAGTGCAATATGCCGGTGCAGTGGAGGGTGATGGCAGAGTGTAGGTTTCCAACCTGCCTATAGGCTTGCGCAGGTCACTGGTGGTTTGGTGTAAGGGATAGTATGTATAATGTGTTTTCTTTTGTTTGTAAATTCAATGTTGGTTTTCATGGAAAAGTATTGTAGTTGTTTGTGATTATTTGTATGTGCAAAAGTTTGTAAGTAAGCAGTGAGATTTTGCTGTTTTCTTTTTTCCCCTGTATTTTTGTAAACCTGGTATCTAAGGTCGTGTCTAATAAATCAAAAATTTCCACCAATACACCACACCCCCCCCCCCCCCCTCCAACACAGGCATGTTTGCAGCTTTTCCTACATCTTGCACATGTGCTTTAAAAAGTCAGTCTGGACATCAGTTCTAGGAAACAATACTTTACCTTTGTGTCCTTTTCTGGTGACTAAACATTTCATGCATACACACCAGGAAAGAGCTTAGAGACAAATCACACTTGATGGTTTAGGCCCAAACTAGTTCAGCTGCAGCGGTTGAAATCCATAGCAGGAAAAAAATATCACAAAACAAACTTCAAAATTTGAAAGTAATTTTATTGGTCCACAAAACAAGGAAAGCAAAACAAAAAATTACAAATAAACACACCAAAAATATATAAAAACACCTAAAAACAAAAAAGACCAACGTTTATTTCACAGTCATTGGAAAATAAATCATGCTTTTGAAATAACAGGATAGACCCACAGGATTAAAACATTAGTCATTAACATCTTGAGAAACATTTAGCAAAATTATGTAGCAGAGAAAACATCAAAAAATACAAAACTTGCTCCAAAACATCTCTGTTTCACTCCGCCATTACTTCCAGCCAGCAAATCTGCCCCCTCTGAGGGGCAGCTGACACGTGCAGTATCCACGCTTTTTATAACATGTGTGCTAATGAACCAATTGGAAACACATGAAGAAATGTCAGCCTCTAGTTTGTGTGCACTTGTAACTGCTTACACCTGTTAAGGATGTCCTTAAATTACTAAGCCAAAAAAACAGCTTTCTGAGCATGCTCAGAAAGATGCATGTCATTTTCAGGATGAAACTTCCAACTTCTTTTTCTAAGTGTTCGAGCATGCCCAGTTCACTCGAAATGCAGTACCAGAATCAAATCTGCAATGGCGGATGAAAGCATTAGAGGTGTTTAATTTTTTTTTTGGTCCCCATGAAGTGATGCTTTACAAGCTGAACGGGAGGTCTTATAGAATTTTTACGTAACAAACCTAAATAGTAATAATTTAAAAGCCCCTGTCCCTAGTAGCTCGCAGTCAGAAGCGAACAAGCAGCATTTTTTATTGTTTCCGGTTACCAGTTTAGATTTACAGATGAGGTCTAGTGCTATAAATATTCCTCTTGCTGTTACGCACGCTATGATACCTCACATGTGTGGTTTGAAGAATGTTTCCATATGTGGGGGCGGGCCTTAAATGTGTAAGCCCCGCCCACATATTGAACCCCCGTTCAAACCCCACATGTGAGGTATCATAGCGTACGTTAGAGCGAGAGCAATACTTTTAGCACTAGACCTCCTCTGTAAATCTAAACTGGTAACCTGAAACACATAAAAAAGCGTTGCCTATGGGTATTTTCAAGTACTGAAGTTTGGCCCCATTCCATGAGTGTGTGCAATATTAAAGCGTAACATGTTGGGTATCTATTTACTCGGTGTAACATCATCTTTCACATTATGGCCATAAATTGGGCTAACTTTAGTGTATTCTTAATTTGTAACCACTTGAGCCCCAGAGCATATTACTGGTCACTGACGGGGCCAGTTTTTGCATTTCAACACTGCGTCATTTTGACTGACAATTGCGTGGTTGTGCGACGTGGCCCCCAAACAAATTTGGCGTCCTCATTCCCCCCCCCCCAAAAATGATGTTTATTTTTTATTTTTTGGTGGTATTTGATCACCTCTGCGTTTTTTCTTATTTTTGCTTGAACCAAAAATATAGCGACAATTTCCCCCCCCCCCCCCAAAAAATGATGTTTATTTTTTATTTTTTTGGTGGTATTTGATCACCTCTGCGTTTTTTCTTATTTTTGCTTGAACCAAAAATATAGCGACAATTTGGTAAATAAAAAGACATCTTTTTTACTGTTTGCTATAATAAATCTCCCCCAAAATATATTCAAAAAATGTTTGCCCTCAGTTTAGGCCGATAAGTATTCTTCGACATAAGAAAAGAAATCACCGCTCCAGGTGAGACCTGTAGACGATCAAGGATAATTAGATTACCAAGGTGCTGGCGATGCAAATAGCAATGATGATGAAGAAAAAGAGGGAAGGACGGCCGCACTCCAAGGATTTTCAAACGAAAAAAGTTGTCTTTATTGTAAATCCAAAAACATGTACAGTCACAGCAATCACAGAAAACAGGACAGCCGACGCGTTTCGCACTCGATCAGTGCTTAGTCATGGCTATGGTATGGTGCTAACACAAAGACATTTATACTAAACCCCAGAATACCAAATAAAACATGTGACTCCCTTCAGCCTATAGCAACTTAAAGTTATTACACCCATTCAGGATGTCTATCACAACTAATTAACTTTAAGTTGCTATAGGCTGAAGGGAGTCACATGTTTTATTTGGTATTCTGGGGTTTAGTATAAATGTCTTTTGTTAGCACCATACCAGTAGCCATGACTAAGCAGGGATCAGTACGCGTAGCATATAATGTGACTTTGTGTTACTACCATAGCTAAACATGATATTTGGGCTATCATGGCGTGGATTGAAATTCGCACGTGCTGTCCAATGTTGTTCTATGATCTATTTCCTGTGAGTTACATGTTTTTTTATGATTGTTTTGTCATTACTTATTCGTGTAAGACTACAACTTTAATTCAGGTTTGAAACTCCTTGGAGGTAGCGGCCGTCCTTCCCCTGATGGGTTTTGGCTTCATTGTAAAGTACATCTATTTGATGCTAACCAGTCATCATAGCGCACAAGTATTTCTTACAAGTGCTGTATTCTTAAGACTAGGGGTTGCTATTAGCTGGAAAATTGGGTTGCTTTGTTTTAGTAGACAAATGTTTTTCTGGTTTGATATTCTTGTGCTCGGACTTCAGATTCTGGGCTCGGTTTCGTGATATCAAGTGTTGCTGGATTGACGGTTTTTGCGGATATAAATGCATGAAATAATTTGGGTGGACTGACGGGGCCATTTTTTGCATGGGTCAACACTGCGTCATTTTGACTGACAATTGCGTGGTTGTGCGACGTGGCCCCCAAAAAAATTTGGGCGTCCTCAATCCCCCCCCCCTAAAAATTTTTTTTTTTTTTTTGTTGGTGGTATTTGATCACCTCTGCGTTTTTTCTTATTTTTGCTTGACCCAAAATATAGCGACATGTTTTTGGTAACTAAAAAAACATCTTTTTTACTGTTTGCTATAATAAATCTCCCCCAAAATATATTCAAAAAATGTTTGCCCTCAGTTTAGGCCGATAAGTATTCTTGGACATATTTTTGGTTGCAAAAAATCACAATAAGCGTTTGATTGGTTTGGGCAAAAGTTCTAAGTAGGGGTTGGTCTTATGGGTTTTTTTTTTGGAATAATTTTTTGTTTTACTAGTAATGGTGGCTATCATTGTTTTTTTCTGGCTAATGCGACATTGTGGCGGACACATTTTTGTGAGATTTGGCATTTTTGTAGCGAGCAATGGTATAGAAATGCATTGCTTACTATAAAAATGACACTGGCAGGGGGGAAGGGGTTAACACTAGGGGCGCGGAAGGGGTTGAATATGTTACCTGGGTGTGTTCTAACTGTAAAGGGGGTGGGACTGTGTAGGGGAAATGACAGATCGCTGTTCATACATTGTAGGGACAGACGAGCAGGCATTCCCCCCCCCCCCTGACAGGACCGGGATAAAGGGGAACTCCACCCCAAATTATAAAAAAAAACGGCGTGGGGGTCCCCCTTCAGGTGCACAACAGGCTCTTAGATTTGATCTGGAACATAAGGGGTTAAACCCACGCCAAAAACGGCGTGGGGTTCCCCCTCAGATCCAGACCAAACCCTTCTCCCAGGCACGCAGTCTGGCCGGACAGGAATGGGGGTGGGGACGAGCGCGAGCGCCCCCCCCCCCCTCCTGAGCCGTACCAGACCACATGCCCTCGACATGGGGGAGTGTGTGCTGTGGGGGAGGGGGGCACTGCCCCCCCACCCCAAAGCACTCTTGTCCCCATGTCGATAGGGACAAGAGCCTCTTCCCGACAACCCTGGCCGTTGGTTGTCGGGGTATGCGGGCGGGGGGCTTATCAGAATCTGAGAGCCCCCTATATTAAGGGGGCCCCCAGATTCTGGCCACCCACCCTATGTGAATGAGTATGGGGTACATCGTACCCCTACCCATTCACCGGGTGGAAAAGTGTAAACACAAAAAAAAACCACACAGAAAAAAATAATTTATTAGTCAGCTCCGGGGGTCTTCTGCCGGGACCCCCCACCACCAGCCCATTGGGCCCCGGGCTTCGCCGTCTTCTGCCGGGGGGGGACACCCACCGATGCTCTCCGCCATGTCCAGCCAGGCCCCCACCCCAAAATAAGCTCTTTCACATCCGGGGGGGGCCGGCCGAAAAAAGCAGAGAACAACGGGGGCGGAGCCCCTCGGTCTTCCAGACGTTTTCTGCCGGGGGGGCTCCAGCCCCGCACCGGTCTTCGCCGCCGCCTTCCGCCGGGGGGGGACACCCACCGATGCTCTCGGCCATGTTCGGCCAGGCCCCCTACCCCAAATCAAGCTCTTTTACATCCGGGGGGGGCCGGCGGAAATGGCGGAGAACAACGGGGGCGAAACCCCTCCTCGGTCTCAGTGCAGCTCCTCCCACTGGCAGTAGTTCCGGCTCCTCCCACAGAGCTCATTCTGCTTCCTGCTGGAGAGGAGAGAAGACCTGTCTTCCAGAGCTCCTGTGTTCCAGCCTACCAGGACCAGCCTCCAGCCCCCAGCCCCCTGCCCCGGAAGAGGGGTGGGATGGCCTCCCTCAGCCCCGGAGGTGGACCGGCTTCCGGCCTCCGGAGGAGTCAACAGCACCTGCCCTCCAGCCAGACCACCGCCACCACCATCAGCAGGGAGGACCGTCTCTTCCTGGAGACCCAGGTGGGTCTCTCAGACTGGACAGCCCCTCAGCCAGGTGAGAATGAAGCAAGAACCAGGAGGAGGCGGGATAAAATCAAATCCCTGCTGGTGAGGATATCTCAGGCCTGCGTGGAAAAGATGACTACTCTCGCAGGCCTGAGGGAAAAGAGGGACAGGTGCTCCAGTAATAAGAGATCTGAATTCAAGGGGGCCATCACCACCCTAGGACTAGAAGTAAAAGAAATATGGGAATACCTGGGGGGCTTTTGCCAACGTGGGGCTGGAGAGGTGAACTTCCTAGAGGAGCTCCGGAGGACCCTCCAGCAGGCCAACCGGGAAGGGAGCCAGGCAGCGAGGAGGAGCGGGGCGGTCTAAGAAGGGGTCCCAACCCCCCAAACAGCCAGGAGAGTCAGGGGAGCCTGGGTGCAGTGGGGGGGGGGGGCGAGTGCCGGTGGTGCAGGGCCCAGTATGGCCATAAAACCTGGGGAGGGTTCCCGGGAGCCGATCCCTCGGTCCGTGGAAGGGACTGGGGGGTTGGCGAAGTCCGGGGAGTCCAGTGATCCAGGAGGTCGCCGGGCCCAGGTGCCGCCGGCGGTACCCCCCCGCCATCTTCAGGTCAGCATACCCAGGCTCCCCCAGGATGGTCGCACTGCCACAGCTGAAGCCCGCCATGTGTCGGCTTCCATGACCCCTCAGCTTGCAGAGGAGCGGGAGGATCTGGCCATGGAAAGGCCAGGGACTGCTCCTGCGGCTGCTATGTCATCGGGAGAGAGGCAGACACATGGTGGAGGCATTGTGCTGCGGTCATCTGGAGGTAAACAGCTTGTGTGCAGTGTGGCCAAGATGGCGCCGGCTGTTGGGGGTGGAGTAGACCGGGACCCGGAAGTGACCGCCCAAGAACCGGAAGTGCCCCAGCGGAAACCGGAAGTGCCGCCGAAACCGGAAGTGCCCCAGCCGAAACCGGAAGTGCCCCGCCGAACCGGAAGTGCCCCAGCCGGAACCGGAAGTGACCAGACCGAAACGGAAGTGACCAGACCGAAACCGGAAGTGCCCGTCCCGCGACCGGAAGTGCCCCCCCGCGAGTTTGCTTGCGGTGGTCGGTGGGGGCTCAGGGGACCTGGGGGATGAGAGGCCGGGGGTACAGGGGTGCCCAGCCCCGGACGCTGCAGCAGGCACCTCCAGGCACCCCCGGCAGGAGATGGACAGAGACGTTGAGGACGGTAAATTGGACGGTAAGCTGCCACCCCCCCAGGTCCCCATGGACACTGCCACAGGCCCCGAGGGGCTCCCTGCAGCACAGGCGGGGTGGGGGGGGGAAAGTCAGGTGGGACCCCTCCCAGTGGACTGTATAGCATACGATTATATCCGGCAGTTGGAGGGGTCCCAGGGGGGCTCCCCCCAGTACAGGTGGAGTCCCAAGGGGCTGGTGTGGTCGCGGAGGGGTCTGGGTGGGGGAGTTTGGTGGGGGTGGTACCCCCCTCTGCTGTGGTCCCGGGGGGGGGGGAGCCTGTAGTCAGGCCAAAGGTGGTGGGTCAGGGTGGTCAGGGTATATCAGCGGGGGTGGGTGCAACACCACCGGCAGGGATGGGGGCCCCCCCGTCCCCCCCCACTTCTGGGGGTGCTGAGGGGGGTGCCCCACTTCCGGAGAACATCTTTCGGGGGTCTCCGGAGGCCAACTTATTGTCTGCCCTAAAGGGGGGTCGCTCTTTCGCCCAGGTGTTGGGCTCTCGTGCCCCTCTGGACCACCTGTACAGCCGGTTTGGCGCCCAGAATTTCCGCGCCCCCCTGCTGACCAGGAGAGGACGCAGGGGTCGGCGTGGACGAGGGGTACAGGTGGTCCAGAGAGGAGGCGTAGGAATGTTGTCCAGCTTCGGTACGAGGGTCCGGACCCCTGCCCCGC
The DNA here is from genome assembly GCA_029574335.1 of Rana kukunoris. Lineage (NCBI taxonomy): Eukaryota > Metazoa > Chordata > Amphibia > Anura > Ranidae > Rana > Rana kukunoris. Next base: position 4,759,588 of record CM056049.1, on the reverse strand, counting down.
TCGAGGTGAGGTGGTGGGCCTGGTACTCTCCTTGGGTTTTGGGGTGGATGACCTTTTTGCTGTCATCCATCCCACCAACACACGGGAGTTTGATATAAGTTTTGTCACTCCCGTGTGTATGGAACGCTTTATCACCGGCTTTGGGTTGGTGAGGGGCGTTGACCCTTGGAAGAGGTACAGGCTCATTCCCATCTCCAGGCAGGAGGAGGTTAAGAACATCACCATCCTGGTGAGGAGGAATGAGTCGCTCCCTCCGGAGGACATTGCCACCTGGCTCGGGAGGTACGGGCAGTTGCAGACCCCCCTGAGGAAGAACCTTGATGAGCGCGGGGTCTGGACCGGGGCTTGGTTGACCAGGATCCGGCTCAAGAGGGAGGGCAACAGTGTTGCCCACCTCCCTGGCAGCGCCTTTCTAGGCAGAGACGGATCCTGGCGTTCTACCCGGGACAGCCCCGTCGTTGCTTCAAGTGCGGCAGCCCGACCCACATGAGCTCGGACTGCACGGTGGTCAGATGTGGCCGGTGCCACGAGTTTGGCCACCAGTCCGAGTCATGTGGGAAGATATGCTGCAACTTGTGTGGTGAGATGGGGCACCCATTTAGCAGGTGTCCCAAAGCATATCGGGGTTCTTCCTCAGGGGGGGGACCTCCCGGGCCGGGAGCGGCCGAAGCCCCCCCGGCGAGTGATGGCCGGGGGGGTGGGGATCCTGGAGCCCCTAGTACTACTCCGGAGGGACCAACAGGCCCATTGCCTCAAAGAAGGCGGAGGAGCAGGCGTGGGCGTGGGGCTCCCCCCCCGGGGGACACGGGCTCGGTTGGCCAGGAGGCTCCCGATCCTCCGGAGGGGGCGGAGCCGGTGGGGAGGAGTCGGGGAGGCCTGGGGGTCCCGGGCCTGAGGGTCCGGGGCCAGGGCCTTCCTCTCCTAATGTTGCAGGGCCGATCCCCATCCCCCTTCCCTTTCCCCTCCTCACCATTGCCCCTCCCCTCCACCTGGCCCTCCATCTGTTTCCCCATGCCCTCCTCCCTCATCTTCCCCTCCTCGTACCCCCCCCCCTCGTCCCCCCCCTCCCAAGTCCCGTCCCCCCCCTTCCCTTCTTCTTCCCGTCCAGCTAAGTCTGGTCCCCCCCCTGTCCTCTCCCCTGTCTCTGGCCCCCCTCCTGCCTCTTCCATTCCCCCCCCTTCTGGACCCAGAGTCTCCTCTGGCCCTGTGGCCATGGAGATGGAAGCTGCTCGAGCCTCATCCAAGAGGGAAATCTCGAGCAGCGGGTCCGAGGAGGGGGGTGGTGTAGTCATCTCGGAGAGGTGGCAGGAGTGGGAGCAGGTGAGACGCAAAAAGAAGAAGGGGAAGGCTGCCAGATCTGGGGGCGGGAAGTCCCCAGTGAAGGGTGGGGTTCCCCCAGGGGCACGAAGTGGGGTGTCCCTGGGGAACCCGTTTGGTATCTTCTCCTCCTCCTCGGGCTCAGAGGAGGAGGAAGTGTAGATATGTAAATATGTTTTTGTGTTTGTAGTATGAAGGAGAACATGACCACTTTCAATCATTCTGATGGCGGTACCCTCTCCAATACGGCTTGCGACCATTAATGTCGCAAGTATTCGTTCTGCGGGAGCTCGTTTTATGGCCTTCGATTTTCTCAGCCGTGTTGAAGCTGACATTTTGTTTTTGCAGGAGACCTGGCTGGCATCTGTGGCAGAGATGCATCTAGCAAAGAGGGAGTGGAGATGTGGGCCCTCCCTCTGGTCTCTTGCGGCCGAGCCCTGCAGTGGGGTTGCGGTCCTTTTTAAGACTGGTCCGGTGGCTTGCCGGCGAGTGATTGAAGTGGAGATCGGTAGATGTCTGGTGGTGGACGCTGTCGTGAGGGGGCAATTCCTCCGGCTCATAAATTTTTATGGGCCTCAAACTAGGAGGGAGAGGAGGAGCCTCCTTACGGCGGTTAAGCCTTATCTTTTTACGTCCCAGCAGGTGATTTTTGGTGGCGATTTCAATATGATCACTAGGCCCAAAGACCGGGCAGGTGCCGCCAACCCTCTGGGATATGATAGTATTTTTTTGAATAACGTAGTGAGGGAGGCCAGGTTGGTGGATGTGCACGTTCGTCACCTCCCCAACCTCACTGGTTTCACATTTTCCCGAGGTAGTAGTAAGAGTAGATTAGATAGGTTTTTTTTAAAGGAGGACTCTGTCTGCTCGGCTCCTGAGCTGCAGTCGGTAGAGTTCTCCGATCACTGTATGGTATCTGTGGCCCTGAATGTCGCTGACACTCCTCAGAAAGGGAGGGGTTTGTGGCGCCTGAATGGGTCGCTACTGGAGGATCCTGAGGTTAGGGAAGCCTATGAGGTTTTCTTCCTGGGCCAGACCTCGCTCCTTGAGGGCAACTGCTCCCGCCTTGAGTGGTGGGAAGTAGTTAAAAAGAGGTCTGGCGACTTTTTCCGGGAAATCTCTGGGTACAGGGCAGCTTCCAAGTACCAGGCTTACCAGAGACTACGCAGGCAGCTTGACCGCCTGGTGTCCTCTGGGGGCTCTCAGGAACAGATATCCGGTCTGAAGGCGCAGATGAAGGAGTGTCAGTACGACCGTCTCGCCTCCCTGGTTTTTGAGAGGGATTATGGGAAGTTTATCTCTCCTGATCCCTACAGGAGCTGTGGTGAGGTGGCGAGGTCGAAGGTCGTACATGGCCTGAAGGATGCCTCAGGATCTCTGGTCCGGTCCAGATCGGGGATCCTGGGTGTCGTCAGAGACCACTTTTCGGACCTCCTGAAGAAGCGGCCTCTAGACATGGAGAAAGTCAGGGAATTCCTTGATGAGACCCCGCTGGAAGTGGGGTCTGACCTTCCTGACTCTCTGACAGAAGAGATCTCGGTAGCTGAAGTTGAGCAGGCTATTAGCTCTTTAGCTTCTAAAAAGTCACCTGGGCCCGATGGGCTCACGGCCGAGTTCTACAAAACCTTTAAGAGCCTCTTGGCTCCTCATCTGAGGGACGTGTTTAGTGAATGTTTGGCCTATGGCCTGCTGCCTCCCTCAATGAGAAGGTCAGCTCTGATCCTACTGTCAAAGGGGAAAGATCCGTCTGTGGTGGAGAATTGGCGTCCGATCGCCCTTCTTACCACAGATAGGAAGATACTGGCAAAGATCTTGTTTACACGTCTGTCTGCTTTGGCGGGCAGGATGCTGTCTCCCTCTCAGCACTGCACAATTCCTGGCCGGGGCACTTTTAGTGCCGTCCTGAGCGTCCGGGAGGCTGTGGAAAGGTGCAGGGCTGATGGCAGCGAGCGGTATCTGCTTGCATTGGATCAGGCTAAGGCGTTTGATCGGGTGAACCACGAGTACCTTTGGCTGCTTCTGAGGAGATACGGTCTGCCTGATCAATTCGTTGATTGGCTGCAGGTATTGTATAGGGGAGCTGAGAGCTTCCCTCTTGTCAACGGTTGGGTGGGCCGGGCCTTTGCCGTGGACTCTGGCGTCCGGCAGGGGTGCCCGCTGAGCCCCCCTCCTGTACATCTTTGCGGTCGACCCCTTCGTAAGGAGGCTAGACTGCGGGCGTCTGGGGGGGGTTCCGGTGGGACCTGTCGGGGGTCCGGTTTCGGCGGTGAGGGTTGTGGCCTATGCGGACGACGTCTCGGTGGTGGTATCTGGTCGTGAGGAGGCCCATTATGTGGAGTCCCAGATCGGGTGCTACTCTGAGGCGTCAGGCTCGCTGGTCAATTGGGACAAGAGTGAAGTTTTCTGGTTGGGGAAGGAGGGGGAGCAGTTCCCCCTTCCGGACGTGTTCCCCACGCCCGTACCAGAGATTCGAGTTCTTGGCATTCATTTCGGCCCGGGTGATTATCCCAAGCTAAACTGGGAGCGCAGGCTGGTGAGTGCCACTCGGAAGGTGAAGGCCTGGAAAGGTTGGAAACTTTCCCTGAGGGAAAGGGTAAGCTTGGTCAAGACGTACTTATTGCCTGAGTTTCTCTTTGTAAGCTATGTGTGTCTTTTGCCAGCATCTCTCTATGCTCGGGTCTATGGTCTGTTCTTCCTGCTGTTGTGGGGAAGCAGACTGAACCTGATCAAGAGGGAGGTCACATACCGCCAGCGACGGCAAGGTGGGTTGGACATGGTCAACCGGTGGTGTTCTTTGTCACCATCTTTGTTAAATACAATTTGCAGTCCATATTTGTGGACGAGCCTTCCTGGTGGGAGTGTTCATGCAAGGACTGGCTCTTGCTGTTCTTGAGGCAGTGGGGGGAGGGGGGGAGGCCCGGCGATCTGAGGAGATCGCATGGGTATCTCCCTTCCTATGTCCCCCTGGCATTAAAGGTACTGAGGCAGTGGCGGATAACTGCCCTGGAGGTGGGCTCTTTGGGTCGGCGGGAGCTGTACCTGAGGGTCATGGCCTCGGACATTTTGAAGCCCCTGTCTTTGAGGGACTGCCCTGAGAGGGTCCTCACGGAGGGGCTAGCCCTCTTGAATTCTTCTAGAATTCCAAGTAAGTTTTGGGATCTCGCATGGAGGTCGTTCCATGGACGACTCTATGTCCGTGCGAATCTCAAATACAGGAACCTGGGGGACAGGGACTGCCCCCGTCAGGAATGTGGTGGGACATTGGAGACCATGGACCATTTTCTGGTCCAATGTCCCTTCAACATGGAGGTTCTTACGAAGGTAGGGGGTGCCATTGGCTACCCCCGCCTTCCGGCCCTGACCTATGCTGAGCGAGTGTATGGTGATTTTGGGGTCCGCAGGGGATTTGAGTTATCGTCACTTTATTTAGTCAGCCTAGTTGTGCTTTATTACACTTGGCACGCTCGGTGTTTGGTGTCCACTAGGGACAAAATCCTGCCTGTGCATGAGGTGGTGGGCGGTATCTTTCGGGAGTTGGTGAAGGTGCGGGATCTGGAAAGGAGCAGGGTCGGGCCTGAGAGGTGTGCCCATTTATGGAGGGGGTTCCTCTTCCAGCCCCCTTAGGTCACGGCTCTGCCCCTCTCCATGGGTAGGGGCATCTATCCTTTTTCACCCCCTTAGATTTTGTTTATGGTATTTTTTTGAAATAAGGCTACAGACATGTCTGACTATCATGTTCTTGCTCATACGTGGGTTGTAGGTATTTGTTGTTGTGATGGTGGTGGGGTGTGTTGTGGGTTGGCGATGATCTGGACAGTAGTGGTTTCTATGGACTTTAATATCTCCCTACTGTACCAGTGAGCCGTTTTAAGTGTTTTTTTTTTTTTTTTTGGCAATGATCTGGGCAAGCTTTTCTGATGGACTATAAAGACGTTCTCTTGTACCAGTGAGCCTGTTGTAAATACCTGTTCTGGTGCTATTTTTTTTTTTTTTTTTTTTTTATAGTTATTTCTTGGTGGGTGGAGGTCGGTGATTTGATGGTTTGTGTTTTGTTGTTTGTTTTTGTGTTATTTGGTTTATTTAGTTATTTTGTTTATTTTATATATTTGTTAACCTTTTGGTCGTAGTTTTATAAATAAAAAATTACCCCTCCTCGGTCTCAGTGCAGCTCCTCCCACTGGCAGTAGTTCCGGCTCCTCCACAGAGCTCATTCTGCTTCCTGCTGGAGAGGAGAGAAGACCTGTCTTCCAGAGCTCCTGTGTTCCAGCCTACCAGGACCAGCCTCCAGCCCCCAGCCCCCTGCCCCGGAAGAGGGGTGGGATGGCCTCCCTCAGCCCCGGAGGTGGACGGCTTCCGGCCTCCGGAGGAGTCAACAGCACCTGCCCTCCAGCCAGACCACCGCCACCACCATCAGCAGGGAGGACCGTCTCTTCCTGGAGACCCAGGAGGGTCTCTCAGACTGGACAGCCCCTCAGCCAGGTGAGAATGAAGCAAGAACCAGGAAGAGGCGGGATAAAATCAAATCCCTGCTGGTGAGGATATCTCAGGCCTGCGTGGAAAAGATGACTACTCTCGCAGGCCTGAGGGAAAAGAGGGACAGGTGCTCCAGTAATAAGAGATCTGAATTCAAGGGGGCCATCACCACCCTAGGACTAGAAGTAAAAGAAATATGGGAATACCTGGGGGGCTTTTGCCAACGTGGGGCTGGAGAGATGAACTTCCTAGAGGAGCTCCGGAGGACCCTCCAGCAGGCCAACCGGGAAGGGAGCCAGGCAGCGAGGAGGAGCGGGCGGTCTAAGAAGGGGTCCCAACCCCCCAAACAGCCAGGAGAGTCAGGGGAGCCTGGGTGCAGTGGGGGGGGGGCGAGTGCCCGGTGGTGCAGGGCCCAGTATGGCCATAAAACCTGGGGAGGGTTCCCGGGAGCCGATCCCTCGGTCCGTGGAAGGGACTGGGGGGTTGGCGAAGTCCGGGGAGTCCAGTGATCCAGGAGGTCGCCGGGCCCAGGTGCCGCCGGCGGTACCCCCCCGCCATCTTCAGGTCAGCATACCCAGGCTCCCCCAGGATGGTCGCACTGCCACAGCTGTGAAGCCCGCCATGTGTCGGCTTCCATGACCCCTCAGCTTGCAGTGGAGCGGGAGGATCTGGCCATGGAAAGGCCAGGGACTGCTCCTGCGGCTGCTATGTCATCGGGAGAGAGGCAGACACATGGTGGAGGCATTGTGCTGCGGTCATCTGGAGGTAAACAGCTTGTGTGCAGTGTGGCCAAGATGGCGCCGGCTGTTGGGGGTGGAGTAGACCGGGACCCGGAAAAGTGACCGCCCAAGAACCGGAAGTGCCCCAGCGAAACGGGGATGTGCCCCAGCGGAACCGGAAGTGCCCCAGCCGGAACCGGAAGTGACCAGACCGAAACCGGAAGTGACCAGACCGAAACCGGAAGTGCCCGTCCCGCGACCGGAAGTGCCCCCCGCGAGTTTGCGGTGGTCGGTGGGGGCTCAGGGGACCTGGGGGATGAGAGGCCGGGGGTGCAGGGGTGCCCAGCCCCGGACGCTGCAGCAGGCACCTCCAGGCACCCCCGGCAGGAGATGGACAGAGACGTTGAGGACGGTAAATTGGACGGTAAGCTGCCACCCCCCCAGGTCCCCATGGACACTGCCACAGGCCCCGAGGGGCTCCCTGCAGCACAGGCGGGGGGTGGGGGAAAGTCAGGTGGGACCCCTCCCAGTGGACTGTATAGCATATGATTATATCCGGCAGTTGGAGGGGTCCCAGGGGGGCTCCCCCCCAGTACAGGTGGAGTCCCAAGGGGCTGGTGTGGTCGCGGAGGGGTCTGGGTGGGGGAGTTTGGTGGGGGTGGTACCCCCCTCTGCTGTGGTCCCGGGGGGGGGGGGAGCCTGTAGTCAGGCCAAAGGTGGTGGGTCAGGGTGGTCAGGGTATATCAGCGGGGGGGGGGTGCAACACCACCGGCAGGGATGGGGGCCCCCCCGTCCCCCCCCCACTTCTGGGGGTGCTGAGGGGGGTGCCCCACTTCCGGAGAACATCTTTCGGGGGTCTCCGGAGGCCAACTTATTGTCTGCCCTAAAGGGGGGGTCGCTCTTTCGCCCAGGTGTTGGGCTCTCGTGCCCCTCTGGACCACCTGTACAGCCGGTTTGGCGCCCAGAATTTCCGCGCCCCCCTGCTGACCAGGAGAGGACGCAGGGGTCGGCGTGGACGAGGGGTACAGGTGGTCCAGAGAGGAGGCGTAGGAATGTTGTCCAGCTTCGGTACGAGGGTCCGGACCCCTGCCCCGCTCGAGGTGAGGTGGTGGGCCTGGTACTCTCCTTGGGTTTTGGGGTGGATGACCTTTTTGCTGTCATCCATCCCACCAACACACGGGAGTTTGATATAAGTTTTGTCACTCCCGTGTGTATGGAACGCTTTATCACCGGCTTTGGGTTGGTGAGGGGCGTTGACCCTTGGAAGAGGTACAGGCTCATTCCCATCTCCAGGCAGGAGGAGGTTAAGAACATCACCATCCTGGTGAGGAATGAGTCGCTCCCTCCGGAGGACATTGCCACCTGGCTCGGGAGGTGGTACGGGCAGTTGCAGACCCCCCTGAGGAAGAACCTTGATGAGCGGGGGTCTGGACCGGGGCTTGGTTGACCAGGATCCGGCTCAAGAGGGAGGGCAACAGTGTTGCCCACCTCCCTGGCAGCGCCTTTCTAGGCAGAGACCGGATCCTGGCGTTCTACCCGGGACAGCCCCGTCGTTGCTTCAAGTGCGGCAGCCCGACCCACATGAGCTCGGACTGCACGGTGGTCAGATGTGGCCGGTGCCACGAGTTTGGCCACCAGTCCGAGTCATGTGGGAAGATATGCTGCAACTTGTGTGGTGAGATGGGGCACCCATTTAGCAGGTGTCCCAAAGCATATCGGGGTTCTTCCTCAGGGGGGGGACCTCCCGGGCCGGGAGCGGCCGAAGCCCCCCCGGCGAGTGATGGCCGGGGGGGTGGGGATCCTGGAGCCCCTAGTACTACTCCGGAGGGACCAACAGGCCCATTGCCTCAAAGAAGGCGGAGCAGGCGTGGGCGTGGGGCTCCCCCCCCGGGGGACACGGGCTCGGTTGGCCAGGAGGCTCCCGATCCTCCGGAGGGCGGAGCCGGTGGGGAGGAGTCGGGGAGGCCTGGGGGTCCCGGGCCTGAGGGTCCGGGGCCAGGGCCTTCCTCTCCTAATGTTGCAGGGCCGATCCCCATCCCCCTTCCCTTTCCCCCTCCTCACCATTGCCCCTCCCCTCCACCTGGCCCTCCATCTGTTTCCCCATGCCCTCCTCCCTCATCTTCCCCTCCTCGTACCCCCCCCCCCTCGCCCCCCCCCTCCAAGTCCCGTCCCCCCCCTTCCCCTTCTTCTTCCCGTCCAGCTAAGTCTGGTCCCCCCCCTGTCCTCTCCCCTGTCTCTGGCCCCCCTCCTGCCTCTTCCATTCCCCCCCCTTCTGGACCCAGAGTCTCCTCTGGCCCTGTGGCCATGGAGATGGAAGCTGCTCGAGCCTCATCCAAGAGGGAAATCTCGAGCAGCGGGTCCGAGGAGGGGGGGGGGTGTGTAGTCATCTCGGAGAGGTGGCAGGAGTGGGAGCAGTGTGAGACGCAAAAAGAAGAAGGGGAAGGCTGCCAGATCTGGGGGCGGGAAGTCCCCAGTGAAAGGGTGGGGTTCCCCAGGGGCACGAAGTGGGGTGTCCCTGGGGAACCCGTTTGGTATCTTCTCCTCCTCCTCGGGCTCAGAGGAGGAGGAAGTGTAGATATGTAAATATGTTTTTGTGTTTGTAGTATGAAGGAGAACATGACCACTTTCAATCATTCTGATGGCGGTACCATTAATGTCGCAAGTATTCGTTCTGCGGGAGCTCGTTTTATGGCCTTCGATTTTCTCAGCCGTGTTGAAGCTGACATTTTGTTTTTGCAGGAGACCTGGCTGGCATCTGTGGCAGAGATGCATCTAGCAAAGAGGGAGTGGAGATGTGGGCCCTCCCTCTGGTCTCTTGCGGCCGAGCCCTGCAGTGGGGTTGCGGTCCTTTTTAAGACTGGTCCGGTGGCTTGCCGGCGAGTGATTGAAGTGATTGAAGTGGAGATCGGTAGATGTCTGGTGGTGGACGCTGTCGTGAGGGGGCAATTCCTCCGGCTCATAAATTTTTATGGGCCTCAAACTAGGAGGGAGAGGAGGAGCCTCCTTACGGCGGTTAAGCCTTATCTTTTTACGTCCCAGCAGGTGATTTTTGGTGGCGATTTCAATATGATCACTAGGCCCAAAGACCGGGCAGGTGCCGCCAACCCTCTGGGATATGATAGTATTTTTTTGAATAACGTAGTAGTGAGGGAGGCCAGGTTGGTGGATGTGCACGTTCGTCACCTCCCCAACCTCACTGGTTTCACATTTTCCCGAGGTAGTAGTAAGAGTAGATTAGATAGGTTTTTTTTAAAGGAGGACTCTGTCTGCTCGGCTCCTGAGCTGCAGTCGGTAGAGTTCTCCGATCACTGTATGGTATCTGTGGCCCTGAATGTCGCTGACACTCCTCAGAAAGGGAGGGGTTTGTGGCGCCTGAATGGGTCGCTACTGGAGGATCCTGAGGTTAGGGAAGCCTATGAGGTTTTCTTCCTGGGCCAGACCTCGCTCCTTGAGGGCAACTGCTCCCGCCTTGAGTGGTGGGAAGTAGTTAAAAAGAGGTCTGGCGACTTTTTCCGGGAAATCTCTGGGTACAGGGCAGCTTCCAAGTACCAGGCTTACCAGAGACTACGCAGGCAGCTTGACCGCCTGGTGTCCTCTGGGGGCTCTCAGGAACAGATATCCGGTCTGAAGGCGCAGATGAAGGAGTGTCAGTACGACCGTCTCGCCTCCCTGGTTTTTGAGAGGGATTATGGGAAGTTTATCTCTCTGATCCCTACAGGAGCTGTGGTGAGGTGGCGAGGTCGAAGGTCGTACATGGCCTGAAGGATGCCTCAGGATCTCTGGTCCGGTCCAGATCGGGGATCCTGGGTGTCGTCAGAGACCACTTTTCGGACCTCCTGAAGAAGCGGCCTCTAGACATGGAGAAAGTCAGGGAATTCCTTGATGAGACCCCGCTGGAAGTGGGGTCTGACCTTCCTGACTCTCTGACAGAAGAGATCTCGGTAGCTGAAGTTGAGCAGGCTATTAGCTCTTTAGCTTCTAAAAAGTCACCTGGGCCCGATGGGCTCACGGCCGAGTTCTACAAAACCTTTAAGAGCCTCTTGGCTCCTCATCTGAGGGACGTGTTTAGTGAATGTTTGGCCTATGGCCTGCTGCCTCCCTCAATGAGAAGGTCAGCTCTGATCCTACTGTCAAAGGGGAAAGATCCGTCTGTGGTGGAGAATTGGCGTCCGATCGCCCTTCTTACCACAGATAGGAAGATACTGGCAAAGATCTTGTTTAACGTCTGTCTGCTTTGGCGGGCAGGATGCTGTCTCCCTCTCAGCACTGCACAATTTCTGTCCGGGGCACTTTTAGTGCCGTCCTGAGCGTCCGGGAGGCTGTGGAAAGGTTGCAGGGCTTGATGGCAGCGAGCGGTATCTGCTTGCATTGGATCAGGCTAAGGCGTTTGATCGGTGTGACCACGAGTAACTTTGGCTGCTTCTGAGGAGATACGGTCTGCCTGATCAATTCGTTGATTGGCTGCAGGTGTGTTTAGGGGAGCTGAGAGCTTCCCTCTTGTCAACGGTTGGGTGGGCCGGGGCCTTTGCCGTGGACTCTGGCGTCCGGCAGGGTGCCCGCTGAGCCCCCTCCTGTACATCTTTGCGGTCGACCCTTCGTAAGGAGGCTAGACTGCGGGGGTCTGGGGGGGGTTCCGGTGGGACCTGTCGGGGGTCCGGTTTCGGCGGGTGAGGGTTGTGGCCTATGCGGACGACGTCTCGGTGGTGGGTATCTGGTCGTGAGGAGGCCCATTATGTGGAGTCCCAGATCGGGTGCTACTCTGAGGCGTCAGGCTCGCTGGTCAATTGGGACAAGAGTGAAGTTTTCAGGTTGGGGAAGGAGGGGGAGCAGTTCCCCCTTCCGGACGTGTTTCCCCACGCCCGTACCAGAGATTCGAGTTCTTGGCATTCATTTCGGCCCGGGTGATTATCCCAAGCTAAACTGGGAGCGCAGGCTGGTGAGATGCCACTTCGGAAGGTGAAGGCCTGGAAAGTTTGGAAACTTTCCCTGAGGGAAAAGGGTAAGCTTGGGTCAAGACGTACTTATTGCCTGAGTTTCTCTTTGTAAGCTATGTGTGTCTTTTGCCAGCATTCTCTCTATGCTCGGGTCTATGGTCTGTTCTTTCCTGCTGTTGTGGGGAAGCAGACTGAACTGATCAAGAGGGAGGTCACATACCGCCAGCGACGGCAAGGTGGGTTGGACATGGTCATCCCGGTGGTGTTCTTTGTCACCATCTTTGTTAAATACAATTTGCAGTCCATATTTGTGGACGAGCCTTCCTGGTGGGAGTGTTCATGCAAGGACTGGCTCTTGCTGTTCTTGAGGCAGTGGGGG